>JALJVW010000139.1:49989641-50457141 GCA_024865655.1 Emberiza elegans | reverse complement strand
AGAGACAGATGCAGAAACCCAACTAAGATTGACTGGTCTTCTCCTCAAGCACAAGGTTTTGCTTCACATCCCTGCTCCACAGTCTGACAGAAGAAGGATTTGAACATGCATCTCTGACATTCAAGTAAGCATATTAATCACCGAGCTGTCTGACTTTTTTCCTTTTTCTTATTTAGAGAGACTGACTGAATGCCAGTTTTCTGATGTATTGGAAAGCAACCAGTGGGGATTTGGACTAAACAAACCTCTTTTCCTTCCTTCTTCCCTGACAGGAAGGGCGTCAGTACGTCTCCATCTTCAAACAAGCTGGGAACATGGGACATTTGACAGAGATTGTTCCTTTGAAGTCAATACTAAATTGAAGCCTGTCTGCAATATTGAATTTGTATTCCAAAGGAAAGAGCTCTTGCAGAAATATCTAGAGAAACAGTGCCTTTGCTGAAATGTTCTGTGTTAATCTCTTGCTATATCAGGACCAAGGTGGTAATGTTGCTGCTATAAAACCAGTGAGAATCATCTACTTTTAAATGTGTTGGGTTTTGTCTTACTCAAGCTTTGCACCAGGGTACAAAAAGAGAGTTTTATTCTTCAGCATTTAAATATTAAAGGAAAAAAAAATTAAAATTACTTACATTGGTAATTCCCAAAGAGTTTCCATGTCAGCATAAGAAAACTTGGGAAAATGAAAATACTTAACTTTAGCCAAAATCTCAAAGATTCCCAAGTAATTGTGACTTCAAGTCACTGCTCACAACAGCTAACATTTCCAGGGAAACAGGAATGGAGCTGGGCTGGTGTTTTTGATTTAGCCAGACTCCTTTGGTGGGAGAGAAGCAAAGGAGAAAGAAGATGAGATAAACCTTCAGATTCTGAATCCTCTTGCCAGACTGGTCATACTAGTCACTACAGAGAAAAATTATCCTGTCCTTCTGACACTGTAAACATTAGCTTACTGTTTAATTATAATTGGTCATGCAACATACACAGGTTTTTTCTCTCTTTTTTTTTTTTTTTTTGTTTTTAATGTGAAGGGACTATGCCATAAACACAAGTCTTTAACAGCCACTAGATTTTCAGTTTCTCTCAGGAAAAAAAATAATTAACAGGATTAAGGAATCTTAAAACAATTTAAATTGCTTCTTTCTGGGTCAAGCAAATATTATATGAAACACCCTTCCTTGAATAGTAGGCTTTATGTAGACCTTTAGACTTGTATAGTTACACATATTAATACGTGAATCTATGCAATGACAGTTCAGAGGTGTGCTTGAATGCATTTATTGCTGATATGCTGGATTTATGGCAACTGGACCAGAGGTCTGTGAAACTTTGCTTGTCTCATTCCCAGCTGGATTGAAATGCTTCTGCTGTTCAGTAGCCTTGTATGCTTGTCACCATTAATGTTCCCTCTAATTTATTTCTCTGTGTGTGACAAATGACCTCCTGAATACCAATGTGAAACTTGTAGCCCTAATTCACACAATGCTGGAAATGGGACAGCAAAATAAATGAGTGTGCAATCCTCTTTCTTTTTTTGATATTCTGGGGCTCACTCTTCTCATGGTATAAGTTTCTGCAGATTTATGGCTTCTTCATCATGTTAGAAAATAAAAATAAGTTATTTTGCACTGCATTGTGTGCAGACCCTCAAATTACACAGTGTCCAAGGAAACACAGCTGCATCACTGATAGACACCTCTTGGGCAAAAACCTCAGACTGAAAACTCATCCTCCCAGCCAAGCCTTCACTTTGAGTTCTGTCATTCCAATAATAGGTAAAGAGAAAGAAAGAGAGAGAGAGGAGGGCATTCAGAGTATTCAGAATTGTCTTTTACATGACTGGGACCAGTAGTGCACTGCCTGCCTGGGAGGAAAACCCCCAAGAGAAGCAGTTTGCCATTCTACATATATCTCTGTGCTTCAGAGTTCTGCGCAAAAGATATGAAGGAGGCTGATGGAAGTGGGTTTCAGATCTGTGAGAGCACTGGAGCATTTGGAAGATGTGTCACATCTCAGCATACCCTGTCCCAGTCCCTATGTTTGCAATCTAAGGTTTTGCAGATGGACTTACAGGAATCCTGAACTTGTGTTGATCTGAGGTGTTACCAACCTCCATGCACATCCTCACTTTTGCTCACTGCCGGGGGGCAATAAGCTCAGGGGCTACCACAAATTCAGGGGTGCTGGTAATACCTCAGTCACATCCAGATGTCCTGGTCATTGCAGTGGTCACTAGTAAACCTGTTTGTGGCTGCAGCTGGGCCTGGCACAGACTGCTCATTTTCACGGCTCCTCTGTTAGGCACAGCTCAAAGGGTGGAAGCCCATTGCTGTGTCAAGGAGCTGCATGCAGTGTATAATACATCTCAAAAATCAAGCATACAAGCACAAAATTTAAACTTTCCATGAACAAAACTTTATTGCTCCAGTGATGACATTAAGTGAATTCAAAGAGTGAGCAGGCTTGGGTGGAATGGCTTCATTCTGAAGCCTGAATGGAGAAAAACAACAATTTTGGAGCCAAGTACTGATCTTTCACTATAGTGCTATGTTTTCTAAGGTGACTTATTTGACCCCAGTTTGTACTCCAGGGTGTGGTTTCTAGAATATTGTGATGAACCGTGCTTAAGGGGAAGGAACTTCTCTGGACCTTTTTCATTTTTTATTGGTGTGCATAAGCAATACATCCTTTGTCTGAATTCACAGGGTCTCCATGCATGTAGACTGTGCCACATGAAACAACAACCCTCTGTGTCTGAAAAGTGGGGTAAGGGGCTGTGTGAGCAGGTATTCTGGAAAAAACAATACTTGAACACTGAACTAAAGTCATCTATCTAAGTGTGTGGCCTTAAGAACACCTGTGTAAATATGCATACACGGAAAAGAAAATCCTTACTGCCATTAAAAACACTGGAAATTTTAACACTAGATTCAGAAAGGCTCAATTGCCACTAGGGCATATTGGAAAGTATAATTAATGGTTTCTGGAAAAGACATTGAAATGGAAATGTCAAAATTTTCTTCAAAAAAAGAAATAAGCATTTTTACTTTGGAAGAATGCATTTGAAAAAAAATCTCTTAAATTGACATTTTCTTGTGACTACCCACATCAGAAATGAAAAGTGGCTATTATCCAGTGACATAGAAGTAGGTTACTGGAAGTACTGGAGCTTTGTTCCAGCTTGCCTGACACTAAATCTGGTATCTGTTCTTTAGATATAAGATTTTATATGGCTGTATAAAGTAACAGGCAACTTTCTTATTATCTTCAGATTATGAGCATATAGAGATTATAAGAATTGAAAAACTCTGTCTATACATTCTGGAGAGAGACTGCTACACCTTATTGATGATAGCCTAAGACTCTTCTTCTTCAATGCTCTAATGCCATAATTCTTAAATTGGATAGTCTCAGGATGTCCCACCTATGCCTAGGCAGGAAATTGAGCCTAATTCTCATTCCTGCAGTTATCTGCCTAATGATGGCTGCATGAGTGTGGAGTAATATGCAGTTACCTGTGGTAAGTTCAGCTGAAAAAAGCATGCAGTTATTTTTCCAGAGCTATCTGCTTGGCACATACCTTCAAAAAGGAACTATAAAGAGAGGAGACAGACAAGTGTTGCATTTATTGTCTTGATTTTATGTGTATCAGCCCTTGGCAGGACTAAATGACAGTGAAATCAACAGTCATAAACACAGCAAGAACAAAGGTTCGTGGTATAAGCTGTTTCTTTTGTTCTTTGTTTGCAATTCTTGTGAATACAAAGTTAAAACACTAAGCAGCTGTTATCTCCTGTTTGTGGCTTAGAGCAAAAGCCCAGCAATCCCAGAATTTGACATAGTTCCACATTAAAATCATGATTCAAGCCTGTCCTGATCCAAACAAAACTCACTCCTTCCTCAAAATACTGATGCAAATGGAGTTTACTTCAAAGTTTAACTTCTGTGTTTTTCCGTTGACTTTATAGGTTTGGTTACTGACAGCACCATAAACCTTTTTGGTTATCTCTTCTTTCCTTAACACAGCAGAAAACCTTAGCAGAATCCTCATGGGCAAATAGTACTCTCCTTGAGGGATGCATTCTATTGCAACCATACTGTCCAGTTGTCATTTTATTTGTCTTTTAAGTTGAAACAACAGAATTGCTGTATGGCTTTTTTATAGTCTTGAAAAAGGACTATGAACAATTCACAAGCCTGTTGAGACCAAAGGCAGTGGTACTGATGGTCTGTGAGGGGTCTGAGAGAAACCAGCCCTTGCTTTCTATGCTGAGAAAACAAACCAAAGTGTCATTTAGGGTGAAATCATTGCTTTAGCATGGTCATGTTGAAAGTTGCTAAAGAGCACATGTTGTAGTTGGATGTAAACACAGACATGTGGTAGGTGTTCCTCTAGAAAATGGTTGGAAAGCTTTAACCAATAGATCTGCAATCCTTATTCAGCTGGTCCTCACAATCTGTGCCCTTTGAAGCCAACTTTCTGCAGGTATCTAAAAGTTTGTTGCTGAGGGATGGTCGAAAACCAGTTTCATAACCAGTTTCAAATTCTTTTAAAATTACAGTGAAGGAAAAGACTGCTTTTTAATTTAAAAAAAAATTTTAAAGGCAGAGAGAAAGGAGACAGAGAACTTATGTTGCCTTAGTAGAAATGCATTGTAACAGAACAGAATTCTGAATGCCAGGTTTAAGTGTCTCAAATACCAATATCATCAGATTTCTCCAGAGATCATGGGCAGATATATTAGCTAAAAGACTGAAGCACTGTTTCTGGAAGATGCTGAATTTCCCTCAACTCCCTTTGAACTCAGTGGGAAAGCTAAGGGTCTCCAGCGCAGGAGAAATTATAAAGGTGTTGGATAATGACGTTCTTGTCTTGCTTCCTAAAATGCACTTTGGGTTTCTTTTTGTCTCTCATCACTTCTAGATTAAAGCTCAGGGATAGGATAGAATATTAAAATATCATCCAATTTAGAATTGCTTACTAAACTCAGATTACCTTGAAAAATAATTAATCCAGCAAGTTTATAAAAAAGGATGACCTGGTCATTCTGATTAAGATCAGAGCAGGTGATAGAAGAGCAATGTGGTGAGAGTGAAAGATGATAGAGATTAAAGCATGCAGTATATGAAAGGATTTCTTCAGGAATTTCCTCTTCCCCTGCATCCTGACAAAAATCCATAGATTCAAGTTGACAGTATAAATATATTATAAATTCAGTATCTGGTCAACAGCTCTTGCTACATGTAGAGCAGGCAATTTAAAATTCTGTCAAAGTATTATCAGCTCAGACTTTTCCATATTAGAAGGAGAGTCTTTTTATAAAAATGTAACCCAAATTCATAAACATTCCAGAATCTATAATTTATTTCTAGATATATTTTCCTTGTCTCTCAAAGCAAACCTTTATTGTTATTTTACCTTGGCAAAGACTGTGAGGAATAACAGACACGTGATGGATGGTGAGAGAAAGGGGTTTTCTCAACATTATTCAAAGCAAGACAAAACTGCATGTGCTTAAATGATTAACACTATTTTTAAAAAATCAAACTTCAGGATTTTTCTTCAAATTAGACAGTGATGCATCTTCAAATGCCTCTCTGCAGCATATCTGGAAGGGACTGACTAACATTCATGGGTTTGTATGGTTTAGAAGTTTAGACAATAAACGGATGGAAAGGAGAGAGAAAAATCTGAAACCAGCCTCACAGACCGAAATGGAGTTTTTGTGGAACTGAAGCCCAAGAGGAGCTGGGGTGGTGGGAGCTGGGGACCTGGTGTTACAGAATAGCTGTAGTGCAGATGCCCCAGCATTCTTACTCAGACACTCCTAAACTTTCTTACGCTGCGTGGCTTCTTGACAAAACTTTTAAAATAAGCAGAGAAAACTTTAGCTGACATGAAATGGTTGTGCTCTGATTTTGTGTATTTGCCAGGTGACTGCAGACAGAAAGTATTTCCAGTTCTGAGTCCTTCAGCTCCTTGCTAGTGATCCCCAAGGGCAAAAAGACAGCTGTTTTCAAACCCTTAGAAGCTATGCATTGAGATCTACCTTCAGGGCAAAACCTTGAAAGTTTAGTGCTGACTTCCATAACCTTAATGTCAGATGTAAAAATGCTGTGCTGCACAGCAATAAAATCAAAGAACACAAACAATAGGCACACATCTTATTAAAATGAACAAAGCACTGCTCCAAACATACAATTATCTTTCTCAAGACATGATGAGTGACAAATGATTTTGATGTTTCTTAATGTATTTCTGGAGGCTTTCCCATTAAATATGTAAAATCCCAACAGAACTGACAATAGTTTTGCAGAAGTGAAAACTTTGTTTCAAATCAGAAGCAGTATACCTGCTCCAATGAATTTTAACCTAGTTTTAATCCTCTGTGGTCAGACAAAATCACTATATAGATAGATACTAGGGCAGGAGAGGCACAGGGAGTTACATCTGTGGCTGAAACGCCGGAACAGAAAATAATCTGTAGATGATGGCGTCTCCAACTCTCAAGGCAAGGTTTTGTCAGATAGAGCTGTGAATGCATTAATATGGGTGACTGAGGAAAATATTTTAGTACTGAAATAATGCCACTTTCACTTAAATTTTTTTTTGTCAATATTTTCCCTAATTAACAGGAACCATTATAAAAACAAAAGTAACAGAGCCAAACATCAGACTGTTGCACTTTTCTGTGACTTTCTCAACTGTTAGTTATTAATATTTATTTAATTACAGAAGTGCATACTGTTGCTATTAAGCTTAACCTGGTTTGCTCTTTACAGGTGTAGCTATCCTTCTCACATTGTTAGACTGAATATGAAAACACAATGTTTAATATTAGATTTGATGTTGTTTGTTATTCCATATTTTAACTAACATAATTAGTTGATAGTGAGCCATTTTATTTTTCTCTGTGTCAGTTAATGATGTGGTTTCATGCTGTGGTTTTAATCTTAGAAAAATAAGCAAGTGGACAATTTTGTCAAATGTATTACTTATGCAGGAAGATAGTGAAAATTAACTTTATGATTAGTAACTCATTATGATTAGTAACTGTTCTCTTATCCGTCAAAATCAAATCACTTCATCTTGTTTACTTTCATTGGATTCAATCATTGCATTTAACTTTACAGACCTACACATTCAGAAGAGCCCAAGCAATTTCTTATATGTTACTTTAATTATGCAGTACACAGTGAAAGCAATTTATTACTGGGACAGGTACATAACACTTACTTGAATGTAAGTCACATTCACTCCCTTGAACCCTCTTTTTTTGTTTTTCTTGCGAAAAAGGGAACACATAAACACTTATTATCTTGTTCAATATCCTATTGCCAACAGCAGCCAACACCAAATGCTTCCAAGGGGCAAAAAATACCCTTCAGTTAAAGACTAGTGAGCCTGCTGCAGAGATTTCTGCAAAGCTTTCCTTGTTGGACTAGATGATGTGAGGTTCAACTCAATTATCTTTTAGAAGATGTCTTCCATTCCAAACCTTTCTATGATTCTATGACTATAAGAAAAGATAATATCTTCAGACACGATTTCCTTGAAATCTGGAGAGCTTGCTTCTTCTTAGACTGTTCCAGAACAATCCAATACATATTTTATATTTATTCATACCTCCCTAAGTCTCTATCCACTGGGGATTTGCAATATTGTAACAGTTACAGCTCTTTCTAAGTTTCATACCTGTACAAAGGAAAAGGGAAAGCAAAACTAAGATTTAATTGTGCTGTTGCCTGAGGCATTAAGGAATTTTGTTAAACACCAACACCATCATGGTCTAGTGCTATAGCTGAGGGATAAGGTTCTTCTTCATGCCAGTGATAAGTCTGTTTCTTCTCATGCTTGACAAGTTTAGAAACAAGTACTAATGCTAAATTTCAGAAGTGCCAGTTCAGTTGCTTTGAGGTAACAGACATGAAAAGTACATTTTGAGAAGCTTAAAGAAAGTTCAGCTGAAGTTTCAGACTAGCTGCTCTGAGGAGAGCTTAAATTCCCAGAAAGGTTTGCAATGGTCTGGTCAGATGAGGGAAACACAGCAGCTTCTCTTCAGTGTTATAGTATTTTGTATAAGAAATTGTCAATTTGAGTGTCTAACCCACAGCCACCCTGTGTCTGTACTTTCAGTTTATAGTCTCAGGCTGTTACAGTTCACATTTACGTACATTTTCACTCAGAGCCATTGATAGTTCCCTCTACACAACAGGGGTGCTTAGGAGCACTTATACATGCAGTGCTTTTAGAAGTATATTTTATTCAAATCTAATTATGAAGTTACCACAGGTACATTATCAAGATTGCTTTATAACAGTCCAAACACATGAGAACAAGAGCTGCTCTGGAGGTTGGGTGGTGGGGCCAGGCTCTGCTCCTGGCATAGCTTCCTCCCCAGTGGACTGTGCCACCTGTGTTTGGCTTCACAGGCAGCCTTCCCTTCCTCAGACACCTACCACCACCCCAGCACAGCCTGCCCAAGTAGGATGCATGGGTCCATAGTACACCTTTAGCTGTCTCCCTCTGGAATTCTGAATGAGCATGCAAAGGAAAGGGGACCTGCTAGATCTCACAGCCTGTAACTTTATTGCTGCTTTTGTTATTGCTTTTCCTTTCCTAATGCCATGTGATAAGGTTGAGAAACCAGGAGGAAGGACTCATTGTAGGTTTCATAAATCCTTTCCCTTTGGAAAGCTGGATATCAACTTTGCTTACATTTCAGGCTCTATTTCCATCCAGGTACAGCAGGATCCCAGTGGGTTTAGGCAGAAGTGAGCATTTTTAGCAGTTTCTGGGTCTCAGTCTCAGACTATTGCAATGTTGCTCCATTTTATCTGAGAACAAACATCTTGTCTTTGCTTCTGAAATATAGCTGGGCTCTGTTACAAGCTCAGAGTACTGCTGAGAGATACCTTGCCAAACTGTACAGATCTTCTGTTGTTTCTGGTGCTGTTGAATAATTCTTCCTGTTTCTCTAGTTCCTTGTCTATGGATGAGCATCTTGGTGAACAAGAAAATGTGCTGCTGTCTAAGGCCCTGCCAGGTGAGAAGTGCCCTCAATTCTTAATAAATCATCACTCCAACAAATGCTGAGATTGCATACACACTGTAGGACGAGAAATTAGCAATAGCTCCATGTTATTCACTAGGCAGTATCAGACATGCTGTTCTTCTACATCCAAATGCCTTCTGGAGCTGCATCAGCAGCTTCCATAGCCCTGGCAGGAGGCTTTTATTTCCCTGGTGGAGGTCACTGCTCTTGACCTTATCCTGAAATCAGGCTCCTGGGAGAGGAGTGATTATTTTTCCAGTCCTTGCCTAAAATTAATTATTTCAATGTTTTACCAAGTGGCTGTTTAATGTAAAACTGAAACACATTTGAAAATAAGTTCCTAATGCTATTCCTTCTCTAGTAAACATCTGAACTTCCAGTACGGTGTCTGTGTTCACCTCTTGAATGTTGTCCTTGTCTGTAGTTCTTTGAGTTCTGCAGGGAGGGTATATCAGCTTCAACTGAGAGCAGCAAAAGCACTTTTGTATGTTTTGCTTAATTGGAAGCCAGATGGTTATGAATTCTCTGCTGGGAGAGACACAATAATGAATACCTTCCTGAGGGGTAACTGAGCAGATTCCTTTTCCCTGGATGACACAGTGAGGGCCTCCTGTGGCACCATTTGTGGCACAAGCAGAATCAGCAAGTTTTTGATTCTTGTCTCCAGTGATATAAGCAAAGAGATATGTAAGTAATAGGCTCTATGGTATTTTAACACACTTCAACAAATCTCTTTATGATCATAATTTTTATTAAAAATTGAGTGAAATCAGAACTGGACATGTAATTTTTCAAGTTTGTATCTTCAAATAGCATCAAAATACTTCATGCAGATTATCTGATCTCAAATCTGCTTGTGGTGATTAATAAAATGTGAACACAGGCATGAACTGTTTTCAAACTGTTGTTAACACTTGCTCATTTGACAGATTTTCTGAACAAGAAGATATGAGTACACTGCCACTTTTTTGTGCTAAAAAATGTCAGTTTACGTTATGTTAAGCCTTCATGGTATAGCACAAACAATTTACATCATGTGCTTCTACTCAGTAAATGCAATCTATGAATATTGTTTTCCAGTAAGTATTTCTAATTCCTTTGCTGTATTAATAACTGCAGGAATATTCATAAAAGCAGTCATCATTATAACACATTTCTTTTAAGGAAAACTAGATGTTTTTAACAGCTGCTTTTTTACTCTGGGATTAGGCTACATATAAGTAAAATTAATAAGGGAAAACTGCAATGTTCAGAAATTGACATCATGCAAGGCTCATCACATCCTCTTCTGTGCTGGTTTTAGGGACAAGTTGTGTTGAAAAAAAAAGATTAATGATTTCATCTTCCTTTTTTTCTTGTTCTCACAAAATATCTTTGAACTCTTGGGCAGACCACCTGGATCCCAGCCCAGAGATGTGCAAAACAGTTTTAGGGCGTGGTGTTATGAAAAGGGTACTTTTGTGGGATTAAGAACTGGAAACATGTTTCTTAATTGTCCTGTGCTGGTTAGCAGCTGATGAATGAAAATCCTATTTGCACAGGACTGGCAGGATGACAATTCCAGCTAAGAGAGTCCTGGAGCATAACCCTTCAGTAAACTCCTTCCCCCTCAAGTGACTGGAATCACCACATTTGGAAGGGGAAAATGAGGAAAGCAAAGAAGAAAATAGTAAAGCCTTCAAATAGATCTGATTTAAAACTCAGAAGTGCATTTGCCTAGAAATAGCAATAAAAACAATGACAATGGGACTTGAACCAGGATTGTATAGAGATGAACAATATGGCTGTGGTATCAAGGGTGCCAGCTAGCAATAACACTCACCACTTCCATGCTCTGAATACAAATTAGCATTTCCTGTACTGTTGTCATTACAAATCTCTTTTTTGTTTCAGGTATTACTTTCCCAAGCTCAGATATATTCTTAATTAAAATCAGGTAGAGAAAGCTCCAAGGGCAACCTATAACAAAGACCCAGAACAAATAATAAAGGCTTCAATAAGTGTAGCACAGAAGATTTTTCAGTAGGTTTAGTTCAAGGGACTAATCAGCTGTTAAAGACAGAAGAGTGTAGCTTAAGTCTTTTAGTCTCATAAATTGAGTATCTTCAGAGCTTTACCATGGAATTAATTTGGCTTTACTGGTGTTGCTTCAGCCAAATTACTGGTGAAATTAACCACCCTTATATGTGAATCCCCACCCACTATATAATTTTGCCAGATGTCTGTCAGCTACAAGACACAAAAGGTCAAAAACACTCAGTATTACAACATAACTTTTAGCTGGCTTTATCACTTTAATCTGCCAGACCAATCCTCACTGCATCACTTTGTGAAAAGTCAACTGAGGAGTCTTTCATTTATATTTGTTTTTAGAGCTTGACCCTGCAGAGTGCCAAATACCATCAGCTCCCAGAGAAGTCCTGGTGAATTGAGTCACTTTGTGCCCTTCAAGAATAGCTCCTAAATTGAGTTATTAGTTGTACAGTCATGGGGTACCTTACTTTGCTACCTGAAACAAGCTGCAAGAACAAGTTACTTGGCTTGAATCAATATTTCAGCTCAGGCAGCTTTGAGAAATCATCAGCCAGGGGCCAAACTCTTGGGGCACTGAGCCCTCCTGCTGCTGCTGACCTGGCTGGCTCTAAAGCTGCTCAGCCCTTCACTCTCTGGCTCAGTGCTTAACTGAATTCAGCCTTCCAGGGTCGGCAGCTGCCACTGCCTTCAAGGTTAACAGCCTTAAATTGCTGCTGAAACATAAAAAGGCTGTCAGCCTTTGTCTCCCCATGCAATTGTAATGCAGCAGTTCTTGCCTAGAAGTCATGAGTGGATCATTCATGATTTTTCTCAACATTGTCTTCAAATGCCCTTGAAAACTTGCCAGTAAAGAGAAGAAAAGGAGCAGGGGGAGGGACGAAGCTTGGCAAGAATTCCATGATGAACAGAAGTAAAATATGGGAATGGTGTTTATTTATGGTTAAGGGAAAAGAAAGTGGCGATAATTTTGCTAAACTGGCGAAAAATTATGAAATTAATTCAGTCGTAATATCCTGGTGGATGGGAAGCCTCTGACACTGAGATGACAGCTTAACAGTGGGAACATGTGAGTCTTAATGAAACGTATTATAATGCAAGATTTTTTGTTGATGGATTCCCCTTTCAGATTCATAGGTGAATTATGAGTGGCCTAGACCTTAATGACATAAAAAAGAGGGAATGAGCCTCCTTGCAAGAGTCTTACTTGCTTGGGCTGTGTGGGGTTTACTGCTGTTGTCTAAATGTAAGTGCCATGCAAGACATCCCAGGGGTATCTGAGACATCCACACACAGATACTACACAGGAGCTAGGAAATATTTGAAGAGACAATTTACTGCCAGACATCTGTCTGAAATGTTTACATTTCACTATAAGACTGGAACCAGAAAGCAACGGGCTATGGTGGAGCTGACTTCAGCCAAAAGCACATCATTTGGGATAAAAAAATGACACAGGTATGCAGCAACAGTTGACTCCTGGACCTTCCCATTTCTTACAGAATTTATTCTGAAATGTTACTTTTATTGCCCCAAGAAACTTAAATATGTGTGTGAGAAAAGATATAACCAATGGCAAAGGAAGATTTTTGTTACTGTATTTTGATTTCCCCTGTGCTAGATTCTTTCATGTCCCACAATTCCAGCTGAGGTGGGTTGAGAGTCACTGGCTGCCAGACAGCCTCACAGCCACTATCTCACTTTTCCTCCTCAGCAGAACAAAGGGAAAGAGTGTGATGAAAAAGCTTGTGAGATAAAGATAAAAATAGAGAGATCACTCAGCAATTACCATCATAAGCAAATCAGGCTCAACTTGGGGGGAAGATTAATTTAATTTATTGCCAATTAGAATATAATAGTAAGACACAAAGACAAAACTAAAAGACAAAACTAAATCCACCTTTCCCCACCTCCCCTTTTTCTCAGGTTCAGCTTAACTCCCTTGTTTGTTACTCTTCTTCCTTCTCCTCCCTCCTGCGAGTGGAATGGCTTTTGAGGAATGGGGACTGCAGGAGGCTTATAGCACTTTGTCTCTGCTGCCCTTCCTCCTCCTAATTTTCCCCAGCTCCAACATGGGAGATGCAGCCCTTCATAAACTGCTTCAATGGGGAAGCAGGAATAGCCTTTGTGCCTAGAATGTTGTTTCTCTCACATTTTAATAATTCCATTCTCACAGCTGCTGTGAAGTGGTTTTTACCCTTTTAAAAATGTTTTTGGAGGTGCCACCAGCCTGACTGAGCTTTGTTGAGCCAAGGTCTGTTTTGAAGTCAGCAGGAACTGGTTCTGCCTGAGAAGGGGCAGCCCTGCAGTCCCCTCTCCCCCAGTAGAACCTTGCCATGGAACCCGTTTCATCAGCATCCCCCTTAAGAGGTCCCAATGCTGTGTAAAACTCAGAGATAAGGATATGGTTGAGCCCAGCTAATCAGGATTATCATGACAGTATCTGCCTTGATTGAAGTTCCACTGAAAAACACAAATGCACCCAAACCACCCAACATACAACACAAAAAGACCATGATTCATTTCAGGTCCCTGAATTACTGAATTCCTTTCCAAATTTTCAGGTCACCCTGGAAAGACCATTTTCAGAAATATCTGTCAAACTGAAAACACTTCCCTTAAGTGATAATAACTGGTTTGTAACTTTGTGTAATGAAAAGTTGAACAAGTATTCAATTAATTAAATAATTTGTTACTCTATTAGTCTTCCCTTTTACCTCTAAAATGTTAAGCAACAAGTTATATGTTTTCTCAGTTATATATCTGCCTTTATCTCCTCCTCTCCTCATTGTCCACCTTTACTATGACTTGTGGAGGTGTCAAAAGAAAACTCTTGTCCAAAAGAAAATGGTGAAATAACTCAAGAGTAAAGTGTTTTGTAGTGTTTCTCACATATTTAGATCCTCGCCAAGGATCTGTTAATACAAGCTTAATCTGAGTAATTGGGGTATGGATGACAATTTTTATCTGGCTGAAGGAGTCACTTTACAATTAAACTCACAGCTGGTTGCTCCAGTAGGTCCTTGCAATCTTCTGGCTGTGCTCTGGCCGCTCTCCAATGTCTTGTCTCCATGATGCTGAAGGCTGCTGAGTGGTGAAAAGGAGAGACATTGTTGCCTGCCTCCTTTGGTTGTGTTGAGCTTTTACAGGAGGACAAAACCTAAAAAAACTCATCTCTGCCAGTAGGAACATGTTGAAGGAGTCTCAAGGTGTAAAATCAGGTTTGAACTTTTCCTTCATTCAGAGCAATTACAAGTATCTCTCATCATTAGCATAATGATAATAGAAGCTTAGTTATCTCACCACCTCTGCCAAATGTGAGGGGAATTAGGTGGTGGGTTCAGAAGTTGCTGACAGAGATGTTCACTTGGGCTGCTAATGGGACTGCATGGAAAATGGCACGCTTGGCAATTTCAATTACGTTGCTAAGTATGACTTTTATATAAAATAATTTGCTATAAATTTAGCAGTGTGACCTAAAAGGCAGGGCTTTGGACTGGGCTTAGAACTGGAGTCTATTTCCAGTTCTTTTGCAGATCTGCATAGTGACTATAGCAAAAAACTTTTCATCTCTCATTTTCTGCATCTGTTAAATACCTTCAGAGAAGATCACTTTGAAATCTGACTTCAAATGTATATTGCTAGAGGACCTTAGACTTATTATTATAGGGAGTATAGAGAGCAAACCAATCTGTTTGCTCCTGAGTTTGACAAGATCTGAGTTACAGCAGGCTTCATTTATGTTGTAACAGAAGCTAGTCACTAGAAAAGAACTATAGCATTTTCACTCTTTACTACTGTCAACGTAAGATAAAGGCATTTTCTACACAGTTGTTACAAGTACTGCATTACTGCAGAAACATGTAAAATTTATTTCATAGCCATGGCACCATTCTTCTGAAGTATGATTTTTGTAGTTGAAATCAAAGGGATTAGAATTTAAATATCAAATAACAAGCCTAAGTAAGAGGTTTTGCTTTCTGTAAAAAAAATTAAAATATAGGAAAAAGCTACACACATAAAACTTTGTACCTTATCAGACTTGTTTCTCTTTCAGGTTCTCCCCATTTCTATTAAATTGTTCAAGGTTATTTGCTTAATGCCTTCAATACAGTGCTGAAAACAGCCCTGCACTGTCAAAATGGTGGATGGCCAGAAACTAGACAGCTTTCCACTAATAAATTCTGGGCCATAAGCACTCTAGATAAGCAATGTAAGTTTTCATATGAGTGCTGAAAAATAAAACCTATGTACTGATGTAAACTGCCCTAAGGACAGGAATAAAACTAGTATTGTGTTGTTCTTCAGGCTATGGGAAGGTTAAAAGACATTTGTTTAAACATGTATTTTGGAAGATCATTGTCTTGGGTTATGTCTGAGTTTTTCACACTGAGAACCCTGACCTTTTACCACTTCCTGCCTAGTTGTGGAAAATTTCTGTAGACAATTATCTTTTGATATTAAAAATAAATGACCAGATAGCTCCACCTGGGTTCCAGTATATAAACAAAATTAAATAAAACGCAAGAAGAAAAAGACCATGTTTCAATCTTCTGATACTGTGGCTATTGGCATATATTACTGCTACATAAAAGCATCTCACTAGGCATGGAACCTAACGTATTCCAAGGACTCTTTTTTGCTTTGTGCAGAATAAGATGGCTCCCAAACATTCCCACATTGGTGGATTCTTTCCCATTAGCAAGAGAGGGACATTTGTGTGATTTCTCTTATTTGGAAGTGTCTATCTAAATTAGGTGAAACAAAATAATTTTTAGTGGTCACAAGGATGTGTTTTAGCAGAATTTAGTCTTAAAATGAGAATTTTTGTTCGTGACACAAGCTTCTCTGTTATAGATATTCTTCAAATTGACTTGATCTTGGAAAACTCCTGCTGAGTCTAAGTGTCATTTCTAATCATGTAGACATATTTTAAACTTCTAGACATGCATAAATACATGGATAAATTGCCTGGATCATGTACACATGTGGTTTTGTTCACCTTTGTTAGGAGACACAGAGTCCAGTAGCCTGAGAGAAACAGAGCTGGAGCAGTTCCATGGTCAAGCTTCCCTGGTCAAGCCAGTAGCATGTATTCCTTGTGGGAACAGGTGTGTACACCTGATACTCACACATAAGCCTGGATAGGCAACAAATTAACACAGACAGAAGCACTCATGCAAACACAAACTGCCTAACCAAAGATGCTCTGTACAGGGAGAGATAAACAACTTTCTAGGTGCTCAAGACAACAAATTCACTATACCTTTAAAATGAACCAAATTGTAGTAATTTACATGTGAACTTTTAGAAAATAATTTAATATTCTCCACTTTTATAAGGTTAACTTTTTCATGGCTTCTTGATCACACAGATATCTAATCAACATCCCAATTTAGCTTTTGAAAGCATTTACTTGCCCTCTGGTTTCCTTCAATGTTATTACAGTGTGTAGTTTAAATCTTCTTTAATCTGCTTCAATTCTGGCAGACTGATTAATAAACATTAATTATAAAGATGCTGAGTAGGCATTATGAAAGAAGAGGATGAAGAGGAGGTAATGGCTAGGTAAAAAGGAGGATAAAATGTGGTGATCTTTCTGATCTGATATGTCATTCTCTGTGAGTATGTCTTTGTGGTCCCTGTTATATCAAGTCCCGCAAGCAATCACAGGTAGCTGACCCCTGACTTTTGCTGCGACACAGCCAGAGCTTCCTCTCACACATTTGCATCCCAGCCTCAGTCTCTACTCTCCCCTGTGACCGAATGTTACAGACCTTGTCCATCATGGGTTTGCCATCTGGTTATACCTGGCACTCAGCAAGGCCCTGCTCGTGAGCACACTCACAGTCAGTTCTGAGCTTGGATTTCTCTCATTACCCAACACACTGCTGGCATCCTTGAGCCCATAAGCCAGCCCAGCATTGCTCTGTGCATCCCAGATGACATGTCCTGAGCAGCCTTTGTGCCAGACCCTGGCACTGAGAATGGGCCTTGCTGGAAAGGCACTCCATCCATTTTGGTTTTCTTAACTGTGAGTTTTTTGACTCTTGGTTGAAAAAAGTTAAAACCAAAAAAAGGCTGCTTAACCAAACATAAAACCACCAAAACCCATCCGTCTGTGCCCCTGAAAGCTCAAGGAATAGTGTCAGCAGTGGAGGTTGATGAGATAGAGCAGGGTCTGCTGCTTTGGCAGGAAAAGACAAAGAGAGAATAGAAATTTGTGGAAGAGAAGAAACTTATTTTTCAAGTCAGAAAAGTGAAATAAGGATAATGTACTCTGGGAATAGAAGTAGAGAATAAAATTCCTGCTAATAGATCATATTAATTCAGGAGGTTATATTTAGACCTGATGAAAAGTGGTAACAAATATTTATGGGTACAAACTCTGATTAGAAAAAGCATGTCCCTAATTTCTCTTACTTGGTAAAGCGAACTAATGCAGTATACAATTCCCATATCTATTCATTTGACAATATGATGGTGTGGATGAGCTAGTGAATTAACTTACTGTTGGTCTGAAAAACCCATTAAAATAGGGTACTGTGAGAGATTAAGAACTTCAACTTTGGAAGCAAAATCCTGTGCTTTCTGTTTCTACTGTGATGACTGCCAGCTGGTTTCCATGTCCTTTCTATGGCTACTGTTCCTTTATTACATCAAAAAACCCCTTCTCTTTCTTAAGTTGTTTTTATAAAGTCTTACTAAGCAGAGGGACATCACTCACTGAGAAAGGTAGATCTATCACCAGCCACTATTTTTTTACCTTAAAGACCTAAAATCCTGCAAATGGTTACACAATCATCCCTTGGCTCTGATACTGGAGCAGGTTTGGGCTTAGGAAATCCAGATTCTTCTCTTGATCTGGTCAGGGGTTTCTCCTATTGTTTTGGGCAGTGGCTTAGGCCAAGAGTTAAAAACATTTCTATGTCTTAACTTGAAAAATTTTAAGCTGGTTTTCCAAGAAAATGAGTTCAGAATATGTAGGAGGCACCAACTAATTTTTAAATGCTACAATTTCCTTCCCATTCTTTACTTTTTTTTTAATTTCAATGCCATGGTTATTAGCATTTGTAATGAATGGAGTAGCTACACGAGCTGAGAATTCAAAGTTTAAAAACAAATCTCTTTCAGAAAGCCTTGATTTAAACCCTTAAGCTTGGTGTTCTCAGTGTTCATTAGTCACTTTTGGTCCACTTAGTATTCGTTTTGCTGGGTCCCAGCAGGACAGGCACAGTACAAATACATTTGCACCTAAGCAAGGTGTGCCATGGAAAGACTTGGAATAAAACAGACCTCTGAACTTCAGAGACACTTAAGTGGCAAAATTTTCTGTCATCTTTCCCTGAAGGCTTCACTGCAGGGTCATTATCTTTCCCTTTTATGTTAAGCTCCCTACACATTTTAGAAACAGCCTTCACCATAATGGAAGGACATAAACTTAGATAGCTACAATGACTGATTGCTTTTTCTGTGTTACTACACCATAGTGTTTTACATTTGCGTCTTCAATTTCACGGTGGATTAGAATATATTTCTAATTCACTAGCAGAAATTGGCATCTGTTCAATAAACTATCCCAGAGATATATTCCTTCTTATGGAGGTGATGTTCTAATGCTTCCTTCCATTTTCAAAGCTATTTTGAGGCACTCAAAGTCAGCTTTATTAAGCCGATAGATCAAGAGTGGAGATTTAGGCACAGAAAAGCTCAGCACTGCTGAACCTAACATATGTGTCTAGCCCTCATATGTCATTTACACTGCTGAATTATGTGTCTAGGCATAGTATTTCTTAAGGCTCTTAGGTCCTCCTGGCTTCATCCCAAGACACAGAACTTCTGGAAGACAGTTTTTGTTTGCCCTAGACCCCATTCTGTTGTACTTATGGATACAGCTCTGTGAAAAAGCTTCTAGTCTTCATTGAAATATTACTTTCCCATCCTGGCTAAATATAGATTAATCCAAGAGACACTGTCAAAATGCACTCCTATACTTTATCTGACAGAAAATGACTAATGATTATTTGGCAGTTATAGCATTTAAATATTGATAGTCTTCCTTTAAAGCTCTTTTATGTCATTATTTAAATTTTTTTTGCTTTTTATAAATATGCAATCAATCTGCACCTAGTTATGCACTTGTCACTTAACTCCCACTTACAGTTTTCCACACTGCTATTCTGGATAAGCATGAATTAAAATTATTTAGCCATGTAGGATTGTTTTTGCTTGAAAATTCTTCATGTCCAGAAACATTGAGGTTATAATAAAGATAATAATGTTGATGTTGGTGATAATAATAACAATAGAGCAAAATAAAAATAATAATAAAATAAAATTGTTATTAAACAAAATAAAATATTGTTATTAAACAATATTAAAGAAAACCAATTATAACAAGACAAAGAAGAAGAAGAAGTAATATTCTAACAAAATAAGAGTAAATTAATAATGCAAAGTACTGATGAAAGGTAGTAGCATCCATTCCAGCTATTACATCCAGATATCCATTGTTTTGGAAGGAGGCTGTGATGGCAGGGTTTAATATGAGCCTTTAAAATATTGGCATTGAAAATGGAAATGAAAAAAGCACCACTGGCTAGACGTCTGACTGAAAGTTGTATTATCAAAAGGCAGGAGCTGTGAGAAAGCACAAAAAAGGTTTTGAAAGAGGAAGCATGACAATAGCATGATATTTACTCCATAGTATTTCTGGTACAAAAATTTTCATAATACTAATGTATTTTTATAAGGAGTGGGCAAGAACAGTAACAACATCCTCAGCACAGGAGGGACATTGATTAAGCAAATTAAGTCCAGAGGAGGGAGACCAAGATGGTTGGAGAAATGGAGCAACTCTCCCATGAGGAAAGGCTGAATTGCAATTGCTCAGCCTGGACAAGAGAAGGCTTCCAGGGGATTGTATTGCCACCTTTCAGTGCCCAAAGGAGGACTACAAGAAATCTGAAGGGGAACTCTTCCCAAAGGCTTGTGAAGATGGAGCAGGAGGTAATGGCTTCAGACTGAGAGTAGGATTAGATTAGCCATTAGGACAAAATTCTCTGCTGTGAGAGTGGAAGGCACTCTGGAGAGAGCTCTGAGCAGAAGGTGTCCCTGCACACAGCAGGAAGCAGATGATCTTTAAGGTCCCTTCCAATCCAAACCATTCTATGATTCTATGACAATAGAGAATGCAATTCCAATTAACCTGAAAAGCATATAAAAGTGAGAGATTTTGTCTAAATTGAGTCTTTAATGAATTTTTCATTGCATATGAAAATATGTGAAGACATAAAGTATTCTCAGAGTCACAAGGAATGCCTCAAAGACACTGCAGTAAAAAGAACCATAATAGTTAACACATGTAATATTAAGAAATAATAAATCCAAAGATGATTTAACTTGTGTTCCAAAATCCATTGTGCTCTTTAAGGAGAAAGAATTGCAGGACTTGAGGGACTGTGATTTAGCTGAGACTTGCAAGAGTACAAAAATATTTCTACTGCTGCCTGACCCTGCTCCCTGTACAGCAGCAGGTGAGCCAACATCGCAGCCAACGTGCTGAGCAGCTGAAGCTGAGTGCCCTGAAGGGGAAAGGGAATCTCCTGAAATGTGAATGATGTTTGATATAATCTATCTGTAAAAAAACCATATATCCATTAGTAGCTCAAAACTCTCTACATATCTTTCAATATTTTTGGAGCAACTTTCACTAGGATTACTTCAAGATGTAACTTTTGGGTAAAGTGTATTTATTATAAGTTTGTGATTGGTCTGATATGCCTCTGTGATTTCTGTATGTCAGAGCCACAGGAGACCTGTGTATGTGGTTGTGCACAGCAGGGGAGGTATTGCTTCTCTCCCATTTTGTATTTCTCAACAGAAGAATATAAGTCCCATTGTGCCCTCATATTTTATTTAAACTGTGTTTCCCACAAAAGCAACACCTAGCAGTTTGTACAGAAGTTCTTGCAGTTTTGTAGATAATTAGCAATGTGGATGGCTCATTTGACTTTTCAGCCTTTTTGGGGAAAAGATGTAGAAACACTCTTGAAAATATTTTCATAAGCCTAACGTTTGTTTCAGAATTTGGACTGCAAAGAGCAGGGCAATGATTACTCCCATGGCATTTCCTGATTTGTCTTTTTGGCTGGCATTGGCAAGTTCAGAAATACAAATAGTGCACTTTTGCATGTTTTTGATGCTGAGACATGATGTAGCGTCTCGTGGGAGGTGGTTCCCCATGTGCTGAGGTCAGCACCTGGTGAATCATTCTGCAGGCTTCATCTCAGCTGTACACGTGAGCTTCCCTCCCACAGACAGAGGGGTGGAGGGGGAGTTGTTGTAGATGTGCCTTGTCCTGAGGTGGAGGTGGGAGGCCAGCTGACCCACAGGCAAACCCACTCAGAAACTGTCCAGGTTCCATGGGCTGATGTTGTTCCTGTTAACTGAAGTGTGCTGGAGCAAAGAGGTGATAATAAAATCATGTAAGCACAGCAATCATAAAGTGCTGAGGGGTAAAGAAGAAACAAAACAAACTCAGAGGCATCTAGGAGAAAGAACTATCAAAATGCAAAATGAGCTTCATTCAGTATGTAAATCAATCTGAATCTGCATTTGGTTTCTGTCTTACAGCAGTCTGTAATTAGAAGTGTTCTGACTACTGTTTGTTGCTGGCACAAAAGCCAAGAAAAACTCTAGTTAATTGCCTAACATTGCAAAAGCCTTATAGCTCAGAGAAGAGTTTCATTTAATGAATCAAATTCTGAATTTGGCTCCTGCTCCAGGAGCTTTCAAACATTCTCTTTTTCATGCTAGAACATTTCTGACTACCCCAAAACCCAGCTGAAGGTCTGAAAAGAGGTATTACTAAATTAAAACTTTGACCCTGTCTGTCTCAAATTAGAGGAAAAGGTACTTACCAATGTAGTGAATGTATTTCGTATATATCAGTTCAGTTGCTTATAAATCTCCTTAACAGCATAATAGTGCATTTTTGGGCCATGGATGCCATTACTGGTTAACATTTAAAAGCACCTTCTAAAATACAATTTACAAGGTATGTGGCCTTTAAAGACATTTTCAGCTGAAGGTCTTCTCTGATAGCTGCTGGTCACTTGCATGTCCTTGGCTTATAGTACATCTGGCAGGTTACAATGGAATAGCTCTTGATAGCTCAGCAAATCACTTTAAAGAAGCCACTTAGATTTGCTTTTATTTTTAAATTAACCCAGTCTAATGAAGACTGTTACCTTTGGGGACAGGAGAGGTCTGAATTGCCTAAAACAATTAAAATGTTCAGATCACACTGAGAAACAAAAATGAAGTATAAAGGACATAAAAAGTGATGATGTCACACAGCTGGACTGTCACATAAATAGCTTTAGGGAAAGATCTTGAGTCTTTAGTAAGATGCACGATATTTATAACACAGAAGGCTGTCCTAAAGATATCAGGCAGCCCAGATTTTATCAGAATGTGAGTTAAATATTGAGGAACCAGATTGTAACCATTCTTTAACACTCAAAACCATGTAATGGTCAGTGCACAAATATGTTGCCCAGTTTAGTTACTTAATGAATTAAATTAGGTAACATATTAAATAGTTAGCTGGATGTATTTTATTTACTAAATAGGCTTATGATAAATTCCTGATTCTATTCTCTTCAGTATTTCTTAGGGAGTTTTATCTTCCCTAAATGAACTTCGGGAAATTCAGACATAGAGTTAATTATTGTGGTGAGGCTCTTATCCAAGTTTCAAAAACATTAGCACAGAATTGTTTACCTGCTGTCACAGGTTTGAGACCTGGGTTTATATGCTGGATTTTAAAATTAAAATAAACAAAGCATTAAAAAAATTAAAAATACAAAGATAAAAATGTACATCAAAAAACATCTCATATGACATGAAAAAAAACTATACATTCCAATTTAACATGCAATCTCTTAGGGACAAATTCATATGACCTAAATTCTATCAAAACCTATCTAACATGCCACCTGCTTTTGACTGGCTCTTTTTTTGAGAAGCCTAACCATGAAAAATTGTGGTTAATCTCAACAAAATCTTCCTAGGAAAACAAATCTAAATAAGCCAGTGTTTTGGCAACTGGTTTTCAGTCTTTATTTTTTTAAGAATTTCCATCCCTCTAAATCAATGAACTTTTTGATTTCTCTGTTTGGCAAGTTTTTCAACCAGAACTGCCAGAAGTGCAGGGTTCTGTGAGGTGATGCTGTAGGTGACAAAATCTCGGAAAAATCCCCCCTCTCTTGCTAGTGCTCTTCCTGTGAGATCCAGGTGGAACTTGGATGGTCCTTGAAGCCTCACAGTGAATCATTCTGTTTTAATAACATTTAGAAAAGCAGCATATATATAACCTGGTGTGACTGCGTGCCAATAATGAGTCATTTCTTCTCTTAAGATAATAAAACATTTTAATTACCATGTATTATCCCCCAGATTATAACAGAGATGTAGTATTCACTGCACAACTGTCTATAGATTTCTTCCACAAACATTTACAATAGTGAAGGTGAATGTCACAGTGCTTAATAGCACCTTTTTCAGACAGAAATCAATTCCATGAGAGGTAAAATTCACAACTTCCATTGATTTCAATACAAATTAAATATTCATTTTTTCACTTATTACATGTAATAAGTGGCTATGTGACATCTCACAGATGCTCTGTTATTAGTCTATGAATAGCTTCAGTTGAAAAAATTATCTTTGCTAACAATGAACTGCTCTAAAATAGATTTTGAGCAGTTTTCTCTGCAGAAATCAAATGCCTTCAAACATTCCTTTTATCTGGAATCCCAGCAGCTCATAGTGTAATTACATTCAGACTTATTGATGCACCTCTTATCACACTGATTTTCCTCAGTTTTACTGACCGCAGTGGCATGATGTCTTTTGTGCACAGCTTTCTGCCTTTTGATAATTTTTCTTCCTTTCCTCTTAAATATGTGATTTTTAGCATCACTTTGCTTGCCATTTTCCATTTGCCCATAGAGTGAGTCACACTTACAGAAGATTTTTCCAACATTCCTCTGGATGCTTGTGCCAAGACCGCAAGTAGAGAGGATTCACAAAGTAATTTTACTTTCTTCCCTTGAGACAGATGCATGAGACACTCTAATCTTCACTTCTTCTGCAGTAAAATACAACTTATGGCTATATTATTACATGCACTTTTCCCACTATCCAGTGACATGAAGAATTTGTAGCACAATCAGAATGCCATGGCACAAACTTTGCAATGAGTCCATGATGGTTGCCATGCCTATCTAATCAATCTTGGACATCCTCCTATGACTATAGCATAAATTGCTCAGCTAAATAAGATACCAGTACCTCTTATGGGCAAACCTTTATTGTCATTTGTAAAGAACTCCCTGTATTTTTTTTTTTTTTAATAAATGAAAACTTCATCCACCTTAATTTTATTTTGTACAATGTGCAAACATGTAACCATCCCTGACTCACATTGTCTTGATACTCCAGCTACAAATCCTGAAAATGAGCCATTAACATAAGTCTGAAAACATCCACAGTTTTCTTCATTTGGCACAGTTGCCAAAGAAAAAAAAAAAAAAAGTATTTGCATTGCATTCTGCCAGAACTCTAATGGCAATTACTCTGTCTATTAAGAGTTAGTTTAGTTTTCGTGCATTGAGTCTTCCTTGTGCACACAAATATGGATAGATGAACTAACTGGCACAGAAACTTTGAAAAAACAAAACCAGGTTTTTTTCCAATCATGTAGAAATGCTGAATACTCTCCTGCAGAATACATACTGACAAAAAAAGGAATACATTGTACCAGACTGGCAAAATTATTTGGACTTTCTTGACCTCTGAACTAGTATGTCCTGTGTGGTAATCTGCAGTATAGTAGGAAAGAAATTACTCATTCTCATAATTGTTAAACATAGAGTCATAGAACCATGAAATCATAGAATGGTTTGGGTTGGAAGGGACCTTAAAGATCATCTACTTCCGACTCCTCTGCTGTGGACAGGAATACCTTCTGCTTTACCAGGTTGCTCAGAGCCCTATCTAACCTGGCCTTGACTTCCAGGGAAGGCACATCCACAACTTCTCTGGGCAGCCTGTTCCAGTGCTTTCCACCTTCACAGCAAAGAATTTCTTCGTAATATCTAATCTAATTCTACTCTCAGTTTGAAGCCATTACCTCCTCTTGTATGTTCACAAGCCTTTGTGAAGAGTTCCCCATCAGATTTCTTGTAGTCCTCCTTTAGGTACTGCTGCAATACAATCACCTGGAAGCCTTCTCCTGTCCAGGCTGAACAATTGCAATTCGGCCTTTCCTCACAGGAGAGTTCCTCTATCCCTCTGACCATCTTGGTTTCCCTCCTCTGCACTCGCTCCAACAGTTCCCTGCTCTTCCTACTGGGGACCCCAGAGCTGATGCAGGTGGGCTCTCACCAGAGCAGAGCAGAGCAGAGCAGAGCAGAGCAGAGCAGAGGGATCCCCTCCCTGGCCCTGCTGCCCACGCTGCTCTGGATGCAGCCCAGGACACGTTTGGCTCTCTGGGCTGGGGGTGCCCATGGCTGGCTCATGTGCAGCCTCTCAGCCAGCAGCACCCCCAAGTCCTCCTGGGCAGGGCTGCTCTGGGGCTGTAAATCCCCAGCCTGTGCTGATACCAGGGTTGCCCTGACCCAGGTACAGCACCTTGCACTTGACTCTGTTAAACCTCATGAGGTTTGCATGTGCTCATTTCTCAACATCCCGCTGGATTCCTTATTTCTGACAAAGTTATAGTGAGGTCTTAAACAGAGTTGTGTAGTACCTGCTGGCATGGCTGAGTGCTCAGTCATACAAATAGCATTGCTGGAGCCGAGAAAACTCCCAGGGATCAGCCTTCACATGGCTGAATGAAGACTCTTTATCTGCCTTGAGGGTATTAGAATTGTTTCTATTTGCTCTTCTGTTTGAGATTCAAAGAAAGCTGTCTCTGGTTTATTCTGAGCCTGTTCCCTGTCTGACAAGAAATGTCCTTCCGAGAAGATGATGTCATAGGAGGGTTTATTATTTGTGTGTGATTTATTGCGTTTATGTCAGGTTGTTGTATGATTATCTTAGGAACACTGCAAAATTTTCACACACAATTACATTTCAGTTGCATACCATATCAAGAATTACTTAGTTAAATGAGAACAAGAGGTGTATATTTTCCCTCAAAATATGTACTCTATTCCACCAGCTGTAAGCCCCTCCATTTTCTTTCAGAAAAAGCAGAAGGGCTGGGGGGATGATGAGAAAACAATGCATTCATTGACTGATCCTAGAGCAGACTTGTAATCCTGCTTGCCTTTTGCCTCAAGTCTATTATTCTGGAGACTCTTGGGAGCTAGCACTTCTTTTTCTATAACATAAATGACTATTGGTGAAAAAGCAGAGCTGGGGAGACTCTAGAAGCTCTTCTTCCTCTCTCAAGAAAGGCTGCAGTGGGAAAGTTGGGATTCTCTAAACTGAATCTGAAGTCAGAAAGGTTCATCACTCACTTGTGAAATAGCTTTTATGTTCAAGAGGAAATGTAAAAAGAATAGATATAGTAATACTTTTTAAATTATATCTTTAAACTTTGAAAACATACAGTAAGAGGAAGGTACACTGTGACTTCCCTGTAACATTAGCTATTTTATTCTTCTTCAAATTAAGATAAGGCTAAATAGTAAAATTAGATCTAAAAATAAGAAAGTTAGATGAGGATTGCCCTTGTTTTATTGTTTATTGCCATGGAAAAGCAAATTCCAAGCAAAATTTAAATGCTGTTTTCATGCCATGGAGTCCAAATATATTCGAGTGATAAAGATGATTCATAACAATGCAAGTGAAAATTAGGGTAAATTGAACTATAAATCATTAAATAGTAATGAAAAACAATAAAGAAATAAAATCAAGTGTATTTGCTTGAGTCAGTGCTAGCTAAAAATGTATATTAATGTGCTCTGCCAAATACTAATTAAATCAAATAGTGTGCTACTCTCTCCATTTGTCTTCTCTGTTTACAATGTATCAAGTTATATGGTTAATAAGAGGAAAAAAAAGCTTGAACTAATACTTTATTAGCCTTCATTTAGCACTGGAAATGCAAGGGAGGCACTCTGAATGTTCAGTTAGCGCTGTAAGAGGATTAACATCAATGATAACTTTGACAATATGGTTGTACAAAGAACAAAAATGACTGCCAGCATTTCATAAACTTGGCAATTCCTGTGTACAACTCCTCAATAAGTTTAACAGGAGTGTTTTCTTGCATGATAATTTATTTACTTTACATACATAAAGCATTATAATTTTACAAGTTTCTCCATCATACCTTTAGATCTCAGCTGAGCCCTTGGCAAGAACAGGATGAATATTTTTTGGTGAGTTACTGTATGGTAAAAGAGGGGCCTTCTAGCTGCTGAAATGCAATGCCAGACATGTACCTACATAATACTATTATCCCTCTATTTGGCAGAACTTCTTGCTTCAGTCTGTTTACAAATGTCATTCCTGTTTTACTAAAATTAATTTGTGCTAAGAATGGCTTTAACAACACAAAGCCACAAAAATTATTTCAGTCATCCTTTTCCTAAATTCCACCCTCCCCACACATTCAATAGATATAGCTTTTATTACTAAACACTTGATTTTGTATCTAAACTGCATTAGCTAGTCTACTTCTATCTGCCTTCACCTGTCAGGGAGTTTTTACCAAGATCCTCCATTATGAGTTTCTAGACATACACTACCAGACCTCTTGGAAGATGAAGCTTGATTCAATATTATGCTAATTTAAAGTTTCTTGTAGTCTGGCCTAAGCAGAGTTGTCATTTGGCATCTCAGAATAACATGACCAAACTGTTCTCCTCTCAAATGATTTAGGTTCTGATACTCAAATATATGACAATTTTATCTTACTATTTGATAGTAATGAATTAACACCTGGACATTGGGTATGACTCTGCTGTGCTCTGTGCTCCCCTGGCTCCTTGGAGCTGTTTCACTTTGTATAAATTTTGGATAGTTCATGGAGGCAAGCCTCCTTGATTTCATTTCGCAGTCAAAGAACTCCTGTGAAGTATGGGATGGCAGGTTATAGGTACAGCAGCAAATTCCACAAGGTCTGTCAGAGCCCAGGAGCCCTGCCTGCAAATCTCTTGGTTACTCATTAATCATTGCTCCTTCCACTGCTGTCAGAAAGGGTCCTGGGCTTGGGGGATGGTTTGGGGATTTTTTTGTTGTTTTGTTTTTTCTTTCAAGGGGCTATGTTTCTAAATAAAGTTTCTGTTTTTATGGGAGAAAGGGCAGGGCAGGGCAGGGCAGGGCAAGGAAAGGAAAGGAAAGGAAAGGAAAGGAAAGGAAAGGAAAGGAAAGGAAAGGAAAGGAAAGGAAAGGAAAGGAAAGGAAAGGAAAGGAAAGGAAAGGAAAGGAAAGGAAAGGAAAGGAAAGGAAAGGAAAGGAAAGGAAAGGAAAGGAAAGGAAAGGAAAGGAAAGGAAAGGAAAGGGAAGGGAAAGGAAAGGGAAGGGCAGGGCAGGGCAAGGGCAAGGGCAGGGCAAGGGCAAGGAAAGGAAGGGAAAGGGAAGGAAAGGAAAAGGAAAGGAAAGGAAGGGAAGGAAAAGGAAAGGAAAGGAAAGGAAAAGGAAAGGAAAGGAAAGGAAAGGAAGGAAAGGAAAGGAAAGGAAAAGGAAAGGAAAGGAAAAAGGAAAGGAAAGGAAAGGAAAGGAAAGGAAAGGAAAGGAAAGGAAAGGAAAGGAAAGGAAAGGAAAGGAAAGGAAGGAAGGGAAGGGAGGATGGATTCTGGATCATCTGTCATAAACATCTTTGTAAAACCCCATCCCTTTTGCAACTGTTCCATCTTTGTTATCTTCTTGTATATGCTCTGTTCTGAAGCTGCCTATCTCTAAACAGCTCCATGAACACGAGTTTTTCCTCTCAGATTGCTGTAACAATGTCTCCTTTCTTTCAGGCTGGCTCTGGGCCAGTCCAGCTTCTTAGTTTAGCTTTTTCTGTTCCAGTATAATGGGTAAGATAAGCCACTATCAGTCTCCTTACAGCAAAGTCTTCACAAATTCCATTACTTTGGAAGGACTCCATCTCCCTGCTGTCTCACATAAAGTTATGGAGACTAGTTTGGCTAAAAAATATTCCCCAAGCACACATTGCATGGCACATTACACAAAAGCACTGCCTGTTTACAAACATTTTAATTAGAGATAATGACAAGAAAAGCCATGTTCCAGAAATGCGCATATGCAAGTCTAACACAGTTTGTCGTATATGAATTAATTCTTTCCAAGTTCAGTAGAAGGGATCCTAAATTCTCTGTCTTTGTATAGACACAAAAATCTTCCAGCTCTTTCCTATATAAAGGAGGTCATTCAGATCTCCTGTTACCCTCACCCTGCAGCAATAGGTCCTTGTGTATCAAAAGCCCCACATATGTTGAGTAAAACCTACAAAGACAAAGCAATGGAACCATTTCTTCTGCAAGTTCCAAAACACTCTGTCTGTCAGGAAACAGTATCTGATGATGAATACGTGTTCAAGGAAATGTTTTAATTCTTATTGAACTGATAGATACAGTCAAATGAAAAAGTTGATTTTGGCATAGGGGATATTGTTATGGTCTAAAACAGAAGTGGCAAACTCCACAGGATGAAAAAGGTGTTTGGTAGCTGTGAAGGAGAAAGGGATGTTTGCAAGAGGTGAGAAGGTAGCTAACCCCTGTGTTTCAAAGAAATATAAACAGGCATTTATCACATCTAGATCACTGAAAGAATGATTGTGGGAAAATTACAGTAGGAGGTAAAACCAGTGTCTTGATGGACTCCTTGATTTTAATATCTCCTAGATATATTTTAAAAGTAAGCCTGGATTGCAACGAGACATCCTCCACTCGAAACTGATTTGTTCTGATGACAATTGTTTGCTTTAGGGACTGTATCAGTGTGCATAACCAAACCAGGTTTGCATCCACATGTTCCATGAAGGTATACCATGCACTGAACAAGGAGCATATATTTTCACTGACATGGGAAATTAATTATGTGAGGAAAAAAGCATGCAAAGGAGCCTGGGAACACCATATATTTCCCACAGCCACCTTCTGGCTAACTCCAAAGAAGGTGGCACTAGTGGGAGATTGTGTTCTGCCTCTTTCTATTTATTTCTTTATTTAGTATTTTCTTGTTTGAGTTTAAAGCTCTTTAGAGCCACTACTGTTTGTAGAAACAGCTCTTATTTTGTTAAATTAAAAAAAAAAAAGACAAGTCTTATTTCCAATTAAAATTTCTTTTTTCAAAGTAAAGAAATTCTTAAATATATTGCATCTATAGAGTGAATGCCTCCAAAACGCACTCTCATGATCTGTAAACCTCACTGGAATGATTATTCCAAAGTCCTTGGTTTGGAACTAAAAATAAAGGTTCCAATGGAAAAGCAGCATGTATTATGACTTGTTGTTTTTCCAGCTGTGCTAGTGACAATTCTTCAGTCATTTGAAACATTTTTGCCTGACAGGATTCTCATTTTGCAATTGTAGGATGTGTTTTCGGATGAACTCTGCGGGTCTTGAGCTCCTCTCTGCTGAACAGAGCAGGAGGATCAGTGCAGCATGATTTTCTTCTTTCTGCAGGTCCATCTTCATGTCACAATGGAGGTCTTGAAGAAAGATATAGTGGAAATTAAAATTATTGGAGTGGGACAAGAGAGCAGTAGCTATATAAGACTGTGTGCCATCCCTTATAGACTGTGGAGGGTAAAAAACCTGAAAAGACAAGATATAATTGTTGCATAAGCCAATATCCAAAATGACACTGAGCAAGCAGGGAAACTGGACAGATGTGTAAGAGAGCAATACTGGTGTTCTGCCATAAATCCTCATAATACTGCATTGAATTTTTTTAATTTACCTTTCCTCACATGCCTTTAACTCTGCCAATGCTTCCTTTGATTGCACATTTTCGCTATAAATGTTCCATGGCAAAAGTCAGTTACTTTCTATTTTCACAACTGAGCTTTACCCTGTGCTACAGAAAATGGCTAGTTATTTTTGGAACAGACCTGGCTGCTACTGCAAGGGGGAACAGATTAACTTCTGTGATTTTATCCAGTGGAAATCTTTTCACAGGCACAGCTCCAGCTAAAGCAAAGGTGTGTCAGCCACTGACTGTCTCCAGTCCTAATCCAAAACTGAGAGGATAATTCAGACAGTGGTTCACTGATTTACAGTATCCAAACCCACAGAATGGCAGGAAAGATGCTGCAACTACACTATACACAGTACCCATAAAAGATAAACATCATTTGCTATTTAAAGTATGCTCAAACCTTGTTGCCAAAAGATCATTTTACCAAGAAGCTCAATGGTAGATTAAGTAACACTACAGTGCCATAAATAATACATTTTGTTCTACATGCATCATTATAAATGTGATATGAAATCCCTTCAAACCTCTTTTTACAAAGGCTCACTGATGTAACACAGCTTGGATGGCCGATATGGCAGTGCAAGGATGCAGAGTTAAGATGTGCAGCCATGGCCTCAGTATCCTGTGCTTATCTGGTATTAGCAACAATCACAAAACCTTAATAAAAGTCCTAAGGGCACTTAAAATCCCCATTATTTTAGTAGAAACTTTCCTGAGGCATAAAGCTAAACACAAGTTATTTAGCTGGCTATCAGACTGTAGAATGAGTGATTTTCTTTGTACACTTGAAAATCTCTTGTCAGTGTGAACAAGGGTTCCCCACGAGGATCATGGTTATCAAATGATCTTTTCCACAGTCTTGAACAGCAAGTTTGCATTTTAAATTCAAATTTTAGAATGCTGTGAATCTATGTGCTTATAGCTATATACATTATGGGGCAAAAAAAATGCTTGCCCCAGAAGTATGTTTGATGTTAATTTTGTTTGCTAGATCCTCAGGGAAGGCTATTTCAAAACAGTGCTGTTTTCAATAAAACATCAAAGCTTTTTCATTCCTTCAAAATGACTCTCTTATTGAAAAGCTGTAATAGCTTGGTTAAGGTTTATGTGAATCTGTGTGTCTACCTTGCAGCACACAAATAACTGACAAGTATCAGATTCTAGTCCCAGATGTTATATAGTACATTACCAAATCCCAATCAGAATCACATTTTTTATTCTATTAGCTTATTCTTCATCCATAAACGTTGCAAACTAGAGAAGTTTTCCCATTTTTAGAAATCTAATCAGGTCTAAATTATTTTACTGGGTTTTTTTTCTTTAGTTTTATGATCTAATCTACAACATTATCTGCTGGGACAAATTATTTTTCAATGTCAAAAAAGAAACCAGTGTAGTATTTCTTTTCTAAGATGAAATTTTTTTCCCAAATAAATGCCAAAGATACATAGTTAAATGTGAACAGTTTGGGGAGGTGAGGGGGAGGTGCAATTTAAATAAATGTTTCCATAGGACAGTTCTCTAAATGTATAACCAACAAAACACAGACACCAGAAAACTCCACTAATTCAGATACTTCTTTGCCAGGATGATAAGTCATGCTGAGTTGAGGTGGGCATCTATACCTGATCATTATTTTCATAGATGTTCAACTAATCAACCAAATATGATTGTCATACTCCCACAGCTACACCTCATCAATAGATAAAGACTATACTAATATTTTTATCTTATTTCTCAGATTAACATATTAATCAGAAGATTTCTTTTCTCATTTAGCAGAAAATTCATCCACAGCCCACAAGCAGACTCTAGCTGGGCCTCAACTCAGTGGGATGAAATGACAGCTATTTCATTTTGCTTAAATGTGAAGTTAAGCTGCTTTTATTCTCTTGAGGAGGGGATGTGTTGTAATCTTACTAACATTGTGTCAGTGATTATGCATTTATGTTGTTAAAAGGTCAGTTTTAGGATTTCCTTTCAAAATGTTTTTGTGAGAGGATTTGGTGTAAACAAAATTTACAATTGGTTTACAATTTGATTGTAAACCAATCCTGAAATGAAAGAAGGATATTATCAAGGTAGCAAATGTATTTATTTATATGGAAAATTTAATCCTATCAAGCAGCTGCTAATGCTAGAAATGTCATCTCTGACTTTCTTTCTTCCGTCCTGATATGACTGCAGTGCTGATCTTCATTTGATAACTATTATGTACAGAGTCACCATTTTTTCAAATACCTGGATATACTCAGTAGGGAAATCTCTCTGGAACTTTTAACTGATTGCTGCAAAAAAAAGAGACTTTTAATCCTGAAATCCCCATCCTCTAAAATTCAGGATAGCTGATCTGGGTACTCTCTTTTCAATGAGACAACCATTTGGGATACAATTTTCTGTAGTTCTATACAACTACCAATTATTCACTGCCACAATGGACCATTAGGGTCCCGTCAGTCAGTGATTCATGTCTCCTAGTTATTTTAGATATCTAAAAATCTAGAAAATTTTTTAAAAGTAGGATTAAGAAAATAAATAAAAACTTTCCCAGTCTGCTTCCAGAAAAAAGAAAAAAACTTTGGTAAAAAAATACACTGAAATTTTCTAGAAGTCACATCAAGATGGAGCAAAAGACTGTGACTTGACTAAAACCAGTACTGCAGTGCAGCCATAGAGAACATTTTTGACACAGGATGGAGATATTTTAGTAGTGGGGAGTTTGAAAAAAAAGTTTATATATTTTATAAATTGTCACTAAAGAATTTAGGCAGTGGCTGTATGTCTGTGTGTAAGTATACAAACAGTTGGTTTTCCCGTCCCCAGCAGGCCTAATCCAAATCATTCCATAATTGTGTCTGATGACATGCTGCCAGTTCTGTCTACATAGAGCCATCAGAGGACATTGGGAAATCTGATATTTTGCATAAGCATTTCTCAAGCTATTTTTATCTCATTTACTGCCATCTCAGAGAAACTCAGCTGTTCACATCTCCTGCTTATTAGCTTCAACACAAACCTGTACTGACACAAATATATGGGTAATGTACCTAAAAAAAAAAGTAGCTCAAGTATTGCCTTTTCCAATTCTCATCTCTTTCCTGCAGCTCAAGGGAAACACTTGGAAACACTGATAACCCAAGCTTTGAAAAGATCATTTGAATAAAGCTGGTACCAGACACCCCCTGACACACACTGAAAAACAGATTACCTCTCCAAACAGCTACCCAGTCTTTATTTTTAATCATTAGCAAATCAGGTTTCAAAGAAAGCTCCTCAGTAGGCATGAATTTGTTATGGATATTTTTGTTCTTGTTCTTAAAGGAGTAGGTAATTGTCATCCTGACTGCCTTAGAAATAAAAATAAAGAAATAGTTAAAAAAAAAAAAGGTAAAACCCCAAATCTCAAAATTGGAATAAGTATATTTAATGAATCTTTCTACTGGACCAGATCCAATAATTTATAAGTTGTTTTTTGTCATCAGTAAATTGATTTTAAAACTGTTACTCTATAGAGTGATAGCAAATCAATCTTTTAAGAATTGATTTAGATTGCATTTGAACCAGATCAAGATAAAAATAGAGATAGTATTTATAGTGAGAGCTCTAGTACTTTCTGAATGGACTCATCTGAGTGAGTTGCTAATAAAAAATGGTAAATAGTGAAGCCAGTTTGCCGTAGATTCCATATGTAAATTTTTTGTCTTACCAAACATGCTCGAATTGAGGAGAAAGAAGATCCCAGTTTAAAAAAAAACTCAGGACAATCTTGTGTGGTATCTGTGTATGTGAGGGAACATTTCTCCTTAATTTCTGTACATGACCATACAAACCCATCTACAGAGTGATATGCATTCACAGGGATCTAAAACAGATAATCTTTTTTTTGTGGCTAAAATTCTTGTGGAATTTAAAGAGCACCTCTGTCATGGAATTTAAAGAGCACCTCTGTCATATACAGTGTCTTCAGGAGCTAAGATGTGTTCAAATAGTTGTGTTTTGCAAAATGCCATGTATTTTTTATATGATATATAATCACCATATTTTTATCTTCAAATGTATATAAAATAGCAACATCCTTTGTTAATTTGATGGGATTATTTAATACTGAGAATAAAAAGTCCTCAGCTACTAGGCAGTTCTTTGTTTTTTGAAATAGCCTTGACTAAACTCTCAGGTAAATTTGTTTAGTAAAGTAGATTTGGGAATATAAATTCTTCATGCAGCTCAGAGGGGATCCAAAAATCCTTATAAAATAATTTTTACTGGAGAAATTATTTAGAATGCTCAGCTGTGAGGCTGGTTCAGTTATCTGAAAAGTCACTTTTCCTTCTGATAGCATTAATTGCTTGAGGGCTGTGATGGATAGGGAGAAGTCTGATTGTTAAAATTTAACTGCAAGATAGCAGGAACATTACATCTGCCAAGGAGCTAATGAGTAGCTGAATGATCAGAAAAGGCAGCACTGACATTCATGCAATAAAACCAGAAGAGATGAAGTCAAATTATGAGTCCTTCAGAGTAAATATCTTATTTTCCCCAGTGTATTAGAGCTAGCAATTAAACAACTGGTATTTCCAATATTAGATTTTATCTTTGACCATATGGTACAGCTTACAGAAGTAATTTGGGCAGAACCTGATGTGAGTTTTTTATGTGCTTGCTAAGTTTTTTCTGGGTGCAAGCAGATGCCAACATTAGAAACATATCACTGGGTACTATTAGAGTAGGTACATTAGCTAGACATTAAAAAAAGAGCCAGTCTATATTTTCCTCAATGAATAAATATGCAATTCAAACTGCTTTAAATTCGTAGGTGTAAGCCACTGGCCTTTATATATGATACTGATAAAGGACATATGTCAGAGCCTGTAGCTTTACTCAAAACTTCTCATACAATCTGGACAGTGGAAACCTGCTGGCTGTGTGATTTTTGGGTGGATGGACAACAGCTCAGGTGGAAAAGCAAGAGGCTGCTTTCAGCGAGAAGGAAATCTCAGCACTGCCTGAGGCACACTGCTGTGTAATGCTGGCAGAAGTAGGAATGAGTTGTTGCACAGGGTGATGCCAAAAGAGGATTTATAGTTGGATCAGAAAAAAATTTTATTGAGGTTTGTTTCAAGATAACGTGATTTTCACTACCTTATAACGAGCAATTACCAGTTTCTCTGAAAAAGCAAAGCAAATTTGATGCTGGATTTCATAGGCTGGAAATGTTTGCAGCCCTTTCTTTGATGCTGCTGTAGGCAGCAGTGCTCACTCCTGATCACAGGAAGATTAACTCAGAAGAACTGATGCAGCCACTGTCCCCTCTGCCTCCCCCCATCCCTCCAGCAGATACTAAATACAGTGTCATGCATGAGAGTCTGGATCCAGAGCTACTAAATTCGACAGGAGCCATTCCTTTCTCTGCAGAGAAACAGAACTACTGCTTTGGGTTTCTGTGCTGTCCCCCTAGGAAGGACTTGGGAAAGGCCTCCCTGTGTCCCTGGCTCCTGTTGCTTACAAACACAGACCATCGAACCTCAGCATGGCACCTACAGAAATCAGCACTTGGCAATGCTGATTTCCCAGTGCTGGGGAAGGAAGCAGGGACAGCCTCACTCACACACTCCAAACCTTAATGTCACCATGCTTTCTCCCGTGCTGGGCTCCGCGCTGGCTGCACATCCACCTGCGCACTGCTGGGAGCATCAGGAGGGAGCAGCCAGCGAGCAGGCACGCTGCTGCAGGGCTGGGAGGTGCCAGGAGGGCTGGCTGCTCATTCCTTGCTGCTGGACCAGCTGCTGCACCCACAGCCCCCCACAGCTAAGGTGCCAGCTAAGCGTGGATAACTGCAGCAGTAATGATTAATTTTGCAGCAGCATCCAGTGTTCAGTTCACATTGTTCTAATGTGATAGGAAATACACAGACACCTGGGAGGCAAAGATCTTCATTACATTAACTGGCTGCCATTTTGCAATCCCTTGTTTTGACAGGAGGCAAAACAGCCTTTTCTTTGGTAAATGGTATTAGAGGGTTATAGATTAAATTCAGTATCATTTTGTTATGGTACTTCTAGTAGGTAGATTTAGGATATAAAGGGATAATTATCAGAGAGAGTTTTAATATACTCTGCTCATTTAAAATCTAAATGGAAGATACAATTTTCCATCAAACAAAAAACATCAACCATAATGTAGAAAATATTTCCCTTTTATTACAAGCTAAATGATCTAGTCTGTGTGTAAGCCAAGAAATTTTATAGCTGTTTCTCTTCATGCAGGTCATAAATGTCCTTTTTATATAAGCAGATTATGGAGGTATTTATGTTAAAATGGCATCAAAATCTTTTTTAAAAGACACTGAAAATCTGAAATGTTATATTTCAAATCTGCCTTGATTCCCATTAAAAAAAAAAATTATAATGGCAAAATGAGAGAAAATCATTAAACTTTGACTCAAAACTATTAGCTACACAAACTAACACGAAGCAAAAAGTTACCTTATATCTGCCAGTGTGTAAAGACAGGCGTCTGCATGCCCTTAGCAAATTTAACTTGGCCAGGTTCTTTGTATCTGAAAGCCATGGTAACTGAAATTACCTGACATTTTCTGTAGGCTAAATGAGGCAGTCCTGCTGAGTCTGAGTTAAGAGCAATGGTTCCTTAGGAGAGTCAGGTAATTCTACAACCTAATTTCTATTCCTAAATTGTTCGTGGCTGCAGCAAGGATAAGGATGGGGGGTTGCTACTGCAGGAGGGGTGGGGCCAAGGGATGGGGCTTGGGGACAAGGTGGTGGCCAGGGTGGGGGTCAAATGAGATTCCCTGAATACTCCTTTTTGGAGTGCAGAGATGATGTGTGCATGCATTTGCAGGTGGGTTTTTTTGTTACCTTTTTTGTTTCTGATCTTTAAGTCTGCGTTCTTTAGTATTCTCAGAATACTCAGCCTTAAGAGATGAAAGAATTTTATTTTTCCAATTTTCTTTCTTTTCCCAGCTGCATTTCATTACTATCAACAATGCCAAAAATGTTTGTTGCCTCATTACATCCTCAAACAAAGGTCTTTAGAATTTTTTTAGCATCTTGTATGGTCAGCTTGCTTCTTGAGAGAGCTAGGAAACACGTACAAGTTACCAAAGACACTAGCTCTGTGCAAGTGCACAGAATTTACTGGGATAATCAGGCATAGAAGCCGTTTTCACAAAGGAGAACTAGAATTTGGGACATTCAATCTAGCAACACAGAAATGGTGATTCAGACATGCTACATTCTCTGTTAATTTCCATGAAGGTAACTCTTTCCAAACAACTTCTTTTATATCAACAATTGTTAGAACATCACATGTCTATAGTAATTGAAAAACATATCTAGTCCCCACTTAACAAGTTTGCTTTAGAATGATTGGTGTCAGGTGAACTGAGCTAGAGGAAGAGTCCAATTGGCTCGAACTGGCCCTTGTTTGAGCAGTGAGGTTAATCTAGGCCATCTCCCTCCCAACATCAGCAACTTTGTCATTCTCTTACTCTGCTGGTGAAACATCTGCCCTGCCATTTAAGTTCTGAATTGCTTCTGAAAGGTGCCAGTTGACAGCAGTTCCTAAGCAGAGACTACAGTTAGGCTTATTAGCACTTAACCATGGCTGCAAGAAAATACTATCCTAACAAATCAGGCAGTCTGAGCTCTCCAAAGCAACACAGCACTTTTCAGCAGTGATAGTGAACAAACCCTACAAAGAATTGCATTGCAGAAAACATTTGTTTTGCCAGTGGGGACAAGCTAGCAAAAGAATGCAGTGGGTTGACCCTGTCTGGACTCCAGGTGCTCCCCAAATCTGCTCTGTCACTCCCCTCCTCAGCTGGGCACAGGAGAAGAAATACAATGACAGGCTCAGAGGTTCTTTCCCTCATAAGTGCAGGGAGAGACCACTCATCAATTGCTTTCAGAGATAGGAAAGACTGAGCTTGGGGAAATTAATTTATTACCAATCAAATCAGAGTTGGATAATGAGAGATAAAACCAAAACTTTAAAACACTTTTCTCCCACCCATCCCTTCTTCCCAGGCTTTACTCTATTTTCATGTTCTCTATCTCTTCCTCTCCCAGATGAACAGGAGGATGGGAATGGGGTTTATGGTCAATTCATCACACCCTGTCTGTGCTGCTGCTTCCTCCTCAGGGGGAGGGCTCGTCACACTCTTCTCCTGCATGGGGTCCCTCCTCGAGAAAACAGTCCTCCATGAACTTCTCCAATGGACAGTTCTTCACAAACTGCTCCAGTTGGGAACCTTGGATGTGGTTCAGCCCTTCAGGAACAGATTGTGTGGTGTGGGTCCCCCACAGGGTCACAAGTCCTGCCAGCAAACCTGCTCCAGCATGGGCTCCTCTACACGGGACCACAGGACCTGCCAGGTAAAGCACAAGGGTCCCAACTCCCTTTGGGCACATCCACTTGCTCCAGTGTGGGGTCCTCTGTGGGCAGCACGTGGATATCTGTTCCATTGTGGATGTCCATGGCTGCAGGGACTGCTGGTTCTTTAACCTCAGCTTTCTCAGCCTATGCAGGCAATGTTGAAAATAGACCCAAACTGAAACAGAAAAATAAAGGCATCATTTTTCTGATTAATTTCATTCTATAGGGGTTATGCATTCTCCTCCCTTTTTGTTTTCCTGAATTCCTTTACAACCTTTACAAGTTTGGGCTGGAGGAAATAGGAGAAGAATGGTTTCTAGTGTTACTTCCTGGAGATAAAGATCATGTCTAAAATGTGAGACAGATAAAAGTGGTGAACTTTAAAACATTGATTTAAAACATCTTAAGCATGGAGCAGATTAGATGTTTTGGATGGAGCCACTGAATTTCATACTGTATATAATGTTTGAGGCATAATATTTAGTGCTGTATCACAGCACAACACGCTTACCTTGCTACCCATGCCATCACCTGGGAGATGACTGAGCTGAAAGCTCTTTAAAAGGTTATAGCTGAGGCTGGATTTCACAATACAGCTCTGGGGAGTTTGCAAGGTAGGAGTCACACAAAAAGCCTTCCTTGCTGAGCCAAACAGGATCTCACCCTGACCAGCATGGAGATTCCCCCCAGCCTTTCCCACATCATCTGCCCAAAGCTGGTTCCATAAAAGCTTCACTGAACGGCTGGTACCTAATTTCCTTAAACAGAAATCAGTAGAAACTTCATGTCTGGGGTTTTGATAATCAGCCCAAGGCACTCACAATGCAAACCCCAAACCAGAAACTTGATCTGAAGTGCAGCTCCTTTCAGGCAGTAGATGACCCTAGCCACTGTCACCTTGAACAGTGTATAAAATGCATGTTTTCCACTGAAAATAACTGAAATACTCAAAAATCCCCAATGTCTTTTCAGGTTTAATGAGCCTTCTCTATGCGCTTTCTTTTAACATTTCTTTCCCTTGCAGAACAAAGTTATTTGACAATGGTTTAATGCACTGTACATATTTACGTGCAATATCCCTCTAGTATTGTAAGCTGTCTTGCTCTGCCTCATCTATATTTTTTCCACAACACAACAATATTCAGAGCCCCTATCTACATGTTTTCATCGGCCCATTGTTCATTAAGTAAGTCACAAACATGTAAAGTTTTGATCAATTTTGAAACAAAACCAGGGATATTTTTAGCTAATTTTCCTGCAAGATTTCCATCACCTCATTGACAAACCAGGTGGGTGGCTGCACAAACAAGTGAGAAACTCACTTTTGCTTGAACAGTCAATGAAATCTAACCCTGCTCTCATTTTTTAGTAATTCTAATGCTGACAAAGATGTAATATTACTGAATTAAAACACAGGTGGACAATTTAAACATGATGGTAAGTATATATGTACTGGAATAGATCTTTTTTTGTACACCTTAGGAAGAGAACCAAGCTGGTGATACTTATTCCACATTGTTAGTCCTAAGGGTTTAGCACAGAGTGACCACTGCAGCATAGACTAGACAAATGAGCCACATTTGAACAAACTGTTCAAATAATAAAAGTAGCTCAGTGCAAACTTGGCTATCCTGCTTCTCCAACACACTTTTCAGCTTATATTTATCTATATTCTACCATGTCTGTACCAATAAAAATGCTGGTGTTAAACAGTTTAAGGTTAGTGGTAGGCATCTGCTCAATTATGTGTTACAGAATAAATAGTAGGGATAAGACTTTTCTAGTTTAAATGAAATAGGACTGACTGTAGTATGGATACAGAAACAGCACTGCTGGACTCTTCTAGAACCACACTTGATTGCTGGGGCAGATGTTTTAACTTAAACAAAAAATCAAAGATTAATTGGTGTGCTTTGCGTTCAGGATAACTCAGTATTTAAACCCGTGTTCTGAAATAATTTTATACTTCAATTTCCAGGCTGGAACAAAGGCCGTGCAAGTGAAATATATGCTAACACATAGCTAGGACAGAACATCTGTGGCAAAATGTGGGGCAAGGAAAATTAAACAGGTCCATTTGTATTACGCCACAGGGAATAAACATTGACACAAGATTGCAGAAAAATAAAAGGATGTTTGTAACAGTGAAATATAATCCCTTCCCTAAGATGAAATTCTGCTTTTGTTTGCAAAAGTCAGGTGGGATTCTCTTTCATATAAATGAGAACAAACGATTTGATAATGAGCATTTTGTCTTCATTCCTAATGCATCTCAGGTGAGCCCTGCTCTTGCCAAGCACATAATTTGTCACCACAAATCTGTGGATATTCTGATTTCCTTGGGTGATGAGCAGGATCTGGATGAATGTATTCATATGAATATGCTAGTGTAATATATCATAAGAGTACCATTGGCATTGGTAAGACTTATTATTCAGAAAGCAACACTGGCCAGCAGATCTGTGGGGAATATTGTGTATTTTATTTGTGTTGACTTTAAAACTTGACAAGGAAACAGAATCTTTTTCATTAGGAAGAGAAATTAAAGATGTGTAAAACAAGCTGCAAATTCTGCTAAGTTTTGTCAACCTCTGGGAAAAGTTTTACATTATTCCTGATTGTTAGGAAGGTATATGAGGAGAGGTAAACTATAAAGTGTTGTTACAGTAGTCCAAACCTAAGCAAATGGATATTCATTCATGAAGTGTGATGAAAGTAGCAACCCATTTAATTTGCAGCAATGATAGAGTGAGATTAATGTGAAAAAGGAATAATACTATGATTTCAAAATAATAGAACCCTTTTGTGTTTTGGCACATTAATTTAAATGTCTTACAGAGGGACTATATGTCAGATTTGATAGAGTGGATATATTGGTTTGAGCAAAGAAAATCCACACACATAAGTTAAATTTCCTTCAATACAGATGGGCACAAGTGGCCTATTATTGCTCTGTTTTTGAGAGAAAATTTGCTGTCCTCACTTTACACTTAATGTGATATTCCAGAAAATTTGGTTAGGTGACGTCATCCTTATTTTAGATTGTGTTCATTTGTAATAGTAATTAAATAATGATTAAAATGTAACAGGGATGAAAATAAGACAAAGAATCAGATACGTTATTAACATCAGAAATGGCTTCTCTGAATCATTTTCTTAAATATCCTGCCATACATTTTTCTCAGAAATCTTCAACCTTCTGGAAAAAGCTGGCTTGAAATTTTTCACTGAAATGCTTTTTAATAAACATTACTTTAATTTAGGCCAGAACTTACAAGAACCTGTGGTTGTTAGGAAAAGTCACACAGAAGATTTAGAATTTTATTTCAAATGTAATTTTCAGACTGTGCTATATATTTATTTCTCATATGAACATAATGATCTTTCTGCTAGATTCTTACAATTATTTTGAAGATGACTGCTGGTCGGTTCTTCTTGCAAAACCTTTTCTGTAGTTCAGTGTAAATCTCCTGTTGTTTACAGAGAAACAGTTTGCCTATACAAAATTAAAAAGCCAGTTAAGTATAAGGATGGAAGCCAATCCCACCACACACAGAAAACCAATTCCTAACGCTTCCCTTCTACAGCATGTGGTGAATAGAATAGGAACATACCATGGGATAAACAGCTCTCTCTCATTGATCTGTTGCTGGAGTCACAGTTCAACACCTAAATAAATCATTGTAGGAGTAGAAATTACTGAGTCTGGCTTTATATGAGTATTACTTGGATTCATTAATGTCTGATAAAATGCAAGTTGTTCTTGCAGCTTTCCTGTGACTGCAGTGTCCATAGTTTCTCTCTCCAGGGGAATCTTTTGTTTCTAGTAACATAATTGATCTCACTCTGTGGGGTCCCCAGTGGTACAATGCCAATTTGACTCTTTCTCGTCTCAGCAGCCGATTTCCTTGCAGCTTGGAAGAATTTAATATTACTGAGCCCTCTACACCGCTGTCCAGAAGTTTGTTTTAAAATAGCTGGTAGGCTCAAGGAGATACAGAATGACAGATTTAGTCCCAAAATACCCTATATTCCAAAGTAATGCATCCTTACAATGCTGCAAGATCTTCAATGGTTAATTTGTGCTCGTGAACACTTAGTGATCTGTAATTGATGGCATATTAACTTTCTGGGAAGAAAATCCCCTGAATTCTAATAATCAAGAGTATCATATCTAAAATCAGAAAACATTAGTATATGATCTGGAGTCAAAAACTAATGTTGGAAGTTAAATAATTAAAAGTATTTTTCCTTTTTTTAAGAATTGGTGAGCAGCCTTTGGGCTATTAATTCTTTCCTCCTTCCTCCTCCATGCTTATAAATTATTTTCTTCCCTGAGGCATCATGCCTATTCTGGAGAAGTTAAGATTAATGTAACTGCTCACATTTATCATTTGGTCTGGCAGAATTCCAAATGGTGGATTTGATTTCTGGAACCAAAGTAATTCAAGGTTGTTTAGATGCAAAGTTTTGAATCCATCTTTATTAGAAATGAGATTTAATAACAAGATCATTTTCTCTTTTGGACAAGCTCTCTTCACAGTAGCTTTTCCCTGCTGAAATACAGCATGGATTGGCTTTGGGTGTGATTTGAAACCTCCTTTCTCTGCAGCTGCATTGTTAGAGCACTTGTACTATTTTGAAAGAAGAGTGTTTCCTGCCTTTTATGTGCCTGCTTGAGCTGTTGGTCTGATGCTCAGAAAGTTCAATTTGACAAAATTGAATGTCCTGGAGGATCCACTGCATGAGGATCTGAGCATTATTTTTCTTTTATTTTCTTCATTTTGTGAAACAAACAAAGCCTTTTTGCTTCAAATTATTTGCTGTTCATTATATTCTTAAGTGTATCTTTGGTGATACACATTGATACTACTATTGAATAAAACTGCATTGGAATAATTTTTTTAAAGAAGTAAAGCTACTAAAAATGAATTAAAGCAAAAATCATGAAGACTGATGTCTAAGACTGGGTAGATAAAAACATTTGTGTTTCTGTTCTCTTAATACTACTGCTTCTATTTTCTGCCTTTGAGCAATGCCCTTTGCAAGGGCTTTTACCTGAGTCACAAGCTATTGTAGATATACTGTATTTGGGTAAAATATAGTAAATAGAATTGCATGACCATGTCTGTTTGCTTTGCAAATATCATAATATGCAAATATATGTTTCATCTTTATTTGCTCTTTTTCCAGCTATACAATTTCCATTGCCAAGGAAGATAATTATTCCATAGATTTTCATGACAGTGAAACAACATTTAAAAAATCAATTTATTTTTCCTTTACCCTGAAAAACTACTACAGATTCCCAAGACTCTTTGACATGATCCGCAAAATGCCAAATTTCTATGGAGTTCCCCTACCTGTGACAATTATTAGGCTAAAAACCATTTTGACAGTATACCAGGAAGAGGGTCCTAAAGAGTAGCAATACCTCCTTTTGATGAAGTCTCATGTCTCCTCCACTCTATATTTCATTTTATTTTTCACCTTCATAAAGTCTTCTAATTCTTGATTTTCCACCAATTATTTGTTTCCTTTCAGTCTTCCCATCATTTACATAACTGTTCCCCCCTCCCCCTAAATTGCCTACTAACCATTCACGTGTGGGAATTCAGCACATCCCTCTGGGATGTTGCCAAAAGCGCCTGGTGGCTTGACTTTGACCCTTTTAGGGTCCCTGTTTGTGGGGACATGGGAATCACTTGGGTTTGAATGGTTTGTTCACAGGGTGAAAAATGTAGATTTTAGGATTTTGGTACAGGGGGGTTTGGGAGACAAGATGGAGGATTCAGGCCCTGACCTCGTGGTCTTTCTCCTTCTTCTTGTCATCCATTTTCTGTGTGATGTTGGCACTTGGGGATTGGTTTAGAGTAGAGGATCACTGTCTAACATAGGTGATGGGCATTGGGAGATAATTGTAAATATGTTATATGTAGTTTGTGGTATAAGAAGGCATGGCTGCCCCGTGGGCAGGCAGAATGCCTCAGACGATCCTGCTAAGCTGACCTCATCAGGGCAGGAGAAAGAATTTTGTAGATAAGAAATAATAAACGACCTCGAGACCGCGAAATGAAGAGCTCAGACTCCTTCTTTAAGCACTGGGCTGGGAACAGAGACTTTCCAACAATTCTCGGGGTCACTCAGACAAACTAACGATCCCGCATTCATGATCTTAAATGTTCCCAGATTCTTGTCCTTCTGAAATGTATTTTCCTGGCACACTTGACTCTCCACAAATTCTTCTGTGAGAAGAAAGGGCCCCCCATGGATGAATCTTTACCACCAGTGTTAAACAGGCAAAAAGGCATCTCAGCCTGGAACCAACCTCCTGCTTGTACTGAGGAAGTATTTTTCAGTTAGCAGCAGTGGCTAATGGGTACTTGGTTTCTTATTCATTCCCCTCTATCCCAGTGCTTTGAAAGATCAGCTAAATAAAAAAAGCAACAAGGTTCTGCAAACTCATCTGTATTGTCTGTATTTATTTACACCAGGCAGAGATAACATGATGTTTGGAGACTCTCTACTCCACAAATGTGCAGGAAGAGTGTGTTGATATGACTTGTAGAATTTCAATCAACAACAAAGGAAATTCTTCCTGTCTTATCTTCTTGGTACTTATCTGTGTATCCACTAACACAGCAAAAAAGGCAGTAGGGAAGGAGCCCAAGATGGCAGCACTTGAGACAATTATGGTAACATTAGAAAATCAAGTTTTTCAAGAGCAACTTCAAGTATTATTGAAAACAAATCATTCTAGCTTTCTGAATGTCCCACTTTTTTGTTAGTATCAAGTGTATAAGAAAAAATATTTGTATATAGCTACAAAAAGATTACTCTATGAAACACTTTCCCACCCCTGAAGTTTTAAACTGGAGAGCCTGTCCCTTGGGCTTTGCTTTTCACAACTCTCTTTCTGAGTCTAGTGAAAATGCCATTTATGACAAAACAGTACCTTTCTTTCTAGATTATTTCCTTGGCTTTCTGTTTCTTACTGCATGAGATTTGTTTTCTTGTTCTTATCTTCCTATTCACATCTCTCCTTTTATTTTCATCCTTTTGTAGTGTCACACAAATGTGTCAATTTATGCCGTAAGGGTTCATTACAGGTTTGACTGTTTTAATTTTATTTAAATTTAATTTTAAAACTAATTGTTTTAATAATGATTAGTAATTATGTGGAACTACTGACAGAATCCACCTATCTATTGTCTTTGCTAAAAGAAATTTGTAACAGTACTAATTATCAAATAGAAGAGCTGTAATGGTTTTGCAATATCCCTTTTGCTAGTAGGGATTGAAATTAATGAATAAGGTACAAAATTATATTAATGTATCAAATGAAAACACACAGGCCAAGAAGGACATCACATGAATATAAATTGAAATCTCCTAAGACTTAGGGGAATTTAAGCTAGAGACAGAATCAGATCAAAACCCACAACACTATAAGAACAAAAATCCAGTAAGTAAAAAATCACTATTGACACGGAATGGATGTGATGTTGCCACCTGGAAAAATAAAATTTCCAACATGCTGATAGCTTATCTCCAGGAACATCTGCAAATCACAAACACACGTTGTGATTGCTGGACATGTGGCAAGCAGTAAGGTTTAGATTCATTAAGCACCTTCTTCAAAGTACTTTGTACTAAGAGTAAAATAGATGTAAAAGAACAGCATGAATTCATAACTGCCATGAAAATTCAGAAAAGAGATGTAATTAAAAATAAGGGAAAGCATTGAAACAAGTACAAGGGCTCCTCAGGAAACACAACCATGTGTTTTGCCACTTATCTACTCTGCATAAATAATTTAGCTCACAAACTAAATAATTATCCTGTTACATGTTGTTGAAATGCCATCATTGCTGTTCAACAATGAAAGACGCCATATGTTTATGGTGCCTCACGACACAGTCTCTCCTGCCTCATCTGATTAATTATGCCTGAAGCTACCTGGTTCTAAATATGTCCTACTACTCCTCTCACTCATAATCCTCCTTATTCCCCAATCCTGACTAGACTCATGGTTGTCATATCTCAAATTTCTTTCTCCTATGCCTGAAAAATCTCATTTCTCTCATGCCCTTTGCTTCCTTTATCAATTTGGACAGCAATGAAAAGGCAGGAGGGACAGCCCATTGCTCAGCTTCATCCCACTTAAGCACACCTCTCTGTCCCTTCCTGCTCTAGTTTTGACCAGGACAGGGTTAATTTTTTAGAGCATGAGGGAACCTGGCCTGATGTTTTTCAATACCATCACTCTCAATACCATCACTCGCCAGGGGCAGGAGCTGGGGGCTCTCTCATTTCTCATGGAGGGAGGGGGGAGAGGCAGGACAAATAGTCTGTTGTTTTACTTTCTGTGTAAACAGTTTCTTATATCTTTGTTGCTAATATTGTTGCTGTTACTGCTCATTTTCTTGTTTCCTTGCTGTTTCCAGTAAATTGTGCTTATCTCAGCTCATGATTTTCACCTTCATGTGCCTCCAATTCTCAACTCCATCCCCGGAGCAGGAAGGAGGAGGGGAAGGAGGGGGAGTGAGCAAGAAGTACCTGGTTTGGGATAGTCTCTTTGGGAGAACTAAACTGGAGAGTACCATTTCTAAACCACAACACTTCCTCTGATCTCTCTGTTAGCTGGAAGCTGATGGTATCATTCTCTCCTCTAACCCCTCTTTTGAATGCAAATAGATGCTATCAATATGTTAAACAGGTGGTGCTTAATGTTTATGGAAAGCTTTTATATTTTTAGTCCTGCTTGGCAATTGTTTAGGAAGGCATGGCTCCAGAGCTGCAGATCATGTCATATTTGGCACCCAGTCTTGTGTTCTGTGCACTTTGTTTGGAACTGAGGAGAGGATCCACCCCCAAATGACCACCAGAGAGCCCAGAGAGGCCCTTGTAGGCACAGTAACAAGTACTGCACAGGGTGTGAGAGCTAAATGATCTGGGCCTTAGGTGGATGGCAGCCCTGAGTTAGGTAGATGGGTTTATGCAAATTTCAATGTATACATTCTTTTGCTTTTTACCCCCTAGTGTGATTAATTTGCTGAAAACTTCCACCTTGCACCCTGTGCAGAATAATCAATGTTTCCTCCCTAAAACTGGCTCTTGGTCGGTGTTTAGAGAGATCCTAAAATCAGGCAAGGCCACTTGCAAAAAATATCCCCATGTCATTCAGCTCCTGAAGCCTCTGGAAATTATCATCCTTCATCTCATGTCAAGACATATGAGCTGGATTATTCAGAGCTGGCAAAGGTTTGAGAGCTTCCAGTGAGGATGCTGTCTTCAGAAAATATAGCTGTTAAAATAAAAAATACTGGACATATGGAAACAAGAATTTTTTAAAATGCATATAATGAAGATGAGATGGTTTCTCCCCAAATCTGCAAGACAACCTTTCAGAATATCCTGTGTTCTGAGGATACCAAAGAGGCAGGACAGCATTCTGAAAAGTTCAGGGAACTGATGTAACTCAGAGTTGCTTGGATTTTCTCTTCTCACTAGAAGTGGTGTTCAGCTTCAAAAAAATCTCAACTAAAATCTTTATGTGAGAATGGAAATATGGTTTTGTTATACTTTAGAAATATTTCTCACTTCAGTTGTTAAAATTGAAGACCAGACTGGAACTTGGTTTCTCCAAGTTTGTAGAGGTCTTTGGGACAAATGTATTTGTCTTGCAGAGAATACTATAATAATAAAAGAAAGGTGCCAAGTTCTAGCATCATCTTCTAAGATCTCTTTTATCTGGTGTGTCTCAGGTTTAGACTAGAAATACTGTCTCTGCCTGTCAACACATTACCTTCTGTAGACATTCTGATTTTCTGTTTTCAGAGAAAAAGGTAGCAAAATATCTGTCTTCCAGAGGGTGAAACTGAATCAGAGAGCTCATTTTTAAAAGACTACACATTTTTCTGGGGCAAAATCAGTAAAGAAATCCATGTTCCCTTATACAAGCTGAGTACTATAGCCATTGGTCTTTGTCATTTTTGGATTAATTCACCTGAAGAATCATCTAAATGTTTCAGTTCATTTTCTGCACATTTTATACACCTTAAATGAAGACTAGATGTTACTACAGCAGCTTCTTTCCTCAATCATTTACAAAAAAATAGAAATCAAGAACTTGAAATCTGATAATTAAAGTAGTCCAATAAATCAAGAAAGGTGAAATACAACCTTAGTAGATGAGACCTTTTTTGGTCTCAAGATGTGCATATCCCTTCTTTCTCTGTCATTCTGACTTTGTAAACCAGAATTCAGATGGCTCAATTTAGTTAAGAAGCCAGTAGTTATAAACCAAGAGCAAATAAACACACCAACAGGAAATAAAAAACTGAATCCAAGAAATTAAACCTCTCCTTAATTTAACTGTTTTGGGGGTTTTTCCACAGAGCTGTTCATTTGCCATAAAGGAGAGAAAACTTGAAAAAAACTTGGCAAATACTTGTAGCAAATTCTTCATTAAAATTACAGAGAGGAAATGAGCACATTCTGGAAAAACAATGTAAAGGCCAGCAATATAGGAGACAATCACAACTGGCTCCTTATGGGAGAGGAAACCTGAACAAGTGTTTCCAGAAAGGTCAGGACATTGTTGGCTGACTTCCAGTATTTGAGGAGAGGAATTCTCCTAGGATCCAAAATTGTGAGGCCTGGCAGATCTCCCTCACCAGGCACATATCCTGGAGCAATGGGTGGTGTTTCATGCTACTGGCCATGTCATAGCTGAGGAAAGGGTACACTTGCTGTGTATTTCTTGTCAATTTTTGACATTTAGGAAGGATAAGAATAGGTTATGTTTTTAAAAAGCCAAGTGGCTAAGGCTGCTGAGGGAGAGAACATCTGCTCTTCTATAAGCCCATGCTATTCTGCCACAGTCACAGTAACAATGAATCCTCAAATATTACTCTGAAAACTTGCTTTAGACTTAGCTCTTTCACACACTGTTTCTGCGCTATTTAAATCAAACCAAGGGCTAAAACATAATCAAGCAAGCTTGCCAAATTTCCACTTTCTTTTTTAAAGAGGAAACTCTTTTGAAACACAAGATTTTGTATGCCCTGAATAATACTCAGATCTTTGCAGTTTTCTAAGCTCTTCTCTGAGATACAGCATAATGCAACCAGCATAATAATCACTCAAAAGCCTTGTTATACACTGATATGACACCTGAGTTAAGTACAACAAACAAACTTGTCAATCAAAATTCACATTAAAATGGGAGCTCGTGTCAGTTCTAACTTTCTAACAGCTGAATAAAGACAGAAAATTTTCCAAACCTTCAGCACATCAAAGAAAGGGACTGCTCTGCTATCTCTCGATTTTCTACATCTGCTAAACCCCCTCAAAACCCATCAGCCTAAAAGCCTCTCTGGCTTCTTTTTCCTCCTGTGAGCTGAAACTTCACATGTGTGAAATACCTCCATGCTCTAGTTCTTTCACAGGATGTGGAGTTTGATTTTAGAATAAGTGCATTGAAATTAGGAAAAAAAAGTGCATTGAAAAAAGAAAAAAAATCAATGTCCTTTTTTGGCCTTAAACACTGCAAAATCTGCTTTTACTTACTCACAACAAGAGATTCCACCTTACATGGGAAACTTCTACCACCATCTAATAATAAATCATCACTCAAGAATCAGTCCGAGTTATGTATGTTCACATTAAATCCACACAAGTTAGTCTAAATAAAGTTAGAACAAAAAATGGTTCTAAGCAGCCTGTGCTTGTGGTGATGAGTGGGCAATTTTGCATAGGAAATTTTCCACAGGCAGACCAACCACTATGTAGGCATTGCTACACTTTCATTAGGCATTTTTTCTTGCAGGGAAGGCAGGATTTAGTTGCAACACACATATACCCACTAGACAAAAAAGTAGATTTATTCATTTAACCTCTGCAGTGCAGACAAATCCTGAATACACTACAGCATCCACAGAGCTGCACCATTGAAGGGATCTTTGCCAGTAAGGTGGAGAAATTACCTTCAGGAGTAATGGGAAATGCTGGAATGCCTAAGCCCCATCTTTTCCCTTGTTCCCAATAGAAAATACCCTGACAGGTGAAGTTAGCCATACATTTCTTCCTCTAGAAATGTATGGCTCTGTTGCTGCTTTTTTGACATCACCCAGACATCCACGCTGTCATCCAGCTGGCTCTGGCAAGATGTTATTGGATGGGAGACCCACAAGTCTACTTGCTGAAGGCCTTTAAGTGAAGCTGCAGCAGAGTCAGCACGTCCTTTGTAGGCATGGCGCAAGAGGGCAGGCGTTACTGAGGCTCACTGCTCCCTTCACCCACGGTCCCCAGAGCAGAGGTGCAGCATCCAGCTGAGCAGTGGGTGCACATCTGGAGGAGGCTCCATGGAGGGGGAAGCTCTGGGGAGGGTCGTTACTGACTGGGATGGCTTTGTCCCCAGGTGACACTTTGGGGCAGCTGCTAGTGAAGGATGAATTTCACTGGGGGGAGCCTCGTGTCAGGGTAAGTGTTACTTCACCAAAAGACAAAATGAAACTTTTTACACTCTCACACCAGAGAAGGAGAATAAAATCTGGGGAGTCATTTTCAGTTACAGTGCCTTTTTCTGGTCTGCTACAAAGTGTGTGCACCTGTCTGCAAATAGACATTTGACTAATCTGGACAGAGCTGATTCCCTCCATAACCTCTTCCTTCTCATTTGTGATCTTGTCTCTTAGGGCTGCTTCTGAAACAAGAATTTATGTCCTTTAGCTCAGCATATCACATCCATAATTGCCAACAACAGAACTGAAAATTGCATTTACATCCAATGCATGCCTGGATCATTTTCTACACAAGAAATAATTAATTTTCCAGAGAGCTTTTCCATCAAATTATATGGTTGCTTTGAGAATTAAATTCCCTTTCTTTTTTCTAAAAATCATTAGAGATTAGAGAGATAAGAGAATAAAGTGCACAAGAATCTTGCCTTTCACTTCAGCTAACAGTATATTAGAGCTGTACTTGATCATCAAAGCCCCCTAAAAGAATTCAGAGACAAAAAGCTGGGTTTGACATGAAATCTGAAGCTTTTGTGATTTGAAGAACTTGGATGCTTTTTGATTGTGTTTTGAATCAACTTTTCTTGTATTAGTTCAAAAGTTATTGTTAAGATCATCTGCAGAAAATAATGCTAAATTAATTCCATAAAATTTTATGAGTGAAATTAGACAACGTAATAATGAAATGCAAATATCCTTTTTCATTGGTCTCATCCATTTCAATTGTTCCTACAGTACATTTCTCAGCAGGAACTGTTAATCATGCAGCAGCATGTAGAAAGGAATATATTATATTAATTAAATAGCCACATTATGCAGCTGTGTGCTGCATTATGCCCAGGAAATTTAATGCAGCATACATTACTATTTTTATTAGATCAAGATAATTTTCTGTTTATGGAATTTGGGATGAATACAGTATCACTTCGGTGTGCACTACAAGTAGCAAATGAAGAACAGTCCAGTGCTTCACTGATAACAATATTCTCCAAAAGAAAACCTCTGCATGAAATTTCCCAAAACCATGATCCTTCAAAGAATTATTTGTGGGTACATGGAACAGTCCATGCAGACCAGACTGAAAGACTGAAGGACGTAGGAAGATTAGAGGGTTGGACAGAGAAAAAAGGATTGGCAGAATTGAGCCATCCAATTTTTCAGCCAACCTCTACTCAAGTTGGTCCAATAGTGAATACAATTTATTTGTAAGGATTACTTGGCTAACTTACCCACTACCCAGTGCCTTCAAGGACTTTGAGTGCTTTCAAGATTAAACTGCTACATACACTTTAAAAATGTTGTCACAAAGTATGTGGCATTCTCACATTCACAGAAAACAAACAGAGATTACTGAAAGGTGCTTATGAAACTTTCTTCCATCGTACACTATGCATATCCTTAATGATACCTCAAAGCTGGTTTCTTACTAGGATTTTGAACACGTAAGGTTAATGGAGGTTTACTCCTGGAATTAGAGGTAATATGCCCGAGACCCTCTTAAAAAGGCTGGAATCAATGGCACAAAAGAAGCAGAAAGAAGTCTACTTCAACAAACCTACTAGGTTTGAAATTACAGTTTTCCTTTATATATAAAATAGAGCACTTCACACTGTGGATTATGCTACAAAGAGGAAGAACAGGGCAATTTTATATCTTACAACATGCTCGCAGGTTACTGAAGTCTTCGGCTTCCATCTAATACACCATGATGTAAGGCCTGTTAGCCAACAACACTTGAAGAAAAATCACCATTTGCATTTACAGATGATCAAGGATTTCGATTCCTTGAAGATTTGTGGCAGTGACATCAGAAGACCTAGAAAATTGGCATCTAGCCCTGACAGGATATTAGGTTTTAGGTTCTTTACCAGATGAACGGACACAGACTCTTCTGGGGCCAGGCAATTCTGTAAGAAATCATGCTTCAGTTCCCGGATTTGGAGGAGATGCTGCAACCTGTGTCTGACAATTCTCAGAGGGCTTTAACCAGTAAGCTGTCTCACAAAGTGCTGATGGCCATACAATTCCATCTCCTTCCTCTGTGTTTCAAAGCAGCAAGGACTGCTGTTCCTCATACTGGACTGAAGGCTGGCCATGGGCATTCAGCATCTTCTGGTTATGCCCCAGAGGTCAGGTCCTCTGGGCTACAGAACTGGATTCTTCTTTATACCCTTTATGCCATCAGACCATTCTTGCTCTGTGAAAGTCAGGCCACATTTGTCACTTAATTTGTATATGGTCTGTCACTCTGGCCCTGGAAGGGTTTATTTTGCACCTAAATGGCATTTATTTTTCCCACTGGATGCAGAGACACACAGCTCCTGTACAGGAAGACCTCATTTCTTTTACCTGTTGTAATAGGTAAAAAGAAATTAGGTATATTGTCACTGAGTCCAAGGGACCTGCATTTCTGCCATTAAGTTGTGACCTTTAGACACTTCCTGAGGAGGAACTGTATCAGATTAGGCAGATTTTCTTCCATTTTTAAATAAATTACAAGATCAAGATGGTATCATATATGATACAAGGCAAAACTTTTAAAATTATTTTGAAGACACATTTTTTGTTGCTTCCTTGTGTACCTAATTTACTCCTAAAGTGGCTCTAGTTTTTTACTCTTAATAAACATTTTGATATGCAGTGGTTGTACTGCCTTTCACACTGCAGTGAGGACTGCTGCTATGATAGCCATGTCTAGCTTCTCCGCTGATTTATAAGTGAGTTGCAAAACTTTTTTCTAGTTTCAAAACAAAATAGCATTTATTTTTGAAAGCAACTGTTTAAAATACAACTTCACATATAAATGCATCAAAACTACATTATGCCAGTTTGCTGGACTCCCTTTACAGAAAATGTATGTTTTTAAGAGCCTTTCCTTTCTTGAGCCTTGTGTCTAGATTGATAATCATCTAAATTAATCAAAAGCTACTCAAATTTGAGGTCTGGATTCACTTGAATAAGATCATTGTTCTGAATAATGTTAACTGCTCAACAGTTAGCAGGACAATTAATTCAATAACTCTTTGCATGCTGGCTCAACACATGGATCCTGACAAGCCATAATGAACTCATGATGGATACAATATCATTCAGCTCACCATTGCATGACCCATCTAATCTGACACTTGAATTCAATTCTGATTTTTAACAACAGATCCTCAAAATGAGAAGGGAGATTTTTTGCACACTAGTAAGTCAAAGTCATGTTTTCCTATTTCCCCTAGGTTTGTCTTGATATTTGTCTATGCAGAAAGCAAGATGCAGCTAAGGATCATTGCAATCACCGACTCTGAACTTCTACATAAAACAATCCATAGAGTTCAGGGAGGTTTTCATATCTGTACCTTATAGCACTTGGCACAGGCTTTTCCCAGACACTGGAGGACAGATGCTTATCCGTTGTGGCAGTCAATCCATTATGATCTCCCTTATCGTTTTCACTGCAGCACCAAGAGCAAATCAAGCAATCACAACAGTAGCAGGGATTGCTACAGAAGGTGAAATTAAACTGCAGAATTCAGATGGGAAGACAGAAACACACAGCACTATTCCCAGGAGCAGCACCAATTTTCAGTGGAATATCAAAGCACTCCAAAGGACACAAAGGGTTTGCGTCATCAAGACACATAGGTTTCAGAAAACAGAAACTAACATTCCCACTTCTGAGAAAGGGATATTTGTTAAATTTTCAACTGCCTACATGAGATTAAAGCTGAACCTTTTGTTCCTACTTCCATAGTTCATAAATCAAACTCAGACAAGGAACTGATTGTCAGCAATTGAAGCCATCAATTGTAATAAGTAAGCAGGTAGATGATACACCAAACATAACTATATTTCACTGGAATTTTATTAAAGCTGTAAACTAGAACAACTGCCTATAATGTCAGCCAGATTTATTATTCACTGTGATGTGGTCACCCAATATTGACATGGCTACTGCAGGGAGGCATTCTCATAATGGCAGAGTTGAAAGCATAGCCATTGATTGTGGTTCTCTTTCCCAGGTTCAATTAAGAGACCACCTTCTTTCTATTCCTCAGGGCTTTCTTCATAATCACCCTTGCAGCAGTGCACATAAGAGAGTGCTAATAAGTCAAACACTTTTCATTTAATGTCAGTACAAATACTGCCTCTTCACATGGGATTATATTTTGCTCTTTTTTTCTCATGACTGTGTGTCCTTTTGACAGCATGGGAAGGGAAGGGGGCACAGATGCTTAGTCACAGTGGCAAGACATCTCAAATGGAGTTCAATGATATGTACTGGCATCTGTGTTTAGCATACTACTAAGTAGTCTGGGAAAGGAGCAGACAATGAAGAGTCAGATTTTCCTGAGCTACTCATCTCAAACAAGTTATAATAGAGCTGAAAAAGTTCCGGTAAAGATCATAAGGACAATCAAAGTCAAGGAGCATTTTCTCTACCAAAAATAACTAAGTAGGATAGGACTCTTTGGAGAGTAAAGACTGAGGGGAATAAGACAGATCAAAAGTGTCATAGAGAGGGTGTATAAGGATTGATTTGCCATTAACTCTCCCAAGAAAAGAAATGGGAATGTGAAATTAAACTCTGAAGAAGGCAGTCCAGAACTAAGAGAGTTGTTCTTCACACAGTCACTTAAGCTACAGGACTGCTTGCCACAAGGAGCTGTAGAGTGTAAACATTTACAGGACTTTCAGGAGAGATTAGCAAAGCTCACAGCTCACTGTGCTATAAAATAAAGAGAAAATACAGCTGTCTCCACAAGGCCTTGGGCTGCAAATAACTGGACAGCAAAGGAATAATTTTGGGAACCATATTTACCTTGTTCTTACACTCTTCCCTCCACATCTGCTTTTGGTCATTGTCAGAGACAGTTGTCAGAATACTGGGCTATATGGATTGACTTCCAGGCTGGCTCTTCATGGGTCCTCTGCCATTCTTAATTCAGCTGGGGTCCACATACCAGCTCTGCACCTCTGCATAAGGTCAGTATGCAAGGTGTCCTATCATTATGTCCTTCCTCCTGCCCTAAAGTGCCTGGTCAGATTGTAGCTGCCCTTTCAGCCTTTTGAGTGGTAGAATATATAGGTAACTCCAAACTGCAATAGGTAACTCCAAGAATACTGGCAGAATAAATACAGCACATTGCAAAATACTAAAGTCAGAGAAATGCATTTAATAAATAATCTTTTATAAGTCAGAAATTTTTTTTTTCATAGAAGCTGCAAACTTGAGATTGGATGGCATTGTGTACTCAAAGTAGGATTTTTCAACATGTATCATTTTCTATATATATTGTACAAAACTCTTTCCCTCCATAAACATTTTCCAAAGGTCCAAATCAAAGTCACCTAGTAGTCTAGTTGTTAAGTACAGTACAATTGTCACAGAAAAGCTTTGGAAATTTGGGAAAGTAGAATATATTACTTGGAATGTTAAGTACTGAAGAAAAATAAAAGATATATGAAAGAAATCAAGGAAAGAAATCATATTCAGTAGTCTTCACTTATACAGAAGTACAATATTTAAATGTCTACACTCCAATTTGCATTTCAACATACTACTTTAAAACTATTTTCAGTTGTTTAGTTATGGAAAATGACCAATAAAATAGCCACTGAAAACTGCAAAATCAAATCCTATACCAATTTGCATTGCCAAACACATCCTTGGAGATTTCCCCCTTGAAAAGTCACAACAGATGGGTAAATTGACAGTGAAAACCTGTCACAAACTTTAGGTCTGTATCTAATTTTCCCATGCTAGACTCAATCTTGAATAATGTAGCTAAGAACTGTGTTTACTGTCAGAACCCTGCAAATGTGTAGCAGCTCTCGTTCATGTCAGGGCAATAGGATATTCCATTAAAAGTGCTGTGTGTTTCTACTCAATATGCAGTGTGAGCTGCCCTTGAGACTAGAAATCAAAATAAAAATAGAAGAAATAGGCAGGTTTCCAACCAACCAAGCACACTAAGTTATGGAGTGAATTCTAAGTCATGTTTTTGATACACTGATCAGAATTAGAGCTAAATAAATACTACATAACACATACAGAACATAGGAGATTTAAAACTAGCTCATTCTGTGCTAGTTCCACACTGAACTGCTTTTTCATAAATATTGTAATGAATGGTTCACAACATGATGAGCATTCAGTCTTGGGCTATTATTGGAAAATTCACCCATTTGAAGACCTTGAGCAAGAAAGCTGGCAGGATCACAACATAAAGATGTAAACATGAACATTCCCCTCAGAATTCAAATATTGAGTACCTCTAAATCTTTGCTGTGTAAACATTCATTTCTAAAAAATATAAACATTTTATAAACAACTATTCACAGCAGCCATAATTGTTTGCTATTCAAACAGAGGTTAAATTGCTCATGTTTGGTGCTAATCATCTCGGCAGGAATGAGACTGCATTTGGAAGTGTCATCATACCTATTCAAGTCCAGAAGACACTAAAAGTGGTGCATTACTCTGCTACAACCTACTAACTAACCCAATAAATCTTTATCTCAAAAATCAAAAGTAAATAGAATTAATGGTAAAGGTCCAAAGTCACTATCAGTGACTTGCTCATTCATCTGGCAAGACAACAAAAACACGCAACAATTATAAACCAGGCACCATTGAAGCTAACAGTAAAGCTCTGGAGAGCTTTGCTGTTGGAATGGAGATCTCTTTTACATCCAAAAGAGATATAAAACATAAGATTCCATGAAATTACCTAATTCTGTGCCAGAAAGTAAATCTACAGAGCACTTGGTGGCCCTTGCAGATCCATCTTCTCAGACTGCCAAGGATGGTTCACTGCTGATTTTTTTTTGAGGGGGAAGGTTATCCTTATTTGGAGACTCATACATAAAATGAAAGCATTTGTAAAGAACAGAGGAGAAAATTGGAAGACTAACACCTCACAAATAGACATATATTTATGTCTTCAATTTTATAGCCAATGCTTTTAAAAATACCTGTTTGTAGTGTTGTTTGCTATCCCTACAGAAAAAATAATCCAAAATTTCAAAATTAAGTACCAGCTGTAGCTAAAGTTTTGTTAGCTCCCTGATTTCAGCTCTATTCAAAAATAAGAGAGTTGTTCATGTCAGCTGGTAAATTTTCTGTCTGGGACAATTCCCCATAACCCAGGAGACCCTGATTCTCATCTGCTTTCTCATTAAAACATTTTATCTCCATGTGAGAAAATTAATGGTTAGTTTGTACAAAGTGGACAACATTTGACTGCAGTTAAACGACACTTGCCACCATGATTCTCCACATAATTATTCCCTAGCATAATCTACAAACAAATTTTCACACAGTCCCTCAGACATTTAGTGCTCACATTTTGAAGGTATCATTTTCATTTCAAAGTACCAAAGAAGTCTAAAAGCCTCACTATTTTTTTTAAAGAACTGTGTTATTTTCTGGTCAATCCTACTCCAGAGCTGCCATCTGCTAGTTCTTACCAATTGCCATGTCAGTATTTTCATAGAAGGAAGCCACTAATGCTAAACTGCCCCATTAACTGAATCATGCATTCAGCAACTGGATACTTTGTACATTGTGTCAGCCAGGATTTTTTTTTGTTGTTTATTAGCTGTGGATCTCAAGCCATTATCTCTCAGTGAGCTATCTATCTCCTTTTTGTATCATTTGTGTTAAATGTAACCTAAAGACAAAGAAAACTTCTAAACAGATTTGAAAGAGAAAATTTTGTCAAGAACTTATGTCAGCTATGAAAACATGAGAAAACAAGCCAGATAAAAGAATGGAAGTAGGGCTGGTGAACAGAAGCACACTTTTCCCATCAATGGATCTGATTTAGCCTATTTGTAAACATGTAGAAGTTTTAATTTATTTTCCCTATCCTACACACTTAGGATGTTTCACCAGCATTACACAGGAGAAGAACTCTCCAAAAAAAAGTGTGACACTGTTCACAGAAAGAAATTCTCTGTGAGGCTGCTCTGGTACAGCATTGACTTCTATGTAACCAGGCTTCTGTCTTCACTTGTTGGAAGAGACAGGAAAAGTGTCTCTGCTAACACTTCAGATGGCAACAGACCTGTTCTAAAACATGTTGCTGATCCAATTCCTTTCTTTTACCATTGTCTATTGCAGTCAAAAAGAGTGTTTTCAAGGGTTATGCACAGTGTGTAAAATGTAACTTGTAGAAGATGACAAACAGATCAGAGGTGTTTTAATAGCCTGTGAGTGTGGGCCAGTGTGGAAAATAAAACAGTTCTGCAGGAGAGGCATGTTCTGACTATGGCGCACTGAAAGAAAAATTAGTCTTTTAATAAGGCATTGGCTTCTGTTTCTCTCCTCTCCAGTGCCACCTGAAGCATCAAGATGTGGCTAGTTAGGTGATTAATAATAAGGAAGCACTCCATCACCTTCAAGGAATTGGAAACTTCTGGACTTATTAGTAAGGTGGGTAATGAAGTCACTACCATCAAATCTACCTTAGAAACTCAACAAGATGCTTTGATCTACTGGTAATGTCACCAGACTGTAACCTGACCTGGGAGTGGTCAGGGAAAGAGAAATTTAATATTGCTGCTTATTATTCAAAGTACTAAGACTGAAACATGCATCTTAAAGCTTTTATAAAATTAAGCATAATAAAAAGAGCACAAGGATTTCTGTATATGCAAGTATGCATTCATTCAAATACTTGTCTGCACCTTCCCAGAAAGTCCATAAATCCCTCAAATATTTCTGCATTAAATCACATGCTGGCATATACAATGTTTCCATGTTCAGTGAAGAACACTCTGTGCATCAACCTTTAGAGTAATAGGAAAGGGAAGAAAAGTTATTGTGCTCTTGGCATGCAAATATGGTTTGCCAAGAAAGAAACAAGAACATGAAAAAATCCTCTCAATCAGACTCAGGTCTTTACTCCAGGGTCAAATTAACTTTTTCTAAGACCCGATTACACGTTCTTTTTAATTTTTTCCAGGTCATTACTCTTTATGTCCAAATTATATCTCTTGACAAACTTGAGCTTTGCAGCTAGAGAGCAACATTTCTTCCATAATTAGCTACAGAGTTTTTGCTGTCCATCCCTGTGCAAACACAAATTTAACTGGCTTCCTTCTTTTGCTTCCTATTTCTAATTAGCCAATGCCATAATGCCTTCCCTTTAGAAAATGAGCACTGAACAGTGTTTACTGGAAAAGGCTGGTCCTCCTTCCTATTCCCAGTGCAGCTATTTAACCTCTTCTTGTCTTGGCCAAGGGTAGAACATATCTCACATTCACCTTCTGTTGTCCAGAATCCTGTTAAGTAAGTTTGCTTGATACTGAAAGTATAATTTAAAAATTCTTTACCTAAATTAATAATTTTAGAGTAACATTATAAATATCCCTGTAAATATAAGGAATTCTTGTCAGCAGTTGGAAACCAGCTACACAAGATTTTTTTTCACAGTTATTCAGTTGTTAATAATTAAGCATTACATTAAAATGCCAGAAAAAAAAAATCTTTCATTCTGATAATATGAACAGAAGGAATTTGTGATTTAAGGGCTTTTCTGAGACTTAGAATACCAGAATTCAGAGCTAAGCTCTGCTAATGGCTTTTCTTGTGAGCCAGCTCTTCTGACTCCACTGAAACTATTTCTGTGTCTAACTGGAGCTGTCCTTATAGCTCAACCACCTGTGTTATGGTGCATACAGATACACTAGGCAATGGTAGGCAGCACCCACAGGTGCAACAACAATGGGGATAGGCACCTGGAGGCATTATGAACTGGTTTTATCTTTCCCAATTTTTCATCTCTATATGAAGAAGTTTCAGAAATACTTGAAATGCCAAATCCAATATTTTATCAGCTATCTTTGAAATGATGACTAAATGTTTTTTCCAGATATGTTGCCTTATATACTGATGTATAATCTGTCATTGTTTCATTATATGCAGTCGAGGAGAACATATGTTTAATATATGAACAGCATTTAAAAAGAAATAGCACCTTAACTGAGAACCACTGGAAATTTGAATGGTTGATGAGCATTTAAACTAGTGCTGGGTTCTGTTCGTCATTGTATACCAAAATTATCTTTTATCACAAGGCAAGGCACCAAGCTGCTGTTGTTTAGCTGTTGATCTTCTAAAAGCTGCAGATCCTCTTCTTTAGAACTTCACCTTTTCTAGCATTTCCCATTTGCATATACACAGCTTATTATAGTCATGTGTGGGAATTCTGCCCTTCTCTGATTGATTTACATTGTGTCTGATTCATCCTATTGCTCCAATCAATCAACATGTCACATTCTAATCTTCCCAAGTGCTTGTAGTTTTCCTGCTCTCGGTTTTTTGTTTGTTTGTTTGTTTCTGAAAATTTAATAAGGGCATTCTCTATTCTGCTGTCCAAACCGTTAATGAAAACAGCAAATAATACTTAACTTGACAAACTTTGCTTTGCTCCTCTTTTCAGTTTGTGGACAACAGATAGCTACTATCAGTATGAATTTTCAGCCATTTGCTTAAACATTCCCTAACCTCTCTGTATCTCAGTTACGAAAATGCAGTGCAAGAGAATCAAATTCTGTTGAAAGTCAATTTGCTTCCTTCTCCACAAAGCATGTCCCTCATATTGTAAGAAGAAGTTAGGTGGTTTGAAGTTCATTAATTCTAAACAGCAGAGATACTTTATAAAATGAAATTAAGTTTTTCTAAGGACTTGGAAATGTACACTTGTTCTGAGAGAAAACTGGTCTTGAAAATGCTACCGGATATGTAAACCAAAAGAATTATGAGTTTTTCTCACCTTATCTGAATTAGATTAAGCCATCTTATTGAGGTACTTAAAAGAGAAGCATCTATGCAAACTTTGATGGCTAATCTCAGCAGTTGCCATGATTGCACCGTTGATTTCTGGTTATTGAGCAAAATCTTATCAGTAGAAAAATGCTGTAGGTGCCTTTGTGATTTAAAAAGTATAGGTATAGACAGCAACAATTCTACAGTCTTTTAATCGCACATTTCATTATGTCCCCCTCCTAATAACCATTGAACTTTAAAATATGGAGGCATATAGATATATCTAGAGCCATATTTTGCAATAAACCTTGAAGAAACCCCCAAGTACAATCACGCAATTTAGGATTCCCTATTAACAAAAATATCCTGCCCATGGGCCATTTCTTTTATTAGCAACAATACTCGGAATTGTTAAACTTAGTTTGAGTTGTCTTCTTTTGTCCATTGCAATTTGAAACTTTTGACTGCTCCTTTCTTTGTCCACAATGTTCTCACAGTTTATTTCTGAAACAGTCATCACTCAAAGCCAGAGTCAGAGAGTTGGCTTCACTTTTTGTCACTTAACTGCTCAGTTTTGTACATCACCCTAAATGGGCTCTGCCAGAGCTTCTTACACATCCATTTGTCCATGAGTGTGTGCAACTGCTCCCTCTTTGCGGATGATTCAAGCAATCTCTGAGGCTGCTACTGCCCATTTTTCTTTATCCCAAATTGTGTAAACACAAGTTTTATTTCTTTAGAGGTCACGGAACTGCTCATCACCTACATCAATCAGTATTATAAGCAGAGAAATAAAGTCTGCATTGTACTGTGGATACGACATTTTGTCATTACCTGTCCCTGCAAAGAGCTGCATATGAAAAGGTGAAAGTGGAGAATCTGTGCAGAGTCAGAGATGGAGATATGGATGAAGCTTTGAAAACTCTTGTTATTGGCCTTGAATAAAAATGATGAAATTTGTAAAAATATTCAGTTTTGTGTTTCTAACAAGTACAAGTTTCTAACATGTACAAATTTAGAAACCTGCCTATCCAGTTTTGAAACAGTAGCAAACATGACAAAAGTTTTTCTATGGAAAAACTCCTCAAACCAGATTTTTAAAAGTCTGAAATTGTTAGACTTTTCTGGCTAGTAACTGTTACTTTTCTGCCTAGTAACCATGTGTTGCTCACACAGAGAACACTTTGTGTGCCCTGTCATCCTCACTGCAAGGTGCAAACACTTTGTGACATGCTGCATTTGGATGACCACTTTAATTAGTTATTTTAATAACAGACTGGCCACTACAGTGAATAATAAACACCTTCCCATCTGCTGGATTTCAAAGACAAGAAGGGATGTTGTTCCCTCCCAGTCTCCACTCTACACACCTGCTAATCTATTCATTTTTCTTCTTGTCTTCCATCAAGCTAAAGAACACAATAATTCCTGTCACTAAATAAGCAGGATAGGAGCAATAAGGACAGAGCAACACTCTGACTGTGGTGGTCAGAGAAAACCTAGCAAACCATCAACAGCAGACACAAGGTAAAAGAAAGTTCTAGAAACTCCCACCTGGTTCAAATCCAACATATACATTTTAATTCTTTCCTCTGTCTGGTTTAATATTCAGTTTCACTTCAGCTGGATGTGAGTAACAACCCACATTTTACCAAACTTTCCAGGTACATACAACAAAATCATTTTGTCTCCAAAGGAGGTAGCTCCCTGCCGTTGCTGTCTGTGGTTTTGGCAGGAATTCACTGACCTACACTGTAACCACCTAGTAGCAAATTGATCACTGCCATAGAATTATTAATTTTTTCTAAAATTCATGTATTGTGGAAGTCTTATGAACTGTCAGGAAAGGATCAAAGTAAATTCATCAAGTTAAATCAACTATGTTTACTTTGTCTCTACTATTATCCTATAAAAATTAAGAGGACTACATATGGTCTTGAAAGGTCTGAAGTCCAATAATTCATACATTACTCAGACTAAGCAAAAAAAGCCCATTTTAACTTTCATGTATTAAAAGAGGATGCAAACTTAGAATAATAAAAAGTGATACTAAATGTCTCAGTCCTTAATGCAAATCCAATGGAAAGCACACACACACAAAAAAGTATTGAAGACTGAGATTTAAGTACAATTGTTTGTAATCCTAGAATTGTGGCTGTTGTGAAGTTATGGTCTAAAACTAGATATATGTAGAAGGATGCTTTTCTCAAAAGATATGGTACTTGATACTGATTTTTTGGAAGTGCAATAATTTTCTCTTCTCTTTCTGAGAAGTTTTGTGAGTTCAGTTCTAGTGTTGTATAGCAAGAATTCTCTGTCTATTCAAGCCCTTAGCTAAAGAACTATTGAGCAAAAAATCAGACGTCAATCCTGATGTACAATATTGATAATTTAGATCTTCCCTCCTGAAATACACACAGGTTATTTTTTTTCATAGTGTGTGGGTTTGGGGTTTTTTTGGCTGGTTGGTTGTTGGGGTTTTTATTATCCTTGCCTCATCTTAAAGTAAATGACAAAAAGATTTCGTAGAAATCCTGCATCTTCAATATTCTGTCTATGGAGTGAAGAAAAAAATCATGTGAAGTGCTAACTCTCTTTGGCAGGTGCAGTTTTCACCAGGCCCAACAGGATATTGTGACAATGCAGCACTGGCAACACAAAACATCAGAGTTTAAAAGAATGAGATAATTTCCATAAAGATAGGACATGGAGCCTTTTACCTCAGGAAATGAGATTAAGATTTTGTCCAAACAAATCACATCCTGACAGCAGATCATTTTGATAGCATTTGGTGAAGAATCTTGGTAGAAGCATTGGAAATCACAGCCTCAAACTAGAGGAACTCAGGCACTGAAGGAAAATGTTTTCTTCTTTTTACTGTTTTTTTCTTTTTTTCTTAAGGAAAAAAAAATCTTATTTTTTTCACAGGAAGATAGCTTGGGAAAGCTGGATCATCAAACAGTGCAAAATGAGCAGAGCAAAAAAAATCAGTGAGGACTGGAAATACCTGTCCATGGCAGAGAGATGGAGCAGGTCTCTGTGACAAAGCAAGATATGGAACAGGTGGAACATTCTCTGTGGCTGGAACTTGCACAACATGGGAGAAGCTGGATCATGAGAGGAAAAAAGAGCTACTTGCCAGTGTTTGTTTGAAGTTCTGCTTGTGGCTAAATGTGCTTCCCTCTTGTCTGCCTTTGACTCTGCCTGCATGTCCAACATGGAGCTACTTCCCAGCCTACACTACTGCTGCAGGGAACGCCTTTTTGGAGGCAATATAATCACATCTTTGTCAGGTCTTTACATAAGGACCAAAAAGAGAAGCTATATATGAAGCCAAGAGGGAACTAGCAAGAAATTGAAAACCGAGCATCCAGTATTTTAAGTAATCTCCTGAGGAGTTTCATTTAACATATTCCTTATGTTGGAAGAGCCTATTTTCGTTCTGTTTTGTTGTGGTCGCAGCCTTGTCAGTTTGGAAAGTCAGTACTCATCTAGCCTTTTAGTACAATTAATATCTCACTACATGAATTTTAAAACCAGACTAAAATATCTTCTTTCCTGTGTAGAATTTACAGCTGCTGGCTTAGAATCAGACTTCTCAAACTTGCATCTTCTAACTATAAATTTCAGAATTTAAGATATGAGGTTAATAGGGGTTGAAGTAGGCATTGACATTCGTGGGTTTTCAGGACTATTATTACCTTACAGATGCTTACAGGTGAAAAAGACTGGAGAATTTCTTCTCTACAGTCATGAGTTTCTGCCAAGGCTTCAACATAGCAAAATTCATGAAGACAATTGGTTTAGTGATGATAACAAAATTAAAGTAACCTTGTATTTTTCCACATAAATAATATTTTAGTGCAGAATTATAAATTCAGTCATAAAGCTAACACAATGTTTAGCATTTTCAAATAGAATTAAATAAAATTTTGGTTACAAGCAAAATTAGGAAGACTCTAAGTCAGTAGTCTTTCACCTTTCAGCTTTGATGCGAAGTATAACTGACTCCTGAGATGTCCTAAGAGCCCAAACTAGGGGTGGGCCTAGGGCCATTGCTTTTTATTAACATTTTTTATCAATACCATCTGATGCATTTCAATGATCTTCTAACCTCTTGCTGTCAAAGAGTTTGGATATATCTGTTCCTCTAATTTTTATGCAAATTCCTGGTCAATTCTAGGAATAGATTACACAGGCAAGGGGACTCCCATTTCTGGTACTGTTGGGCTATCTTTTCAATACTGTTTTACATAAGTAAAGGTGAATGATAAGACTGAATAACTATAAAAACAAGAGACAGTCCATCTGATAATTTTCTCCAAAAAAAATTATGCAACTAGACTCCTAAATAATGTTTGGTATTACTTATTTGCTCTGCCAATCTCAATACAATACTAGGGTTTAGCTACAGTCAAGTCAGAATTCCTCTTTGAACTAAGATTTAGGTATTTTTTAATTAAAAATTAGTGAACCTATCAATATACACAGATATCCATCCATGGGCAATGTTAATAACAATGATCTTATTCTACAAGTACAGGAAAAAAAACACAGATAACCAGATTTGATTCTAGTTATGGAAACATACCTTGACACATCAGAGCTTCCTCTCATATGGTACATGCTCTTTTACTCCTCCTGATGGCCCTTCCCTGGGCTCACTCCACTTTGTCCATGTTTCTTTTGTACTTGAGGGCCCAGAATCTATCCCAGCACTCCAGGCAGGGTGCAACCAGTGCTGCACAGACAGGATTAATCACCTTCCATGGTCTCCTGGGCACATTGTAATGCTATGCCGTCATGCATGTACATCATTCAGTAACAGGCAACTCTGCCAAATAAGTTTTTGATACAGTAATTTTCACCTTCTCCTTGCATAAGCAGTATTTCTATTTCTGCACTTCTACAGATAGAATATGTTAGGTCCTAAAAAATGGAATCGCTCAGAAAAATAATTTTTTCCATCTCCCAATTTTCTCCTTTAGTCACCAGTATTTTTTAAGCAACTTCTCTGAGATTCCTAGTCTGTAGCTCTCTGCTGAATGCACAGTTTTGAACACTCAGCTGTTCACAGTTTTTCAGCTCCATGATTATAAAAACCATATTTAGCTTTGTGAGTCATGTGGAAAGACTTTGCAGCCAAGATGCTTTATTCTTGGGAAGGCATCTCTAAAATTGAGACTTACCAAATTGCAGGCTCGAGATTCACTTCTATGTTGCTCTAGACATGGTAATGAAATGCTGATTAGACCTTCCTTAGATTTTGAAAGCCTGAACTTTGAGACCTCCAGAAGATATCCTAGGTTCAAACATAGCGTACCCAGTCATGTAACTCAAACTATTCATGAGTAATTCTACAAAATATTGAAACTCTTAAATTATTACCTGTTATTGTCATTTTACTTTGAGATAACAGATTCTACAGAGTGAGTTAGCTATTGCACAAAGTTTAATCATATTTTCCCTTTTTTTTTCCTCATCTCTCTTTGCTTATTTTTTTGAGGGAATTCTTATGGTTGGTCATCATTTTCTTGCAGCAGGAATTAAAACATCTCTCATAGCTTCAAAATTGTAGTTTTGAATTAAAAGGTATACTGGAGAAGCCAGGAATAAAAATGCTCAGCAATTGATATAAAATCATTCAAAGGAGTATTCTGTCACCATAGTAACCTATCTTCCAGAAATTTGCACAGGAAAAATCCAACATGCTCTACAGTCGTGAAAGTGCATCTAATTATGATTTATTCATGACGCCAGTGATGAGCAGTTGCACATAAAATGCACTGTACTGATTGTATTTGGAGTTTATTTGAGTAAGAATCTTATAGACTAGTCCTAATACATTAAATATTTTTTGTCCAATAAAAAGTTTATACCTGTTTTAGAATACATAAAATATATCATAATATCACATTTATCACAGTGCATATCACTATCCTTACAATTATTTTCTTGTAAAATTCATAATTTTTTCAGCTTAATTGTTCAATATTATCAAATATTAATTAAGATAACTCCTTCTTCTTATATAATAAATACTGCTACTTTTCCTAAGCCTGCTTATTTCAGAGACATTCATTTTCAGCAAGGGTTGTAAAGATAGATTTAGCCTTGATTTGAAACATGATCTTATAAAGACTTGTGCATATTCTTAATATGATAGGTGGATTTATTAAAACGGTCTGTACCTCCTTGCTGCATAGGGCATAAATTAACAAAAGACAAGGTACTTTTCCTAGAGGAAAAAAATGGCAATATGTTCAATGTGTGCAGACAAGTCTTCAAATTAAATTCAACTTTTCAGAGAATTCAAGATGTTCTATTAAAAAGGTCATTTGAAAAGGACATTGCATACTGGCAAAACACCATTGTTTAAATAGTGTGAAGAAAGATGGCACTGCTTAATATATTATTAAAAGTGCACAAGTAGTATATTTCATGGCTAAAACTTTGTAATTCAGCCTGTAAGAGAAACGTATTAATGAATATCTTTTTAAGTGATATTGTTTGCAGGACATCATCACGGCCTAGATAGACACATTTTAGGACTAATCTTTTCCCATGGGAGCTGAGAAGTTCCAATGAAGATATATTACAATCTCATAAGAATCAATTATGTCTTTGTGAGCCAAAGTTTTTCTGAACTTATCAATTGTCAGATTTTTACATTTGCCTTCTGTGCCCGTTTAAGAGAAAAGCAATAGAGTTTCCTACAACATGTCCACAAACTGTATAAAAAATTCCAAAATTTTACAGTCTCATATGGCTTTTAGAAGGAACAAAATGCTTTGAAAATATAAAGCAGGTAAATCTTTTGAAGTGGATCTATAATTTAAACACTGCAGGAGTATTAAACATCAAAAATATCAAAGCATCTCAGAAATATATTACCTTCTCCTAACATGCCTAACAAGTCCTTAGACTCACTAATTACATTTTGCACTTATTAAAGTGCAACAGAGAGGCTGTAGCTCCATGACATTTTTCTTCCAAAAGATTAGTTAACCAGTGTTGTATCCAAGTTGGATGGGAAAAAGAGCCTGGCTAGATTCTAGTGCCTGAGCAACTGGTATGATTAAGGCTAGCCCCACATCAGAAAACAGAAGGACTGAATAAAAAATGGCAAAAGACAGATCTGTTATGCTGTGAGTTTCAACCAATGACAATAGTAAGAGCTTCTTTGCCATGAGTTTTGCGAAGGGTTGTGGCTAATTTACCTGAATTAGGTACTGAAGGGAGAACTTGGAGAGAAAAAAATAACAAAAGAGCAAGAACAGTAAATGGGTCTGAAAGCACAGATAGGATTCTGGAGGGAGGCAAACTGGCAACTTTGTGCATAGCTAAGGGAAGAAAAAAAAAGCAAGCATTCTGCTAAGATGGAAGAGGATGAACAGTGTGCCTCCAGAGAAGAAAACCTATGTGTAACCAAAACTTCAGTAAAAATCAAAGAAACTTCACAACACCAACATAGGATTAAGAAGTAGGTATGCTTTATTTAGCCAGATGCACCAGGGGATATCTCCTCCAAAATATTGTGCATGAAGAATTCCTATTTATACACTATGTTTTGTATACATATTAATTGATTGTCCCAGAATAAACATAGATATGATAATCAATTTCCTGAAATCATTAACATATTTCCCCTCCCTTTATGAATGCATTTTTCTGACCTGGGGGTCCCTTTGGTGGTCCCTAGTGGTCAATCTCTCTGATGAAGTGAGCTCAAAGTGAGGCAAAACATGATGAATAGCAAGAAAATCTAGTGTCATAGAAATTGTAACCAAGGAGTTAGATCAGTAGTTGAAAGAGACTGGATCAACTTCAAAACTAATGATGAAATCCAGACCATGCTGTGAATCAGGTCATTCACCATGCTAGAAGACAATTCAGCGTGGGGAAAAAAATGATGCAGTGTAAATAAGGTTGCAGAACACAGAAGTCATCAACACTTGTGACAGGGTTTGGAATAGCTGACACAATCCAGATTGTGCCAGGTCATATCTATCAGCTTGCCACAGCAATGCACTGCTTTCCTCCATAAAAAGAGTCAGTGAAGGTAACACTTCCCAAAGTAAGCATAAAACTGGTGACAGTGGGAATGAATGACATAAAGAGACCAATATATCTTCAGATGATCTGAGAGTTGTAGCTCAGTTGTAGTAAGGTTGCAGTACAGTGGATGTTAGGAAACCTCAAGAATTATATGAAAGACTATGAAGTGAAAACCTGCAAAGATATTGCAAGGACATTTACACATTCATCAGATTGAGAAACGACCCATTGTTAGGCAACAAACGACAGCTCATGCCTTTAAACTGCATAGTGCCTACTTAGAGTCTGTTTGCATGTGCTAAATGCCAAAACAGAGAGCCCCAACCCTGGCTCCTAGTCTGATTAGCACAGGCTCTGAATAGGATGCATGAGGCATAGAGGACCTTACTGCAGTAAGGTACAAGTAAACCAAATGATAATTGAAATGCAGCATTGATGGTCCTTTCTAAGAACTATTAGCTAAAATCTCTAACAGGAATTTTAGTTCAAGTCTTTGGTCTTTTGTCTTCATGGGCCAGCTGTTCAAACCCAACTAATTGTCTACAGAACTTCAAGAATGGCAAAGAAAAATGTGGTAAATAGGTGAAGATTCCCAATTATTCAATGCCTTCCAGCTGCTCAGCTTTGTACTCTTTTTATCCTACACAAAAGTCTGTTTCCTACAAGGCCATTTCATTCCAAGTCTTTGTATATGAGAGGTTTTAAGTAAGAGTGCTTTAAATAGCTGCAGGAAACAAATAGAACTTTCAGAGGAGTTTCAATGAAAGCACCAGATTTTTCAGAGTCAGTACCTTATTCTAAGGACTCTGACAAAAAAGCTTATTGTTTCTATTGGCTAAATCAAAAGCATATAAATTTGAGGCATGTTCTTTACAAAATGTTCATCTGATGTATAAGTCCTTTAATAAAGGGAGCTTTACATTTCAACAGAAAGCAACAGAAACCTTCTTGAAAATGCATGATACAAAACCCCACAGTGTCTTTGAAACAATTGGATACTATTTATTAGAACAAAGATTTTTGCATTAGTTCTATTTGAAGAATCAAGGTGCAGTCAAATGAACTGTTAATTAAGAGATCATCAAAGCAGTTTTGGAACTGTTATTTTGAGACAATTAAATTAGGGAGCTTTATGAATTGCTCTTGTTTTAGGAAGATTCTGAGATGATACATTTTTCCAAAATTAAAATTTGTCTGGTACCAGCATTTTTACATTTCATGTTATACTGCACACAGTTATTCTAGCAGGACTTGAATGAAGCTATAAACAACAGGAAGAACATTGCTACACAATGCAACTGCTAACAACAGTTTCAGCATGCCCTACAGGATGACTATATAATTTTTAAAATGGTTTTTAAAAGGCACACATTTTCAAAAATTTTTATTTGAACTATTTTTTCCTAAAATGTTTTCAGAAGTCATATTTTGGTGATTTTTTTCATGAGAAGTTTAAAACATTTTTATTTTCTCTCTATACAGGGACAGACAGCAAAAGCAACTTCCTGATAAGTAACCATTCTGTCCTTCACTGAATTCTGGCTGCAAATGCCAGAATTACTTCAGGCTCTCTCAGTAACCAAACTACAAAAGGTATTTGGAGCTTCAGAGTCAGAGTGTTAGACCATAAATATCGTCTTTGAATATGATAAAGAAAATATCTTATTTGAATATCATCTTCTATGCCAAAGGAGATAAAGGATCCATAAGCAGATGGTATGTAAAAAATTTGAAAGTGAAATAGTCACTTAGAATAATCAGAGACAGTACTGACAGCTTTCTTTCACAGCAGTTAAGTTTTGTGTCTAGTGAGGGAAGATTTCACTGTCTGGCTTTTTTGCAGTTGAGGAATTTCTGTAATATTATCGTAAATGGTATCCATTTTATGAAATGAGCTCTTTATCTCTTTTCTGGAGCAGTGACTGCAAAATCAGTCACTTTTAACATCCCTGTTGAAACAGAGGTAGGATGACATCTTGCTTTTCACCTGCCTGAATAGCATGAGATTCTGTGTCCCCGTATTTAAAGGTGATCAGTGTCCCTTGATGAGTTGTTTGAACCTGAGGCTAAGTGCATGCTTTCAGGGCACCGGTGGAATTAGGGTGTTCTGCCTGACACAGTGAGTCTTATTGCACTGTTAAAGTCACCAGTCAAAAAAAATTACTAGAAATATGTAGACTAGTAAGAAAACAAAAATTTGTCCCATTCTAAAATAAAAATGGAGGTAAAAATACATCATAATGCCCAACAACACACTGATTAGAGAGATTCAAAATCACTTTCCAGTTTTGCCTGATACATAGCACAAATCTTCTGTGATCTGGATTCAAAGAACTACTGTTCTGAGTATCTCTTGTCCTTGCTCATTCCTGACTTGCAAATTGAAATACACGATTATTCTTCAACAGTTCTGCCTTATACACTTAAAAATTCCCATATATTCTCTTCTGTTTTACTGTATGCCAATGACAACTCTTATTTTCATTTCATATCAGAAAAATTCTGTTTGTCCAGCTAGTGTTAATCAGATTTTAACACCTAATACTTGTTAGAATATCCCAAATAATACATTGCAAACAGTGAAATAAAAAAAAGTCAAGCTAGTTATTATACTCCATAACAATACTGAGACTTTCACTAAGCACTTTATATTAACATTTTGTCTGCATTTACATAAAAATTGGGTTTTCCCTTCTGTTTCCTGATAAATGATAAACGAGGCTTTTGATGTACCAGTATGTACATACCTAATGTTATCATTCCAAGAGGATTTGATTAGAGTAACAGAAATCCCTTTATACTTGTGCCAGATGTTACAATGCATCAAAGCATTCTGATGCTATAAAACATATATATTATTATGTCAGGTTCTAGCATCTTTCCCTACAGCAGCACCAGCTCTCTACTGATGGCAATTGAGCACTGCTAAAAGAAAGCTGAAGAGACAGTTTATCTCAGGAGAGAGACAGCACATGCATGTTTACACATGTGATGAGCTGTCTCTGTAGCAAAGCTTGAATTTTTGCTCTTTCAGAAGTGTTCTACTTCCTAAAAGATGGACTTTGGCCAAACTGACAACAACCACTTTGTAACCTTGTGTTTGTCTTTCACACAAAGGAACACAAGTTGTCCTCTCTTATTTTTCTTGTTTGTTTTGTTATAACTGCAAAATTGTTTTAAAGCCAGTGCCTGAAGATTGTGAAAAGGCATATGCTGTATTCCTCACATGTCTGACTGACAGCTACAGCTACTTTGAGATTTTAACATATGTTACATCCAGATATTTCAACCCAATCCTAAGGTCCTAAAAGCATATATTCTTAGATCAATTTTGGCACTCAGGTATCATGATCATTATTAGAGTTTAAAGAAGGACAGTCTTTATAGATAGACTAAGGGCATTTCAGAAATAAAAAAAATCAGAAATTCAAGAATAAAAGCTTAATTTTGGGTTGGCAATAATTAAATATGTGTGGACATGGGGTAAGATTCAGAGGTCCTAAAGTAGCAACAAAGAATTGAAACATGATGACAAGTACTATATGTTATTGCTTTCCTCATTGTGCGCCTTGATCCCCAGGACAATCTATTGCACCAGGGTAGATCAAAGTTCAAGAACTCTGACTAGAACATCAACCTCCAAGGCCTGCCTTACCCAGTGTATAACACTTATCATGAAGAGCCTTGAGTGGAACAAAACCAACAGAGGTTATTGCCAAGAATGGACCACTACTTGGTATTCCGATCTTGAAAAAGAAAAAAACAGCCTCAAGACCTCCCAGGAGTCTGTGCTTCTAATGGAGTAGTTCCAGTTACAGATGAGGACTCTGTTGTGCAGAGTTAAACTGCTATTACATAATTCTTATCACTTACAAATGTAATTGAATTCATATCTGCATTACATGTATTACATATGTAAGTGTGCAGTATGAATATAATTCATATTACATATAAATATGAAAAGTTAGAGTTCATAACCATGTGTGTAATCCAGATACAAGCCTCCCTGTCTTCTACTGCATGAAACAGTCAGTCCCTATAACACCTTTGGTTTTTGTCACTTGGAGAGCCTGAAGTAAAATAGAACCAGTGTTCAGGCACTATCTGGAATTTTCCTCTGGATAAGAGACAAAAATTTACAAAATACAATTTTGATATCCTATGCTTCCCTACTCTGCAATAAATTATTTAAATCTGCAATACTTACTCCATTTGGGACCATACCAAAAGTTAGTATGCAGACCATGGTTATAATTTTTAAAGATTTCAAGGAGGTAAAAAAATAAAAAAGAAAAAAGTCTATTCTTACAGAGCTTTAATGATAACTTGCCTCCAGGCAGTAATTCCCTACAGACAGTTCTTCTCAGCCATACAGCTCTGGGCCATAATCTCCCTGATAAGAGTAATTCCTGAAGGGCATCATATCAAATGTTGGCTGAAAATTCAGAGAGATGGGGGTCATGCCACCATTTCAGATTAGGAAAAAAGAAGTCTTTCATCTTTTCAATAAAACATCAGGTTTTTCTGGCTTATGTAAAACTTTTCTGCGTGTTTGCTGCTCCCACTTGAATCAAAAGTTGCTTCCCTACAGTTGCCTTATGATTGTTAACTACTCTTTTCTTTGAAGTTGTCTTTTAAGCCCCTACTTGCCTAAACCAAGAGATTGCCATGTCAGCAATTGAAGCTGGTAGTCATTAGAGAGCTGGCCTCACTTGTGGAGTGTTTTCCATATTTTCTAGGACACAGTCAATATCAGTCTGATTCTTTGACATGGAGTACAACACCCATGGGACTACTGCAGCCCTCGTACACAGAAGGGATCAGGCATTTTTGCTTTGATAATTTACAAGCATTGTCAAGAAGTTTTATGGTTTTTGTCTTGTGACAAATCACAAAAATACAATGAATTCCTTCAGTGCAGTGGCTCCCCAGAGACAGCTCACAAAGAACTGAATTGTTCAAGAAGGCTTTAACTTTTTTCTTACTGTAAAAAAAAGCCTACTGTAGTTAAAATACATAATAACACAACTGTTAAAATACACAATAGCACAAATAATAAAATGAAATCACACTCCTAAATGAAACCCCCTGTGAACAAACATCGTTGAGACTTAGCAAGATTCAATAAAAAGAAGTTCTATACAAATGAGGGCTAATTCTCCCTTTGAGTATGTAGGCTTCTGCAGGAAAAATGTCATACTTGCCTAATAAGAAATGTCCTAACCAGTGAGGAAAGCAGGTGAGGAGTCCCCCAGAAGGGAATTGGTTCATTTCTCCTAAGGATGTCTCACCAAAATCAGTTACTTTGTGGTTTGGGGCAGTGGAGAGTGTTTCTGTCATTACTGCTGTGTACCAGGGACAATTAATACCCAGGATGGCATACAATGAATGAATCTCCATCCTAGCTGAAAAGAAACCCTACAACCTTGTTAAAGTATGACTGTATTTAAGATAATATGTGCTGTACCTCCGAGGAACACAGTCACATTACCTAGCCTGTAGAGCTAGGTCAAAATCCAATCAGATCAAGGCAGATTAAGCATTTCACATGTTGAATAGAATTGAAATGCTGAAAATATACATTAAATGCCTAATGATATTAACAATGAAATCCTGCTAACACAAAAAACTGAAAGTCCTTTTAAGATAAAATGTTGGGAGGAAAGGGTTCAAACCTAAAAATTTAGCGAAGAGGGGACAGTTCTCGCTCAAGGTCAGAGTGACCTTGCAGCAGGGAATGCTGAGAATGTTGGTTTGGGAAAACTTTATTGATTATGTGTAGTACTGTTCATCCTCTGCCTGTTTTGAGTAGAATTCCTGTGTAGAGGAACTCTCACAGAGAGCTTTGCTGGGAGAGAGAGAGGTCATAAAAGCAGAGTCTTGTGATAAACGGCACCTGGTAAAGCCCTTTGACTTACTGGGGCAGGCAGTGCCCCCCCTGCTGCTGCCCACTTGGGTAACCTGAGCCTTACAGAGCCTGTGTCTCCGTGTGTGTCTTTTCTCTGGGACGAGCTAAGCCAAACAGGGCCTGTGTCCCTGTGCGTCTTTGCCACCCGGCATTGTTAGGGAGGTAATGAAATAAACTCTGCATTTCAACTGTTCTTTGGAGCTGGCCCTGGTTACCTCTGTGTGTTGATTCACCCAAAGACCACTGCAGGTTTGTAACATTCGATAGCCCAGATGGAGCGCTGTAGTTAGCAAGTGCTATCACTGTGGTCAATTGCTCACATATATAGGAAGAGCAAATTCACTCTCAGAGGATTAAAAAGCTATCGACAACTTCACAAGAGATAAATTTTTAGAAGTTTCCACTGTATCCTCCGAGAAAATTACTTCTCAATTACCTCTTTTATGGTATTCTAATATCTCTACATAAAATTCCTTGTTATTTGTGACTTGCCTTTAATATGAAGAAGACTTGCAATGTAATAAACTCCAGAATCTATTTCCATGCAAAAGAGGTTGGCAACAAAAGGAATTATTTACATAACTCTGTATCATAGTTTAGAGCATCCTACTGTCATCAGCATACAGTTATTTGCATAACACAGGCATGTAGGTGTGACCACCTGATTATGCCAAGTTGTTGTGAAGCACAGCCTTAGCCCCTGACAATGGAAGAGTGCATTTTGCTGATAATATCAAATTGAGAGGAAGCAGTCAATATGCTGGGGGGCAGGGCTACCATTCAGAGTGACCTGGGCAGACTGGAGAAGTGGAACCACATGAAGCTCAGTAAAGGCAATCTGGAATATAATAGTCCTGTGCAATGGTACAGGCTGTGGGATGTCTTGGCTGAAATGACCTGGAGGTACTGGAAAACAAAAACTAAACACAAGGCAGCACTGCCCCCTCACAGCCATTAAGGCAATTGTATCCCAGGCTCTGATAACAGGTCAAGGATGTGATTATTCCCTTCTCTGTGGTATTTATGAGAACAGTTCTCCAAAGATTTTCACACAGTGCATCAGGTCCAAGAGCATGTGACAGGTGAGGAGAGCCTGAGAGAACAGTGTTTATTCATTCTTAAAAATAGGAAGGCTCAACGGAGATAGTATCTCTGTCTACAGCTATCTAGTGGGAAGATAGAGAGAGGATGGAGCCAAACTCTTCTCAGAGATACATTTTGGAAGGAGGAAAGGCAACAGACATGAGATATGATGGGAAATTCCAATCTGAATAAAGGAAACAGCTTTTGTTTTGTTGTTTGCCGAGTTATTTTACCATAGGTATTATCGAAGATGGCTGGACTAGGTGATCTCTGGAGACCTCAATGAATCTACCACTAATAACAAGCCTTGTCCAAACACTGCTAAAGACATAGTTTACTTACATAGTTCACTTTACACAACAGTTTGGGGCTTCAACCAAGACAACAGCCTGACTCTGATGTCTGCTGAACATAAAGATAGCCCACACTAGAAACTCTTTGCTGTCTAAGAACTGCCACGTTGGCCCACTAAAGTCAAAGCCCACATAGGCATGACTACAACATGTATCAGATTTCCAAACTCTCAAAACACAGAGAAATTGACTAACCTGTTATTTGCCTTAGATCTCCCATAATCAAAATAATTAGAATTTAATTAGGATCTAATTGTTGCCACATCAAATAGTTAAATGCATTTTGCACCTGTTTCAAATTATTTCTGTTTTAGATTCAACTGTAATATCTTTTTGAATATTGTAACCTTTTAAAATATAGAAATCTGTGGACTGTAAAATACTATTATTTCATCTTAACAATATTCCACTTTCACCTCATTTGCATGGAAATGTGCATTGATAATAATTCCATTTTAGGTGCCTTTAATTGGTAAGAAAACAGTATCTCTCCCTTTGGATGAAAATAAAAATATGTAAGTAGCTCATACTGTTACTTCTCTCTTCCTTTAAAACTGTACATAACCCTATACAAAGGGAGAGAGAAAGAAGAAACATAAAAGATGCAACATTTTCTCTTCTGCGAATTGTCATCATCTCCACACTGCTGGACAAACTTAGATCCATCACAACCTTTCCGTGCTGGGCAAGCCTTATCGCTGCCAGACAAAGGAAGTTCACCTGCTGCCACACTGACTGCAATTGCAAACAGTGCTAGAGTCACCTAGACCAGAGCTCTCCACAGGCACCTTCTACCTTCTCTTTTGCCTGTCCAAACACCCAGGTTGTGGGCTTCTGTACTAATTCTCCTTACAAAAAAATCTCAGTGATTAAGCCCATGACTTTATCTAAGACAATCTGATTACCTACAGCCTGCCTGTAGATACCTGAAACTAATGAGGTAGCAACTCCCCTCTTGTTATGCAGTTTCTCTGTCTTGCTGTCCCTCGTCATAGCTAATACTTCATTCACTCAGCCTTCTGCCAGGGTTTAGTGTCTCAGAGAGTCTAAAGTTATACTCCATAGTTAGATATTCTTCTGATGAGGAATTTTTTAGCCCATGCCTTAAAGGCATTCATTCAGTAAGTTTTCCAGAACTTCAACTCTTTGAAGACAAGTTCCCAGTGCAAAGAAAACTACCTGTTGAGATTTGGTAGTAGGATTTGACAATACTGTTCCAAGCTTCCTCACCTAAGAATTGGTTTCTGTCATTAGCCAATGAGAACAGGAAAGGTTCAAGGTCTCCATGATTTTGCACAAATAGGGCTCGTGAAACAGATATTACTCAAAACAGCAGCGGTGCCACTGATCCCAGCTGAGCCAAGCACTGCACATGCCAGCTAAGCACAGCCTCAGTTGGCACTGGAAAATCACTTGACATATGACTTTGAGCCCCTGTGATTGGAGTGCACAGGCTGGATGCTCAAAAATGGTTTGTCATTGTAGACCTTTGTCCCACCACGGCCTCCTGCTGACTGATCCCTTAAGCAGTAAAGGACAGCCATTTCATTACTTTTCTAGACTGGAAAGGATTAGGACAACTGTGGCATCCAGGTTCCTCCTCCAACATTCTTTCTACATTAGTTTACTGATGTGAACACTGCAGGTAGGGAGCATTTTCATATTCTGGGTCAACTACAGGCAAAATACCAAAGCAACAATTTAGCAAATCCTAAAACAAACCCTAGAATATGCTAGATCTTCTCTGCACTTCAGAGACCAGTATTGCAAAATATTCTTATATCATACCTCACAATATTTGCTCTAAGAAAATGAATGCATCGTTTGTAATAGCTATGGAGTATAACAATGTGTCCTTGGCTTTCAAAGTAATTTCTGATGGCTTCTATAAGAACAGTTCATATTCTATTTAATATTTTCATTTCATTTTACTAGCCAAGAAATTAAACTGCCTTCTTCAGAAATATCAATATGATTTAAAGGAAGTTACCTGGGTAAATAAACCCAGATGGCTATTATTAATTTGAAAATTTGCCTTTGCTGCTGTAGGTTTTACATTTTTAAAAAAACAGTAAGAAATTGAAAAGATTATTTCTGAACTTAATAAAACTATTGCAGATTTTAAAATCAAACAAACAATTAAAAATGCAGTGCATCAGTAGTTTCATTTCTAAGAAGGATAAACAGCAGTAAAACACTTCTGAGTGGGTATAATGTAAAATCAAAGAAGGCAGGAGCTCCAGTTTTAGGAGGTCAAAGAGCATTCTTCTTTCAAATAGTTCTGTCTCTTTGGTTGTCAACAGCACTGATTTAAAGTGTCCTCTGAAAAATCTTTTAATAGCTATTCAGTTATTGAAGTATGACCTTTTCACATTTTAATAATCTGGAAATTGCATTTTTATCCACAGATTATAAATTATCAGATACCAGTCAAGTTCCCCATGCCAGGCACAATGTATAAATGAAAGCTGCTCCAATTACCTAATTTTATATTGGGGTCATTATTACTTCATCTTTTAAAATATCTAACAGATTGTAGCCAAAATCTGTTTGATGAGAAAATGTTGATAAATCTCCACTGCATTATCAGAATTGAATTTTAAGGTTTGCTAAGGATACAAGTATGAAGTTTTTTAACCCAGTTTGTGTCCATTTTAAAAAATGAAGCAAAGCATCCAGTAAGAACTGCTGAAAGAAAAAAAACATAGAATCTCACTTCATGATTTACACACCCTATTCAGCACAGGTATGGCAAAGGTCCCAGAACACTGTGTGCATTTCTCAAGGCCAAAATAAGAGCTAACCATTATAAGGGGTGGAGATAAATCTTTCCTCATGCGATCATTTACGCATTCTTGAAGGTCAGATGATGGAAACACCACTAAGATGAATATAAAATACAAAATGCTTTTAATTGTGATCAGTGTTTGCCTGATCATATTGCTGACCCCTATAACTCTGCACTCTACTCTCATCCCAGCTTTAATGACATGAATTTTAGCTGGATTTTTTTACTTTTACTTTTAATTATATAGCATATTTTTGCAGGAGGCCTTGGAGATGATATTTCTCTAGCAGAAGTATTATTTGAATCTGAATCTACAAGGATGCTCACTGATATTTTTAATATCTCCTGTCCATTGTTAAAATTGCCTCATTTTTTAATATGGTAAGAAAAGCATATGGTAACAAAAACTTAAGAGATCAGATTCTTTTTAAACAAGTGCATTACAGTCTTAGACATGCATAGTATTTACCCATATTTTCTATTGAAATGAAAGGCAAAGTGCCCACTGGCTTCAGGTGGAATAAAGATAGGTCACCACTGAGTGCTTTCATTAATTCTTCCTTCAAGCATAAGACACAGTGCACATCTATTGAATAAGTGCCAGTCTGAGCTATTTTTTACCTTAGCACCTTAGTGTGTATTCAAGAATGATCAGAAATTATAATACTGTGTGAATTTGAAACCAAAATCCTCTGAATGGCAGGTTATATTTATAAACTAAAGCCTTATTCTGCTAATGCTTACAAGCCTAGCTGACTTTACACACATAGGCAGAGCCTATCACTGAGGGTATTTGTAGGATTGTTTTTAATCTCAGGGCTTGATGTTTTCTTGAGTGTTTTTTGTTGGTTTTTTTTACAAGCCAGCAGGCAGAAATAATATTTGATGAGTCTTATTTCCTGAAAAATTGAATTTGTCCCCTCTGTGGATTTGTCTCATTGTATACAATTGCTACAATTATTCTCTGAAAGCAGCAGGACTCAAAAGAGTACCTAGAAGAGAATGAAAAAGAAATAAATTCTGAAAGGCTCATATTGTGCTAAAAGGCACAATATAAAACTTCCTACATGGACAACAAATGGTGTCGTGTTTGTCCATTACATACAAATGTCATTACATGATATGATCAATATTTTTATCTAGTATGGGTCATAGTAAAAAAGAAAAACCCAATTTTTGAAATATCTTAGGAAAAATATGTTAAAAAGTGATGGGCAGTAAATTTATTTCTTTTCTTTTATTTCTTTTTTTACTATATAAAAATTAGCTAACAAATGTTCTAATTTCCTGTCCCAAACACATCTGTGGAAGGGCCATCAGCCTAGCCCATTTTCACTTGGAGATTTAACACAGAGCTTATTATTATCCTCATACTCAGCAGCCATGTTAGAATACCTTTGTAATGTCATTATCAGAATTGAATTTTAAGGTTTGCTAAGGATACAAGTATGAAGTTTTTTTAACCCAGTTTGTGTCCATTTTAAAAAATGAAGCAAAGCATCCAGTAAGAACTGCTGAAAGAAAAAAAACATAGAATCTCACTTCATGATTTACACACCCTATTCAGCACAGGTATGGCAAAGGTCCCAGAACACTGTGTGCATTTCTCAAGGCCAAAAATAAGAGCTAACCATTATAAGGTGTGGAGATAAATCTTTCCTCATGCGATCATTTACGCATTCTTGAAGGTCAGATGATGGAAACACCACTAAGATGAATATAAAATACAAAATGCTTTTTAATTGTGATCAGTGTTTGCCTGATCATATTGCTTGACCCCTATAACTCTGCACTCTACTCTCATCCCAGCTTTAATGACATGAATTTTAGCTGGATTTTTTTACTTTTACTTTTAATTATATAGCATATTTTTGCAGGAGGCCTTGGAGATGATATTTCTCTAGCAGAAGTATTATTTGAATCTGAATCCACAAGGATGCTCACTGATATTTTGAATATCTCCTGTCCATTGTTAAAATTGCCTCATTTTTTAATATGGTAAGAAAAGCATATGGTAACAAAAACTTAAGAGATCAGATTCTTTTTAAACAAGTGCATTACAGTCTTAGACATGCATAGTATTTACCCATATTTTCTATTGAAATGAAAGGCAAAGTGCCCACTGGCTTCAGGTGGAATAAAGATAGGTCACCACTGAGTGCTTTCATTAATTCTTCCTTCAAGAGTAGGACACAGTGCACATCTATTGAACAAGTGCCAGTCTGAGCTATTTTTTACCTTAGCACCTTAGTGTGTATTCAAGAATGATCAGAAATTATAATACTATGTGAATTTGAAACCAAAATCCTCTGAATGGCAGGTTATATTTATAAACTAAAGCCTTATTCTGCTAATGCTTACAAGCCTAGCTGACTTTACACACATAGGCAGAGCCTATCACTGAGGGTATTTGTAGGATTGTTTTTAATCTCAGGGCTTGATGTTTTCTTGAGTGTTTTTTGTTGGTTTTTTTTACAAGCCAGCAGGCAGAAATAATATTTGATGAGTCTTATTTCCTGAAAAATTGAATTTGTCCCCTCTGTGGATTTGTCTCATTGTATACAATTGCTACAATTATTCTCTGAAAGCAGCAGGACTCAAAAGAGTACCTAGAAGAGAATGAAAAAGAAATAAATTCTGAAAGGCTCATATTGTGCTAAAAGGCACAATATAAAACTTCCTACATGGACAACAAATGGTGTCGTGTTTGTCCATTACATACAAATGTCATTACATGATATGACCAATATTTTTATGTAGTATGGGTCATAGTAAAAAAGAAAAACCCAATTTTGAAAACATCTTAAGAAAAATAGGTTAAAAAGTGATGGGCAATAAATTTATTTCTTTTCTTTTATTTCTTTTTTTACTATATAAAAATTAGCTAACAAATGTTCTAATTTCCTGTCCCAAACACATCTGTGGAAGGGCCATCAGCCTAGCCCATTTTCACTTGGGGATTTAACACAGAGCTTATTTTTATCCTCATACTCAGCAGCCATGTTAGAATACCTTTGTAATGTCATTTGGCAAGTTATATTGCTGAAACTGAGAAATATAGGACTAGTAAAGAAAATATATGACTATTTATCTTAATTTCTGTACCTGTGAACAGAGATTTCCTTTTGAGAAACCAGAATTTTTTTTTATTATGTAAAAAAGTGTAAAAATGCATCATTTTTGATTTGGAAAATACAGCTGAAGGATTTCAATATGTAGGAAGACTAAGCAAATTAATCAAAATTCTCTTGAAGATGCCTAAGCTTTCAGACACCAAAATTGCTGAATAATTGGTTCCAAGATGTTGTATGAGAAAGCATACCTTCTCCTTTCCAAACTTTTGAATGCATTTGCGCATTTTTTATCAAATTGTATATTAGCGAAATCTATACATATGCCTAAAAATACATTATTCAACTTTTTTTAATAACTGAACTTCTGAAACTGAATCACACTACATCTTTTCTTAGTGAAGCTTCTTGGGAAAACAGAACTTTCCCTTAGGCTTTGAAAAACAAATTTCCTAGGCTTAGAAACAGCCTCTCATGCACTGTGGCATACAAATAAACACAAGACATACAGCATTGAAAAACTCGAGATTTTGGCTACATTTGGTATAAATGAAAAAGATAACCTTGTACCAGAGATGCTAACTACTAACCAGATATAGTAATGCTTCCTAAAATTCCCTATTCAAATTCCCTGTTATTTATAGTTTCCCTTTGTTCTGTGCAGTGGTTTAATAGCTACATCACAGTATTTGTTTAGAAGGTGAAAAAATCCCACTTTTAAATCCTCCAAAGGAGGAAGAGAAAAGTTTTAGTATTCTCAGTCTCTGCAAAATTCACCTTCTGCTTTTGTGCCTATTTCAATGTGAGTGTACAGTAATGATGATAATGGGTGTAGTTAGAAACTGTGAAATTGCGAGTTCTCAAATATCTCCAGAAGACTCTAAACCTATAAAAGAACCTATTTTTGCTGTGTCTGATTGTTTTACATGTTCTATTTCATCCAGCTCCAATGTATGCCCAAGGTGGATTCCAGTCTTCTGAGAAAGTGCATATTTGGGGTGGCTATCAGTTACATCTGTGAAGAGAGTAAAGAAAATAAATGCTCCATACACCTTCAGGCAAACATTTTTAAAAGACTTGTCTCTATTCCATGAATGTAAAATAGTCTGGTTTTCTGGGCCTGTGCTATCTAGGCAAAGAAAACTTTAATACTGAAGTTATATTCAACTCTTTTATAAGGGAGCTTATAAACATAATAGAAGCCTTTGCAGCAGGAGTTGTGATCTTGGAAATTATAATACTATTCTCTGCTCAACAATGTTAACATCCTTAAAGGTTTAAGATAGAAGAAAATGCATTTCTGGCATTCCTTTTTAAATGCTGTCAAAGTCTAGCTGCAAACTTTGCACCATTTTTTAAAAAGAATCCAAAGGCCAAAATGTCACTGAATGTTCTGGTTTTTCTTTCATATTTAGAGCCTTCAGAAAAAAAATCAAAGATTTCTTGCACAATTCAGTGAATCTGTGTGATGCATTAGACACAGAAACTGCAGAAAATTAGATTGATCCATGAGAGCAAATCTACATGAAGTTTGCTATTCTGAATGGAAAAAGGCTTGCTGGCTGTATGCAGTGAATACAGTTCAAGAAACAAATTATAAAAGCAGCAACTCACAAGAAAATGTGGGAGAATTTGTGGTTGCAGTTATATTCTAAAAACAACCTACAGAAGCAGGCACTTGAACAAAGTCTTCTTTAAAAAGTGATAATTACAAAACTGAATCTGTATTATTGTCTCTTTCATTTGGATAATTTTGCCTGGATAAAATAAGTAACTATAGCACTGCCAGCACATCCAGAAACTGTGAGAATTGTGCAGGGTCAAAGCCCCATGGCAGTCAAGGCCAGCCTTCCTTCCACTCACCCTGTAACAAGCACCTCACTGGGAGTTTGAAAACCCTTTGTCCCAGACTCGTGCTAGGATCCAGCCTCCCAGGTCCCAGTGAAGATCAGCAGCCAGGCCAACATTCACCTGAGAGTTTACACATCAAGGTGATCTGCTGATAACAGTGGCTGCCTTGCCACAAAAGGCTTCTCCCACCACCTCTCCTTGTGGGGTTTTTCAGTTGTGGAACTCAACATGGCAACAGTTTTTTGTTCCTTTCCAGAAGACACCTTACTTCTCCCACCAATGAACCATGGTCTCTGCATTCGTCTCTGTTTACACAGTATGTGCAGACATTTCTCAAGAAAAGGCCAGTAAAAATGTTGCGTCCAACTCCTACAGAGAAGGGAGCACCCAAGATTCATAGGTGTCCGCGGTGAAAAAAGAATGGCAAAAGCCAAATTTTGTCAAAATTTGTCCCAAAAAAAAAAAACCTCAAAAAACTACTCACTCAACATGGGAAAAAGAACTCTTAGGGGTGTTTAGGGGTTTTAGTTTTGCTTTTCACTTTTTTTTTTTAATTGCTGCAGGCTGCACTTCAAAGCAGAAATTCAGAAGGACACAGAATTACTGAGTTTAGAAGCGACCTTTGGAGATCACCTCGTTCAAATCCATGATCATCTAGAACAAATTGCTCTGCAGGAATGTTGGCTCCAGAGCCTCTCTGGGGCCCTGTTCAAGCAGGAATTACCTTTGTGGTAAAAATGGTTGTTTCTTCTGTTTGAGAGGAATTTCTTCAATTATTTTTTACTCTTTACCTCTTGTACTTTAACTGGATACCAGTGAGGAGACTCTGGCTCTGTTTAACTTACTTTCCTCCATCAGGTATTTATATACCTTTATGAGATCCCCTCTGAATTGTCTAGACTAAACAATCTCAGCTCTCTCCTCATATGTCAGCCTCCACTCAAATGTCAGATGCTCCAATCTCTTAGTCATCAGGTCAGAAATAATCAAAACAGAAGCAGCTGACATAAGAGCAATGAGAGCAGGGATCCCTACAGTACTGCCACCCACATCACATAATGAAACAGCTTTGTTGTGTTCCTCAGTGTCAGCTTTGGAGACAACAAACACAGAATGCAGCCACAGGATTAGAATGTTTTTGAGTGGCCTTAATATGAATGAACCAGTCAGACAAACTCAGAAACTTCACAGCTACTAGGGTTCCTGCCCTGAACTAAAATATATCTTAGAGGAATTCATGAAGTGACAGTCAATCAGAGTAGGAAACACACAATGCAAGAGTGAACATGAGCTGAGAGTCCATATGGACAGCAGGACCTTATGTTTGATAGGAGCAAGGCACAGTCAGCAAATGGCTGTGAAGAGATGATCTTTGCAATAACTTTCTGAATGGATGGGAGAGGACTAAACCACATCTGTCAAGCCTCAAAAGACAGCAATACTCAGAACACAAATATTTTGGACAAGGGTTTTGGGATGGAGAGTATAAAACTTGAGATACCTTTCTATTTCAGAAGTAGAAGGTTGATAAGTCAGATAGGCAAATGGTCTAAGAAAGAAGATGCTCTCAAATGATATATCTTCATGACAAGTAGACTGTTACTATGATCAACAGTAAGTGAGAAATCAGGGAATAGAGAGGGTTTAAGGAAGACATTTAAGAGTTCTGGTTTAGATATTCTGGGTTTATGGCTAGACATCTACAAGAGATCTCTGTCACAATGAGCCCAGTTTTCAGTTTAATTTGGATTACATTGACTAAGCCCAGAGTTCTGTGTTAGATATGTGCAAATATTCAATATAGAGACTGGCACTAAAAATACTGGCACTAGTGGAGATTTTGGGGCATGGGTTGGACTCAATGATCTTCAAGTTCTCTTCCAACCTAGTGATTCTGTGATTACATATGAATAGGAAGGGTCACAAACAACAATAAGCAGGACAGACACCAAGCCAGGGAGGGGATTGGGTGAGAGGATGAAGAGGGTAGAAGAGGGAAAAGCAAATGCCTGTTTAACCAGTATGTACTTTAAAGGTTTATCCCACTAAACCAGATAATATATGTGTGGTGTGGGTGGAGTAGCAGTGAATAGAAATGTGAGCTTTTATATTACTGAGTGGGTATATTTACAGTTATCCTAGAAAGAGGTAGTAAATCTTCAGAAATTGTAGAACATTACCTCCACAGCCCCAAAACTTCACTTCGTATGTTCTGCCCAGTCAAGGAGTTCCTCATGTAAATGAAATACAGAAATATCTAGCAGAGACAGGTAGCTAAACAAATAAATAAAAATATCTATTTACAATATTTACCAAAAAAAAATTATGTTTTAAGGAATGGCCTAAAAGATGGCTCATGAAGCCAGTATGTATCTTCTCTGGATGCATAATATAACCTGCACTGACACTCCACACAAGCCAATCCAGCATTCTTCCTGTTCAAGTGTTGCTAAGCAACATCACTACTCAGCAGCAGGGATGTGGTAAGAAGAACTGCCTGGCTTTATAACCATTTATCATCTAATCTATAAATGCTTTTCTGAAAAATAGACCAGAATTTTGCAGACTTTGGTGGTTGCCAGCTGGTTTTGTGGTTTTGCTTTAGAAAAACCTATCAGACATAATTTGGATGTTCTGTCTGCCAGACAGCCTCCCTCTTATACAATTTGCTTTTAAAACTGTCTTCTGCTTATCTTTCCATAGTAAAATCTTTCATTATCTTCCCTTAAAATTATGTGTTTTACAATGAATTCTTCATTCTATTCTCTCTGTCTGTTTTGTAAAAGGAATGCTAGATACCAAATAAATATTTTCAAATTAACTTTCACTAATGCAGCACTTTGTAAATTTCAGTTGACGTCACAAAGAAGTTGTGAGGACTCTAAGACACATCAGCACATGAAGAATCTGTTCATCCCAAACAAACAAACTACCTTTCCAAGCTCTGTAACCTATTACATGCCAATTTCCCAAGAGTTAAAGTATGTTTGCTTTACTGAAGTGCACAGTTTTTAAGAAAATTAAAATTCCTAAAACAATTTACATAAGGAAAATCAGATTTGCATCCTGGGGTACTTTTACTAGATAAGTGTAGGAAGGAACAGAAGGAGCTGGACTTCATCATCTGAGTTCCAGGCAGTCCTGCATGCAAATAGGTGCCCACACCTCGTGTTGCACGTGCTGTGAATCTGGACCATTCTATGCAGGCTTACTCACATGGCAAACTGACAAGCAGTGTGCTCAGAATACACTGTCACTGCTTACTGAACACAAAGAGCCTCCTGTGAGGGCAGGTCACCATCAGTCAGTCCATCTCATAAGTTCACTCTATTCCAGATGTACAGCATGTACTCTGTACTCTTTTGTTCTGCAAGTGAGCAGCAGCTGCCAGATGTATTCCTGGCATTGGGAACACTGAACAGAGCTCTTGTCCTTGTTCTTATCACATGGCTTATGTCTACTTGTCGTGCCTGTGCTGCAGTTTCATGTACAACAGGTTCCTGCAGGGACAGAATACACTTGGCTGTCTTTTTTTCTGGAGACCCTCTGGCTGTATAACTGCTTTAAATATATATTTATGCATGCATATACAATTTTATAGATTATTATCAATCTCTCCACCTTTTACCTGAGACAATATTATACATTTAAATAAATATTTTTATTTCTTGCTTTTGGATACTTACAGCTATCCTCCATAAGGAGATCACATATAATGAAACCAGAACTAGTGTATGTTTTACCTGAGATTAAAGACAATGTAGCACCATAATGCAAATTATATCATTCTATAGCTTCTGCTTGGAACTCTTCTATGGGACTATGAGCATGTCTTTCTATAAGTAAACCTTGCTCTTCATGATCCAAGGATGTCCAATGTGCAGGTTGCCAATCAGTTGGATCCATATGTGTCCATTCTACAAACCATATGTGTCTCTTGCTTATCCTTGTCTCATCTTGACAGAAGCAAATTCAGGTATGTCAGGTATCTCAACATTTTGTGCCAATCAGTGTCTTGGAATTTCAGGACCATCAAGTTTCAATAAATAGATAGAGCAGGGTTTTATCTATGACTGTCCAAGATTTAGGATCTTCCAGATGCAGCAGCTCTAAGCTGTCAGGTTCTCTGTTGTTCCCAGCAATAGTCAGTGCTACCCAGAACACTGCACATGTTCTGCAGCTCTGGGGTTTGAAAATACCCTCCCTAGTACCTGTGTCCTGGAAGACAATATTGTACCAGCCCCACCTCTCGACACAATCCCCACAAGAACAACTTCAGCTGGAGGGTTGTTGTGCAGTATCTCACAGCTGAACAACACAACCTGGCCACCCTGCCAAATCAAACTCTTCTCTTGCAACCATTTTTATGAGGCTTAAAGTCTGATATGTAAAAGCACAGTCCTGAAAAAAACAAACAAAAAAGCTCCACACAAATTCAGCCAACTTAGAAAACACAAAGGAAAACACATTACTTCTACAGACCTACAGAATATATTGTAAATTACTCTGCATGACCAACAAAAGAAACAAAACGTGTAGAACAACTGGCTATTTTATTACCATATGCCTTAATGCTCTACTACACTATAAAATATGTGAAATAACTGAACCAGATATTATAGGTCTGTGTGTAGATGAAAAGAATATACTGATAACATTTCTGTAATAATACAGGCATGGTGCCAGACTACTCTGTCAGCAGTAAACCTTGCTGCCTAATGCCTTTAACATCTCACCACTTACTGATCTCAGACTGAGTCTTGTTCCTGAGAAATCAGATTCTCATTCTTGGGGCCTTTCATGTAGCTGAAACTTTTGATCCATGCTACAAGGGTTTCAGGTTTGTGGAATTCTATACTCTGCATACCAGTACACATTTTCTATGCAGAGATTGCTTTGTTGTGCAAAGCTTTCAAAGTTAATAGATGTATTGGTTCGATGTCTGCAAATGCTGTGTCAACAGAGTTGACATAAAATAAAAAATTGGCTATACAAAAGAGTTTTTCTGCTGTCCTGGTTGCAGAGAAAGGGGTTTAATGCTCTGTGTGTGACAAAGCCCATCATCACTGAGGCTGTGGGTTTCAGCAGGAAGAGACAGGGTGCTGGATAATGAGTCATCATTCCTCGCTCTCTCCAATGAAGGGACTGTCACCATCAGCCCTTGCAGACTCAGCTCCTCTGCCACCCACGCGTTGCCCTCTCACTTTTTCCACAGTGTGACTGCACACCTTTGGTGCTGAAGGGACAGCTCTGACACGGCCCAACCCAGAAAGGCTGGGGTGGCACGGAGTCAGCCCTGGAGCAAGAATGTTTCAGAGGGAGAAGTAGCAGCTGAAGCAGCTGCATGGGTCTGAGCTCAGCGAAGTGGCTGCAGATGCCTACTAGACCACCTCACTTAGAGGGGTTCCTCTGTCCTTGTTTTTCACTGTTTTCATGCTGGGAAGGGGAAACCTTAGCTGTGGGAGCTCCCCCACCATATTGCCCTTGTTTCACAAATATCACATGGGCAATGCAAGGAAACAGTCACCACATTGCTTTGTTCCCCAAGTACCACGTGGCACAGGGCATGGGAATCCACCCATCCAGGTCACCAGATTGTCTTTGTCTGGGGAAACCACACGGATGCATCCTAGAGGGAGCATCCACCATCTTGGTTTTGTTCTCAGTGGAGAATACCTTTTTGTGCATAAAACACCTTCTCAGGCTTTGCATACTATTGCTAATAATATTACTGTTGTTGCTGTGTGTCTTTTTCCATTGCTTTGTGCTTTCAGAAAACTGTTACTTCAAGCCCGATTATTGGCTTTTTAAAAAATTTTGTCCCCACTTACTGAAAGGGTCAGGGAAAGGGAAGTGGCTTATTTGGAGCTTAATTCCCTGCTGATCTTAAAACCACCACATCCACAGAATTGAAATCTGACTCAAGACATCCATGATTCAGTAGAAATTCCATTACCTATAACTGTTAGGGAAAGAACACTACCAGCATGCTAAATTTTGCATTATCATAGGTGCTGAATAATGCCAAGTTTCTTAGAGACAGAAAAAAATCCTTTCTCCCAAGGGTGGACAAAGAGATATTCAAATTCTGATGGAGATACCACATCAGAAAACAATAAAAAAATAAGCCAGTTTCCCAGTGGGGAAGAGCCTTGTTCAATGTTCATTTTGAAAAGGTTCTGCTCCAGACAACACTTTGACACACACTAGTTCTCAGCTTCCTCTTTTCTAATCATGATTTTTTTACCCCCTTCTCCCACTTTACATGTCTGGCAGCATGTTATCACACCCAGGGAACAGCTCAGCTCTGCAAGCAGACCCACACAGGAATTCTCTTAGCTGCCCTTGCTATTGAGACATGCCTGGAAGGAGCCTGCAATTTCTACAAGTGTCATGAATAAATATGGCAGCAAAACCACTATTTTAAACCTTGTGCAAGTGAAATTTGGGGATTCTTGAAGAGGATTTATGAACACATTTTCTCATGTATCCCTCCAGTTGTTTATGTTGAGAAGACATGCAGGTGGTGCGTGCCACAGACCAGGCCAACATGGTGTCTAGGCACATCTTCAGAATCAGCAGAATTTAACATGGAGAAGTTGTTACCTCATGCTTCCCAAAGTTGCATCAGCACTTAGGTCAGAGTACAGTTGGATTTAGTGGTGTTTTGTAGAGATCTGCAGAACACAGTCTGACAGAGCAAGGTATGAGAAAGCTCCCCAGATCCCTTCAGGTACCAGCTATAAAGCTAGCCATGAGCACACTCCCACCTGCTGTCCACAAACCTTCTGCTGCCTTGTTCATACAACTGGTCCAAGTGCCCCCAGTCACAAGTTAAATTTACAGCTTTGTCTGCCATTTCCTCAGTGCCTGGGTCTTCACACTTGGGTGTGTTACACTGAGTGTGTGGTGTGAAATATTTTTCAGATTAAGTGATAGAACTCTACAGTCCAGATTGAAGCTGCTCCCATGATGGGATGATGGGATAAGCACAGTCACTTTCATAAGCACAGTCACAGAATCACAGACAACGTCCTGACCTTTTTACGGCTCACAGAGCAAGTTCCTGTGCCACAACCTGGCAGGAGTAACTGAATGTCACTGCCTGCTGGGCAGCCAGGAACAGCTTTTTATCATGACACATGATAGAGAATGTGAGATTATGTCTTCTCACCCTCTCTAGCCCACTCTCATTCTAGTTGTGAAGGAAAGGGAACCCTTGGGAAAGGATTTTCTTAGAGATGGGAGACACACTATTTTTGGTTTTGCAGCTTTGAGGACTGTCTCAAGTAGCATCAATCAATTACAGAAAACTCAGCAACAAATTGAAAACCACTAATGGAACACTGCAGTTGATCCTCACTATTAGTAGCCAAGAATCATGCATAATGTAGCAGCTGTTGTCAGTTGTGCAGGTACCTCCTTATTTAAATAAATATGTTTTGCAGATATTTAAAATGCATGGCAGGACAGTGTCATAAACTGAATATTTATTAACTCTCTCTCTAAATTGACTATGTTATGAAGCACTGCAGATGCTTTTTTTAAACATATCAAAACAATTCCGAGCTCTATTATACCCATTCTAATTTAAGAATATATTATATAACATGCCATTTTTAATGGATGAAATAGAGAATCTTTAAAGACTGATATATACCCCAGAAGAAGTATGATGGAAAAATATCAGAGGAAAAATGGGTTTTCTCCTTTTTTTTTTCTCCTTCAGTTTACTATCTCTGCTTCTGACAGTGCTGCAGGTGGTCTGCTTAATTATTTTCTCTTCTGTACCTAGTCAGTCTGTCAGTTCCCATTCTTGTTTCAAAGGTCATAGCAGCAAAGGAGGGTTGGGGGCAAAGGAAGGAAATTGAATAGGGCAAACCCAAAATCTGACAGAACTCTCAAAGGCAATGATGAATTTACAAGTTAGATGCCTATTTCTATTGGCAAAGACCCCACAGGTGTCAAGAAATATAAAGCAAGGTATTTTTCCCTTATTTTGCTTTGCTGTAATAACATCACCTTATATAAATGAGTGGCAGAAACTAATTATTTTGTCAAACCCTGTACTAATGAGAAATGGATCAAGGTCTCAATGGGTGAGTCAAATTATGGAATAAATTAGATTCTCGCCCTTTATGTTGCATCAAATTCTAGCTGATTTAATAATACTTTTAAAATTTTGTCTTGCTTTGCAACCAAACAAATTTCCTGGACATTAGGCTTCTATTTCATGAGAAGACCCTTATGTCATTAATATAATTATATCCAAATTAGAGCATGGTCTCTTGGTTGAAACCTCACTATGGGGAAAAAATTGTCTCATCAAAACACAAAAAGAAAAGTTGTTTCAAATAGACCATTGGCTAGAATCATTGATAGTTGAGCACCTCAGGTTACTTTCAAGTGCCTTTTCAAGAACTTCATTCCCATTATAACTCTAAAGAGACCAAGCCTTGGATAGTTCACAGATGCTCATTTTTAAAATTATTGAAGACTTCTATTATATACTCAGGAGTTCCTATTAAGATAAAGTTTAAAAATCCATCTTTTTAATATTATGCCTGTGTTGGATGGAAATGTGTGTAATGTTGGCAACATTTGAATGGTTATAACATGATGATTAGTGAAATGCTGTGCGTAAACATGTTACTCTACTATTCAGAAACTTATTCCTTTAAATGAACAAGATTATTTGCAGTGAAGACACTTGCAAAATTAACACAGACCTAACCATCGTAGCTGTAACTGCAGATAAATAAAGCAAAAAGGGGGGCAGATGACTTCTCAATAAGAAATAGGCAACTGGAGTATTAGTCAAGAATAGCTAAATGGACAAAGGCTCAGTGTAATCCCTGAAAAGGAGAAGAATGGAAAAGAAATTGTAGCATAATACCCCAAAACAAATAAGTGAAACAGGAAAAACAGGCAATGAACTTCTGGGGGGGGGAAAAAAGAAAGGGCAACAAATACAATTTATCACAAAGCACATTTCTCACAAAAAAAAATGTAACAATTTCTGAATATATCAGAACAAGGCAGCTGCTCTTTTGACCTTCACACTCTGAATCAAAGAATGTAGAACCTATCATTGAGTCAGTGTGCTAGTTCAGGCTGGGATATAATTAATTTTATCCACAGTAGCTGGTATACAGCTACATTTGGATCTGTGCTGAAAGTGGTGCTGATAATACAGAGATATTTAGGTATTTCTGAGCAGTGCTTACACAGAATGAAACCCTTTTCTCCTTCTCACACCACCCCATCAATGAGCAGGTTCAATCCAAGAAATTGGAGGGAATCCAGATGGACCAAAGGGTTATTCCATACAGCATCATGTCATGTTCAGCATATAAAACTGGGAAGAGAAGAAGGAGGAAGAAGGGGTGTTCAGAGTTCTGGAGTTTGTCCTCCCAAGCAACCACTACATGGGATGAAATGCTGCTTTCCTGGGGATGGCTAAACACCTTTCTGTGCATGGGAAGTGGTGAATGAATTCCTTGTTTTTCTGTGCTTCTGTGTGTATCTTTTGCTTTACCTATTAAATTGTCTTTATCTCAACCCATGAGTTCCCTCATTTTTGCACTTCTGATTCACTCTCTCATCCCACCAGGGGGAAACTAAGCAAACATTGGTATCAGGCTTATTTGTTGACTGGGGTTAAATCATGACAGTCAGCTTTCAAAAACAGAATTTTCTCTTTAATATGGAAAAGCATGTCACTTTATATCAGTTTAAGATTTCTTTCTAAATGCTGCTAAATACCATAGTTTTGCTGCTGAAACTCATTTAAATAAGTAAAATAACTATGATATTGTATACATTTATGATAGACTCCTGGTCCTTCTAGCATATTAGCCCTTTTCCTGAAAATCTGAGTGATGTAGATTCATCTGCTAGAGTTAAAAAAAACCTGTGATCATTGAATGTCCTCATTCTTTAAATGTATTTTTTTCCTCATCCCCAGGACACAGCCAACCTAACATCACTTTAGCATGACCCAAGACTTCTAAGCTGCAAAGGGCTTAGTGAGTAGAATTAAAGTGTTTGCTGAAGTACTATCCATTGGGATTTGGGAGCACGCTTTCTTTCTAAAACACAGAGCCACCTCATGCTAGGGTAAATGAATGCAGTTACTCTAGTTAAAACTAACAATAGTTAGTGGTGCTGAATACACACCTTTAGTTAACAGTGAACCTTACTTTATAGCAGCTGAGGGCTTGGTCTTTGAATTCAGACTTTAGAAAATACACTTCCAAATGACTTATCTTTTCCAAGTTTATCATCATAGCTCAATATTTCTTTCTCTGACATTCTGTTAATTTTTGTTGTCAAGCTTCCTTTTGTGACTCAAAGTAGTTAAAGGGAAGGATTGTCACTGAACTCAGAGTAGCAGAAAATTGAGCCAGAAATGTCACACAGAGGTGGTACTGGAAGACAGCCTTCCATCAAAGCGACAAGCAACTCCTTTCTGCTTAAATGAACAACCTTACCTTTATATTAGGCTTTTCATGCTTGGCACAACAGTAGATCAGCCAGCATATCATCATTAAAAGTTGTGTCCTCTTTAAGAAGGAGATTATGTGTTGTTAGAAAACACAATAAGAGAAAAAATTTCATAGCAAATCATGTATGATCAATAACTGTGTTGTCTAGGCTAGCTCATGCTCTCCCACTGATAAATGCTTACCTAAACAGAAGGCAATGTACCAAAAACAGCACAATAGGAGTATCAGTGAAGTTTGGGCAGAATTGCCAGTCTTTTATTGTCTCTTCTAAGAGGTAATTAGACACCAGGTATAGAACTATGACGTGAGAAATAATCATTCTTCCTTCAACCACAGAAATCCTAACATTGATGGCCATCTCCAGGCAAACACTGAAAGATCAGCTGCAAAATAAATTGTTCTTGGAAGATGGATGTTTTCAGAGTTTATCAACTTTGTTTCTCAGGTACTCTGTGAGCTTAATTTCTGCAAATTTATTATTTTTAAACGTGAGAGGAAAATGATTAGCACTAGCAAATTCAACAGTACTTTAGCTGGTCTGGATATTCGTGTCACAATGCAACGGTGTTGACAGTTAATCTGCCAAAGTAGACGTGACCAACCATTTCCAGAAACCTGTCAACATAATTTCTAAACTGAAGTACTTTGTGCAGTTTTGCAATTACATGAAATGGAGAGATTGGATATTATCTAGTTTGGTTTGTGTAAAGAAATAAAGGAAATTAATTGTTTAGTGTCACGTACTGTTGTAGTTTCAGCCAGGACCATGGTGTCATTCAGTACCACCCCACATCATTGCCAGGGATGTGGGAAAGGGACTGCCTCTGGCTTCTGATAAGAAGAGCCTGGCCTTCTTGTTGAAAAAACTGAATGTCAGGATTGTCCACCAATGTTCACCATTTTGAAGTCCTTAGTGAGCATTTCACATGTAAATCACCTTCTCTTTTGTACACTTCTGGTATTAGTATTGCTGTCTATTTTCTTATCTCATTGCTGTGTCCAGTGTATTGTTCTTTTCTCAACCCCTGCTCTTTACCTTTTGTGCCTCCAATTCTCCTTGATGGCCATCCTCACAGGGTGGGGAGAGGAGCAGAATGGAGGTGGAGAAAGGGGAGCAAGCAAGCAGCAGTGTGGTTTAGTCTTGGTGGGAGAACTAAATTGAGGCAGCAACTTGTGAAATTGCATCCAGGTACCCTAAGTAAAAGAATGTCTCAGAGCCAACTGATCCTCAAAGATGAAGAATGAAGAAAGGCTAGTACCCCCATTAACAGAAGTTGCAGCCTTAGGGATAAGGGAAGAAACAGCCCATGCAGAGACAACAAAGAAAACCAGTGGAGATCAACACTCCACATGTTAATATTGTAATTGGACCAATTTCTCACGGGGGTGAGAAACTTAGACTGAAGGATAGAGTTGCCCAGGGATCCCTCTTCAGAGTCATATGGCTCAAGCTGCTCCTACCAGTGTATCACCCAAATAAATTATCTTATTGCATTTAAAGACTGAGATTTTGCTGCAGGATACTTAGGATAGAGAAGCATCATTAAAGGCTTGCTTCTTTTAAAGACCAGCAAGCCCAGTGCAATCATAGTCTTGGCATATGTGAAGAACAAAAATGGCCTAAATTTAAACTGAAAAGTAATTTGGATAACACTAGTTATGTTTATTCAAACAAATTCAGTCAATTCCTCTTCCATTTTATTCCATTTCTCATTTATAAGAGACATTAGAGACAGGATATAATTTATGATGATGCCCTATAAATGCAAACTGAGTATAAAAGCTGCTTGTTTAAGTTTTAAGAGAGTCAGCCTGGAAGTCCTGAACAGCTAAAACCTATATACCTGAGCAGCTTAAAAGTGTTGCCACAAGCCTACAGGATAACAGAGGAAAGAACAGAAAGCAATTGCACAGGAGAATGTTGAGAAATAAAACTGCTAATTCTTTTCATCTAGGTTATAATTCTCTTTTCTCTTGCTTTTTCCCGCTTCCTCTACTGCTTCTATCCCTTCTCCTCCCTTCCTCACTCACTAGTGATTTCATGCTCTGTTTGCAAGCTTATTCTGTTTCAGCCAACTACTTAGTATCCATCTGTGTCAAAAGGAGCAAATGGAAATGTGAACAGCCCACTCCACATTCAGTAGCAGTACGTCTTTGCTGCCAGTGGTCTGGAGAGTCTCAATCCAGTTTTGTATTGCCACACCATCTGTTAATTCACACTAGTTCCTTGGTTCTAATACCACAGCACCACAATCAGTACCTTCCCCATCCCAAGGCAGCAATTAGCCTCATGTTTTGACCACTAAACCAATCAAGGGAGAAAAACAAAGCTGTAGGGCTGGAGTGACCAATCCCACATATCAGTGAGAGAGTAATGCTGAACAGCAGATGCAGCCAATAAACACTGAATTTCAGTTTGTGTGAACATTCTTGTGATATAGCCAATCAATAATGAATGGCAAACAAGTTAATAAGATCCAAGGTCTGTTTACAAAGCACAAATGAAAAGACTGAAACTGATCATATTAATTATTTGCAGTTAGGTGTTTCAGTAGATTCATGTAGTGAATGATTTAAAAAGAGCTTACTATAACTGCACAAACCTCTGCTGCCCCAGGCCTGAAGGAAGTTCAACAAATCCTGAACTACATCTTCAGCTACAATGGTAGATCAGCCATATCAGGGTATCTGAACCACTGACTCACACAATATTCAAGGTTGTGTATCTCCAGTTAGTTTTTGTTATGGGAGAAATGTCAAAAGTTTCAACTGAAAAAAAAGGAAAATTTAAATCACATAAAACAGGAATCTGTTTTCAATCAATTTTTTAATTACTTTTAAAATTTTTTGTACAGTGCATTGAGATCTGTGGTTGAAATACCCTGATTAAGAGTGAGGTACTATTATTCGTGCCTCCTGATGGAAGAAATGTTTTTTATTAGGATTTTTTTATGGTGAGTGGAATGACTGGGCTCATGTTCAGACACAAATAAAAAATATAAATTCTGGGCATTTCAATGTAAGAGTGCTAAATGAAAAAAAAGTTAATATGAACATAGCATTCCTTCTCCAAGTCTTAATTTCCTACTACTTCCATGTTCATTTATATCCAGGAACTTACTAAGAAAAGAGTTAGTGATAACAAGAAGAGATTCCCAAGTATAGGTGCAGTACCAGTGGCTCTGTTGTCATAAAACAAAAGGGTAGTGATTTTACTGATATATGATGTGGTTAGAGTTACCTGTGGAGGGCTAAATAAAGTACCCTTCTCTGTAGAAACCAGTGATTTCTGATACCAGGTACACCATTAAATAACATCTTGAGATAGCACTAATAATTTTTTTTCTCCAAGCTGCACATATAATATAAAGTGCTTACCTGTATCCTTCCTAATATTTTTCCATGCTAGCCTAGGTGATGTAGACATAGCAGTAAACCTGCTGGATTTCTGAGCTGTTTGAAGTACTTTTTGCTGGTTAAGATCCAGAGATGCTGCTTACTGACCAGAGATGAGCCATCCTCACCTATCATATAATGTGCACATTCACCTCTCCCACCACTCTAACTCTCTCTTAGATCACTGAGGGCAAATAAATAATAGAGCTACTTGAGTTGACTCACAGAAAAGTCAGGCATAACAAAACTCCTTTCAATTACAGGTGTTTTATGTCATTCAATTTAGTACTCAAATTACTGGTAGCTGAGCTAGAAGAGATGGAACAATTTAGCCTAAAGAGCAGTGAAAAGTGAAAACAGTCCCAAAAATCCACAGATCCTACAAAGTTTTGTCATTGTTCCTTCACAATGCAGCTGTAGGACTCCTGGACCTAGATCAGCTCTCTCTAATGACTACTTAATGGAGTCAGTACATGCTGGAAGAAGCTATGTAGGGAGGTGGCATCTGCTTGAGGTATGGCAACATTGTCGTCATGTGAAACCCATTGGCCCATCATTCTGGGTCAGCACAGTCTGAGGGGTGGAAGTTTGTAGACCGATGCCTGCCCAAAACCAGCCCCCAGATGAAAGAAATTAAATATCACCCCGAATCTATAGACATGAAGTAGTGTATAGCACATTACACCTTGAGAAAACACCAAGTGCTTTTACTTGGAGGAGTAGAATATGGGGAGAGGGAATTCAGTATGCAAGTGAAGTTATGCCTGTGCTTGAAGCTATTTAGATGGTGACTGAAAAGTTGAGGCTTGTTGTAAGGTACCCAGAACTGGCTAACCTGTGATCTGTCTGGTTCATCGGCCGTGTCTTGTTTCATTGCATTTCTGCACTTGAAGACTGGGAATTTTGCTGACTGTATGGGAGAAGTCTCAAGAGAATTTGTTAATCTACATAAACAGTGTAGAAGCTATGTTATTATTCTTAGGAAAAATAATGGGAATAATAATAATAATAGTGAAGAAGAAAAAGAAGAAGTAGAAGATATGCTCAATCAACTGTAGGTCCAGAAGTGTTCCTTGCAGCTTTCTTGGTAAGATTTCACGTCCAAAATTTATTTTTACCAACAATTATTGTAGGGTTTATATTTTATATTGTCCCTTTTCCCTGTCATCTTAACATAAACCTATTAAAAGTATTTCAGAATAGCATCTATCTGTGCAAGTGATGGTCTGTCAACTTCTAGCTTCAGGTGCACTATGAATCAAGAGCATACAAAAGAAAAATATAAAGAAGCACAAACACCACAGGCACAGTGGTAAATCTGCCTGGTTTTATGTAAGATAGATATTAATTTCACTTCAAGCACCAGGATGAATCAAATAGAACTATCATTCATTACAGCATTGGGAAACACAGAATTTTTACACCAGCCAATTTCATGGAAATGTGCTGCATGTTTTCTATGTATTTGCATTTAAGTTCCCTCAATCAATCAGACAAACTAAAATGCTAAGTGAAACTCAACCTCAAACAAGATCAAATCTAGTGAAAATACAGTGTTTTCAATGAGCTTTGAATCCCAAATACAATTTAACTCAAATTCACCTATCTTGAAGCACTTTCTCTAGCTTGATCCACATGTTTATGCATCAAAACCACAATATATGACAGGAGGCTGGGAAATCTTGTCAGTGAGCTGGAAACCATTATAAAACAAATCCTGTCTGTGTAAGAGGACAATGAGGTTAAACTGGTTTATTTGCAAACAAAAATTGCTAGTGATTTTGGCTGTCTTCGCTATGGTTACATGATAACAATCATTGGGTATCTCAATCACACAGAGATCTAATCACTAGATTAGATGTGGTACATAATCTAAACATGACTATCTGAAAATCTGGCCTTTTCAAAGAATCTTAAGATAATATCTCAATTTTAAGATGCTTAAAGTCAGCAATCATCTTTGAAAACACTGCAATGTGTTTTATTCTACAGGGAAAGCTTGCTAAAATGAGAAGCTCATGTTTAAATTATTCGTGCTGTGAGTGTGTAATTCTAGATACCACAATAACCATTTATTTTCAGGTAGCATTAGCATGCTAACAAATCCTGTCCATCACTGTTTGTGAATCACTAATGCATTCTTAATATCTGATAAACCAGAGCCTTAGGGTGCAAAGTTCTATTAACATGCTAATGCATCTTGTCCCTGCTTGCTTTAGAAAGTGTAGGGTTTAGCCAATACAAGGCCATTTTTCATTTTGCTAAAGCCATTAGCACTGAGAAAAGTGATAGAGATGCTGTCTGTCAATTAACATTTCTTAACAACTCAGAGGTAAATATAACAAAAGTACTGCTGTAAAGCACTACGGGGGAAAGTCAAACTACCATAGCACCTAACTAACTGTCTTTAGAAGCCCCAAGAATTTTGTATTATCTGTAATACATATACAAATAATAATTATTTGTATTCAGCATGTGCATTCAGAAATTTTGCACCTGGCTCTATGCTTCATGGCCCAAAAATCTCAATTATTCTGAGCATCTTAAAACTTCAGCATGATGAATTTAAAAAGGAGTAATGATGTTTCTCTGTTCCAGACTCACAACTTTACTCAGCAAATGTTACTCCACCCACAGAATTTGCTTTGAATACAATATCTTAGCTCTCCTCAAATTTTCTGGAAGATACTAAGGACTGTTTCTTTCCACTCATTTGAAGGTGAGTTACTCCCTGAAATGAGTGAAGCTACATTTGTTTAGAAACAAGATTCATTTGTTTAGAAACAAGATTTGTTCTATTTAAAATCAGGCCACTGATGAAGAAGGCAGTTGCACAGATCATATTTTCTACTATTTTACTGAGGCAAAAAAAGAGTGCCAACACCTTGCTCCATAAGAGGGAAGTCAAAGGAGGAGTTGAATAAAATGTCTGTACTAATTTATGGATTTGGCTTTGTGAAGGGAAATAGGACAACAGCAACACTGCTCACCAGCTGCCCTGTTAATTAAGGGTCATGATACCCTCTGAGTAGTCTTGATAAGCACAGAAAAGCTGTCTGATTTTGGCAGTGCATACAGCAAAGAGGTCAAAATTTATGGGGCTAGTGTGGCCCAGTTTCTTCCTGACAAGAGAAGTTGTCCTTTCATATACATCCCCTGGGCAAAGAGAGACACTGGATACACAGCAAGGATTAGAGGAGGATCAGTCCCTGGTGCTGGAGATGCACAAAATACCAAGGCTATTTACACAGCCTTGCTTATTCTATGAAACCATTCAAAGAGCCAGCTGCAATCCTGTTTTGGAATTTGTAAGGAGTGCCTTGATGAAGATGTTTTGTACATTAAGTAATGATTATAGTATTCTCTTCTCATGCAACACATTTTCTTGTCCCAGTCTTTAGCAGAAAACACTGGGGAATGTCTTGGTGGCTTGGGTTATGAATCAGCACAGAGCAAAAAATAGAAAGACACTCTCAGTCAAACCTAAATAAAAGAAAAATTCCTTTTTATTTTTGTTTGTAATCCTCTTGTGAACAATTTCTCAAGAGCAGTTGAGAATTACCAGTACTTCTGTCATTCAGATACTCTTGGCTTCAAAACTAAAATCCAGAAATACTTGCCAAACAGATATTTTGCACATTTTATTTGCAGAACTTTTTTACCTTTCACAGAACTGTTTTGTTACCTAAGTCATCAGATAAAAGAAACATGCATACATTATCTGTCTTTGTTCACTTACAATGTTCAAGAAATGAACAATAATTTAAAAATTCCCAGATTGGATAAAATTAACAAACCAGTAAAAATTTTAATGGGGTAGTGGATAATTCATAAACAGAAAAGGTGACATTGATATAAATTATTCATTGGAAATTATTTGCTTAACTCTACAGCAGTCAAGTTTCTACTCAGCTTCAGAAAGAAACCATTATGCATTCATGCTTGTTTGCATCCTAATTAGTTTTTAAACCTAGCTTAGAGATGCAATATGCCACTACATCATTTAGCTTGGTGTAACTTAACAGACGTGTGAAAGACAATTGGATATGTTGAGATCTCGACAGATGTTGCAATAGTATTATCTCACTATATATCAAATACCAGATAAAAAAAAGAGAACTGGTAATTTACAGGATGGAAGAGGAAGAAATAACTGCCTCTTTTTAAACAGAAAATAGATTCTAACATCTATGATCCAATCACTGAACCTTATAAAATGCCTGGACTGGGCAATACATATTCTCAGGTCTGCATTTGCTTCCTTTGCACATAAGCAACAAACACAGACTAAAGAACACCTGAGCTGTGTTATTAGACTGACAATATCCTATTAAAGTTAGAGTGCAGGGGAAAATTTTCAAGTTATGTTATCATTAGAAAGCTTCAAAGCTTATAGATGCATATCTTGCATATTCAAGTGACAGACACAAAATGGGAGAGTCAGTAGCAACAAACACTGTGACTAAAATGAAACGGAGTGTATCTATTGTTTGTAAAGCAGCACATATTCCTAGCCATCTGTCATACTGCACACCTGATCTGCCACATACAGGTTTCCTACAGTTGCTCATTCTTACTACCTTATCACAAGCTTCAGAGACCTGGTATTTGTCCAGAGAGTCCTAATCCCCAGAGATTTGTGATGATGTGGGAGGCTCAAGTGAAAGAAAAATACATATGTTTTGTAGTTGAAGAGCAAAGCTTGAAAACATACATTTTTAAAAAGCTCAAATAACAACAGTAAAATAACTTTTTAAAGCCCAGCATACTGTTTTAAATATCTCATTAATATATTTTAAACAAAATGCTTGACCCATGATAGCTCAGATCCAGAAGTGCCAGTAGGTTCTGCAGTGTAGCTCTGGGACTCTGAGATGATGCTAGAGCCCTGTCTCATCTTCCCTGTCTTCCACACATCCTACAGAGTTGGACTTCCAAAGGCCTCCAAGACAGGAACAAGTTATGCATGGATACTGTTCTGCATCATGTATATAAGTAAAATTATAGTTAATTATTTCAATGGATGACAGGAAAAACATAGTCCATGAAGCACATGCAAGACCAAGTCCTTCAGTCATCCAAATGAGAGACCCAGCCAAGGTCAGCAGGACCAGGCAAGACCAGCAGTAAATCTTCTCCTGGCCCTGGCCTTGGATTTCCTTCCATGGAAACCAGGGCAGAAGGAGGGGATGGTGCACACATACATCTCACCCCAGCTCAGAATTAAGATGCAGCAGGGGTATCTGCCTGCACAAGGGAAGTGCAGACTTATCCAGAAGCTCACAGTTTGGAAACATCTTACTGAACCAATAGAATCTTAAAGCTTAATGCAGTGTTGAAATCTGTGGTGAGGAATGTAAAGTTTGTCCTTCCCTGTTTAATATCTGACTGCATTCATACACTGATTGTACATATCAATAGAGGGATACACGCATACAAAAAATCTAAAACAAACAACTTTTGATAACTTCTTCTTGAGCTCTTCATATCCTACTCTACCTCTGTATTTCATATGAGTCCTACACCAAATAAGTATTCTTTCCTGTGAAATGATACTACATGGTTCTAAATTATTGCTGGTTTTCTGTGCTTACTCCTTTGTAGTGTTAAACATCTCTCATTTAGATGGGATTTTTCATTTTCTTGTTAGTCTGGTTCTTAGTATGCAAATTTTTTTCCCTAACAATTAAGTTGCAGAACATTTTGTGCTTTCAGTGAAGATTTAAACTGTCATTACCCTATTTTTTCTCAAAATAGTAATTTCAAATAAATTAAGGTACTTTGTTCATTGATTCATGATGCAATTAATTTCTTTTCATATTCTGCACACATCCTGATGAAAGATTAACAAGCATGTACACTGCATACACTAGGGTGAAGGGGGAACATTTCTCCTTCAAATTAGTATACTGAAATATTAATATAAACAAAGCAGGAACAGTTGTAAGACATTTTCAGTAATGCCTGAGTGACAAGGAATAATTCTTACAATGCATGCAGAGTATAAGACACTGAAAGTCTAGAGAAATGGACTGAAAGTCTTTCTTACATCAATGACACAGTTATTTACCTTTTAACTCCAATTTTGTGATATAGTTTCATTCAATTATCCAGTATTATTACATTGTTGCTGAAAAAATATGAAAGTCTTTGCATTTTCAAATACTCTTTTTTTCAAAATACATTCAATTGCTGCAGGCATGGTTTCTGTTTTATTCCTTCATTATTCATTTGAATTATTTTATTATTTTATTCTGTTTTATTTTTTATTATTCCTTTAGTATTCACTATCATAAGATATGATAATCTAAATTTGAATATTTCCTAAGTTTTCTTTCAGTAACCACAGTAAAGAAGTTGTTTTGATACAGGACACATCAAGTAGAATATTTCTATCAGTTCATTTGTTTCAGATCCAGTCTTTGAAAAGAAAACTCATCAAAGCAGGGGTGGAGAAGTCAAACCAGAAATTAAATGCCCTTTCATCTCCCAAGAACTGAAACAATAAGAAAACAGTGGTTGGGTTGTAGCAGTCATATTTAAAGAATGCAACCTAGGCAAGCTTTGTAGATAAGGTAATATCTTCTACCAGATCAATTGAATTTCTACAGGGCTGGTCCTGTTAAGCATTAGGAATTTTAGGAAAAAAAGAACTAAACTATAAGATTGCTGGAAAGGTTTAATTTTTCTAATGGTTATAGAGTTTGACAAAATTCTGTAGTTTATATATCATAAAATAGTGAAACTGTGGATTCCTTCTGAGACTTTGATCCAATTCCCAGATGCTTTTGAGGTTTTGATCTGAAATTCTATTCTATACTTTCAAAAAATGTCATTTTTCGGAAAGGATCTAATTTAAGCACCATGATTCAGGTTAAAACAATTCAGGTTTTGTTAAAGAAACTTAAACATCCTCTTTTTTTGACAGTTTAATTTTCATTATAGTACTGTAATAACACATCCCCTCTGAAGTTTAATTCTTTAAACTCAGCATTTGACAAAGAAACACCAGACACATTTTCACTTTCATCTGCTAAAGGCTTTCATGTTCTCTCCTGTTCTAATACCCAGCTAGAGTGGAAGTTCATTCCTGTTTCAAGTATTGCAGTGTTTGTTTCCATCACTGTTAACAAAACCATAAGAACAATGCTATGCAGCTCACTGGCTTTAGAGGATGCAGGGGATATTCTTTCATAACAGACAAAAGGAGGGCATTTATAGCTGTAAATGTCTCTGAAGTACACCATAACTTTACAACAGAGAGGGAAGACATTTCCAACATGTCCAAAACTAAAACTTTCATGGACTTCAGCGTATAATAAACTAGGGCAAGATATCTCAACTACTCTCAGAACAACATAATCCCTTTAATTCTTAGCTTCTTAGGCTCAAAGTCCTTCCAATGAAAATCCTAACAATTGTTTTCTCTTTTGGCTCTAGAAAGAAGAGAGTCACACCCTGAACCTGTGTAAATTCCAGCATCATTTCTTGTCAAACTTTGTTTTCTACCATTTGAATATGCATTGTTGGCATGAAAAGGAAAGAAATATGTCAAATGGAAGCACCCTGAACCTGTCTGTAAATTCCCACCCAGCCCACAGCCATTTCTTGTCAAACTTTGTTTTCTACCATTTGAATATGCATTGTTGGCATGCAGAAAGGACAGGGAGAAATATGGGAAAGTTTTCTAAATGGAAGCACAGTGCTAAGGAATACAAGAAAATGTTCCAGCTATTTTTCCTTTAGTCTGTCTCCTCAAGAAATACTGCCCACCCAGCCCACAGCCTTTGTCCTCACTGGAGCAAGTAACATGTAGTTCCTAAGCTGATGTAATTTACTTGTGGAAGCTCATTCAGTGTATCCTGAAGCCCAGTGAAGATTTCTATCAACAGGCACTAGATTGATATGATCAGAGAGAAGAGAGAAGACATTTCATACAAACTACTCTAATAACTGAAAATTAAGATAACCAGAAATTGGACTGTTTTGAAGTCCTGAGCAATGTTCTTCATTCCTATGGCTGTGGCTAACATGGAGGGAGAAGTGGCTTTCAGAGCTGAAGACAGGGAGCTAAGGAAAGCAAAAATTGTCATGACTGACAAAAAATCAGGATAAAACTAGACAACTACTGAAAAGAAACATGTTCTTGCTCTTCCAGTGTATTTTAAAACCTCAAAAAATGACACACCTGTTCATTGCTGCAGAGATTTTTGTCCATGTTTGAGGATCATAATGATAGTCTGTGTGTGAATTATGAATTTTTTATAATAAAAGTTACCTTTTATAACTAATTTTTTCATTGCCCAAAAATTTTATCTTCTTCTATAAACTACTACAAAAGCAATGAGAGAATTCTTTATAAAAAGGTACCTCAATTTTTTTCCTGAAGTGTTTTCCAAAAAATATTTTAATCAACTGTAGTGCCTTTTCCAGCTTATCAAATACAGAAACTCAGTACAACTAACAATGCAGCTCAACATAGATCATTCATGCATAATTTATGTTATTTGTTCCTTTAAAAGGGAATGTTTTTACCTAAAAAATAAATAAAAATGAAGAACTGATTTTTTCAAAGTAATTTCTTTTCACTTATTTCTACAGTATTTTTCTCTATACAAAACAAGAAATGAGCCAATATTATCAGGTGAACAGATGTGGTAGCATATGAAAGGACCGGCCAATTGCCAATTAAATCAGGGAAATAATGATGAAACAAACAATATTTGAAAATGTGTTTCTTTGTATTAAATTTCTCACTTCAAGGCACTGAAAGGAAGGAGGGAATAGGAAACTGCTTAGATGATTTCCTATTCTTTAGTTTTCAATCAGTTTTCCTTTCTATAAAAGGACAACTGTACAAGGCTACAGATACCCTATACCCTGACTTTAAGGGGATTTTTGACATGGTTTTGCACGATATAAGGTAGCAGGGTATAAATGGAATTACTAGGAGACACATGCAAAGCAATAGTTATCAACTCTCAAACCAGAAATATTAAAGGGCATTTGTCTTTTCTGGGTTTAGAAAGTCAAGTAATTGTTAAGTAGTTGGATGAAACTAAGTGAACATTTAGAAGATGTTCTACACATCTGGAAAAGTGAAGGGATGCAGTTAAGAACAACTGTAAAAAACTGAAGAAATGTAGGGAAAAGCAACATACAATTCAGTATTCTGCAGAACAAGGTCTGGGTTATGACTTCATGTTGGGATGCACAAACAGGTATTCTGTCACTATGTTGCAAAAATAAATTTTCCAGTCTTCAGGCTCCAGAAAGAGAATTTTGTTTGTTACCACTGCCCCCAAGAAAGATGTAAAAGACTAGACAGAGCCAGGAAGAGTTCAAGGAGATAATGGTCAGATTAGGAGACTTAAACTGTTAGGAAAATAATTATAGTACAACTTTTTCAGTTTAGAAAAGGAAAAGCTAAAAGACAGTGTAATATGTCCAGATATGTAAAACATGCATGCAGAAAACTTTTCAAATTAAGGAAGAGAAACCTATTTAAATGCTCTAAATTAGTAATAATGAAGAAAGTTTCAGCAAATTTAATTATTAGGATAATCTTTACAGAGGTGAGAATAGAAAAAAATTGCTAGAATAGGTTGCATAGGGGAAACTGTGCAATCACTATAGTTGAAGCCTTTCTAGTCTTTAGACCACCTTTGGCCACATACTTGTAAAGAGTCTTACCAAAAATAGCCTCATCAGCAGAAAAAAATTGCAGCTGCTCCATCAGTAAAGGTAAACACTGATGGATGCCAAGGGGGAAATAGAGCACAGGACTAGGAAGGGTGGGTGAGCTGAGCAATCCTCTCCTGACAGTTTAGTTTAACAGTGACTGGTTTCACATCACTGGGAGATATGAAACCATGTGTGTGCCTCTGATAGTTCATGGATTAAATGGATTGTGTGCTTCTCCAACTGCTAAGGATTACAACAAGAAAAGGTCATTGTAGGGAATTCAGCAACATACATTAGTGAGAGGAAAATTTCTGCTTTTTCCCTGAGGTGACACTTATGCATAAGTTTAACAGGTTTGAAATCATAGTTTGTTCTCAATAAGGAGATACTTCTAGAAAAGCAAGTTTTTTCTAAAGTCCATCCAGTATAACCTTTTTAAGCCAGAAGTAAAATGGCAGGCAAATGGACAGTCCATTAATTGGCTCGGTAGATCTCAAAAATTTGAGCTGTTCAGCTGTTGAGCTGTTGAGCTGTCCAATCTCTTCTTCCTTCTTCCTCAAAAATAAAAAAGACCTAACTTTGAGATCTCTGCCACTCAATTCCTTCTCCATTTCCTCAATTGCTCCTCCAACTCTTACAATTATTGAATCACCTAAATTATGGGAGGCTGCTTGCACAACATGACATTTAGGTTGTAATTTGATGCACTGGTTTAGCCACAAAAACCAAGGCAAGCCACAAGTCCAGAAGTCAAGTGAGAGGACTGTGAGTTGAATGCTGGAATTATTAGGAGAAATACCAAAATATGCTTCACAGAAACAGATCAATTAATGGTAAAAGTCCCTCCTAGTCTCTCCTTGCTAATTTTTTTGAGCAGCTGTTGCACTCACAACCCCAGCTGTTATATCCCAGAAGCAAAATCAGAACTAGTCAGAACTATTTTTCCGCTTTATTTCTTTGTACAGCATATTGTCTTCACTATCATTGATTTTTTAATGGAACATGCTAAATGGTTTTCTGGGCCATTGACTTCCCATTGCATAGGTCAGAGTGACATAGTGGTAGTTTAATACCTCATGCAAATCTCCTGTTCCATTTTTTCTTCTATTGACCATCATGCGACAATGCTGTGAAACACCAAAAGGGTCCTCTAGTTTGGAAAGCAGCATGGCAGAAGCAACATGGCAGGAAGCAGTAAAAATTGCAAAGTACAAACCAAAAAGTAATCCAGCTCTACCTCTATACACACAGAAATAATTTGCTCAATTCTTGCCTCTTGAGTGTAATCATAGAATCATAGAAAGGTTTGAGCTGGAAAGGACCTTTAAGGCCATCTAGTCCAACCCCCTGCCATTACAAGGGACGTGTTCAGCTAGATCAGGCTCAGAGCCCCATCCAACTTCACCTTGATTGTTTCAAGGAATGAGGCATCCACCCCCTCTCTGGGAAACCTGTGCCAGTGTTTGATGATCTTCATCAAAATTTCTTTCTTATATCTAGTCTGAATCTGTAAACCCTGGTGAGTGAGTTTCACAAAAAAAAAGAAACTGTGACAATTTGGCTAATTAAATGAAAAGTACATCTTTACTAGAAAAGAGTGTGGTATCAATCAGGGGATTTGAGAAATCAGGGTCAATTTGTAGGTGCTAGAAATGCAGCTTGGCCTTCACCTTTTTATTATGCCATTTACTATGAATAAGCATTGCTAATAGACTTTCCATTTCCTGAAAAATTTTCTAGACTTTGAAAACCATTATTATAGCAGAAATTTTGCTTTGCAGGAACAAATCATAGACAGTGAAAGCTACAAGCTGATAGTTTGATTGTAGATTGTGTTTCACAACTACCTCTACTCCCCCAAAAGACTATCTATATGCAGGTATTTTAAAATCCTGAAAGAAATCCTCTAAGTGATCCTTAATTCTATAATCCTATGACTCTTTTGCTACCTTCTGAAAGTGAAAGCATGTGAAATGCAGGAACTTCTGAGAGAAAAAAAAAAAGAAGGCATTAAAAAGTTGAGAAGATAAGCTCCAAATAGAACACCCAAAATCAATGGAAGGGTAGTTCACAAGCCAAGAACACGTAGAAGCATGTAGAACATCACATACTAAGAGATATTAATGCAAAAGGAATTTATAAATGAGGAATTTAGATGCAGTCAAAGATTACAATAGAGGTAGTCAGGATTACAAACCTAGATTTCCAAACAGACTTAGAGCTTAAAGTTTTCCATCAAAAGCAGTAGTAGAGAAGGGTCATCTGAGAGCAACTTTCCTAAAGAGAATTTGAGATATGTTCCTCTGAGATGGGTGATAATTTAAAAAGCATTGTGGATTTTGCAACTATATATAAACACTAACCTAATGGTCATCTGTCTTGGACTGTAGCAACAGAGCGAAAATAAATCAAAAATCTGTGACTCGTTGTCAGGAATTTAAGTGCTTTTTTTCTGGAGTAACAACTTGCAGGAACACACATGAATAACTCATAAAACAGATAATGTAGCAAGGCCAAAACAACAGCGTGCCCATCTCACTACAAACAGCAAACATGGGTAGACAATGCAACAATTGAAAACAAATAGACACTCTAGTCAGAAAGGCCAGAGCTCATCTTTAGGAATATTTCTAGAGCGCAGAATCTGAGCTCAGCTTTTAAAATCCAAATGGTCTCATCCTTAAGGGCACAGCTGAGGGAGGAGAGATTTTCAAACCTGAGCTTTACTAGGAATAGCAGCCAGTTGTGTGGTCTTCACTAGCTCCCTTTTCAACTACTAAGATGAAACAGAAACCAGCTAGTGAATGTGTCATAGCAGCCAATTCTGCAACATGGCTAGAGACAGAACACACCTTTCTTCTCTGGCTTGATGCCTTTCTAGAGGAGATTTTACTACTGAAAGGCTACAGGCTTGGTCCAGCCAGAGTTTTTTAAACAGCTGAAAGTCCAATTTAAAGAAAAGGAAACACGAACCTCCACAAAGTCACTAATCTTCCTGTAAAAACACCTTAGCATGGCAGGAAAAGGACACTGAAACAATGTAAATTATTTTAGTGGATGAATGAGGTTAATAGTACTGCTTATTTTCCTTTCTTTAAACAGAAATTTACTATGGAGCTATTGAAAGCATTTGTATTATACATATGAATACAACAGGATTTTCACGTTTAAAATATTTTTCCTTTTCTATGGTAACTGCTCTTGGACCAAAAACTAAGAAAGACAACAATTTAGCACTAAATAGTAATATTGTTATTTAATGTTATTTTATTGTTGAAAAAGAGAATGTTGAGAATAAAACAAATGGATTCTAGTACGCACAATTCTGATGACCTTTATAATAGGCTTTTGAGATTCTGGAAAAATAGCATAAGGTATTTTAGATAATGTGACTGTTTCTCATTCATCTGACTGGCTTTAATTATTGTTGTTTCAGGGCTCTTTACCAGAGACAGTTTTTTGTTAATGGTGGAAATATGTTCATAATTATTAGCAGTATCGATCCAATAGGTCAAAGAGTTTCTGCTTCCACATACTTGAAAGAATAATAAAGACCTATATAAGCTCAGACAAGCTGTTATTCTCATGACTGCTCTTCAAAGTAAGTGTATCCCATAGAGGCTGCAGACTTTGCTACACACATAAATTTTAATGAACCCTCTCATACTTGTACTTGTTAGTGTTTGATAATAAAAATCCATATACAGCAGGGACTGTTCACAGGGGGAAAGTGAGGTTTAAGGAAGGAGTTAGACACCTTTATGTTAACCCTGCACAGGCAAATCAACTTGTAGGAGAAAGCTGTAAGAAAAAGAGAGGCTTTCCTGCCTTTCATCAAAGGACAGACATCAGCCAGGCTAAAGACAGATCTACCAAGCCTCTTTCAGGTTCATGAAACAAAGGCATGATATTAAACAAAACCTACCATGGCAGCCCTGGTTGTGGCTCCATTCCAGGGTATTCACAATAGGGACTACTTTAAGTATTTTCTTTCTATAGATAGAGAAGTTGTATCATATCTGAGAAGACAGGAAAAAACACATTTCCCGTAAGAAATTTTAAGAATTTGCTAATAAACACTTCAGAGTACTCATTAAGAAAAATACCGCCACATCTGACTTTCTTTTTGTGCTGAGAGACATCTTATTTGTAACAACTGAAACCAGCCTCTTCTGTTTAATTCATGAAATAGCTTTAACAGCATCTGCCATCTGGATCACAATTAGATCCCTATGGAAATGGCCTATTATAATCTTAAATCACTATTTCTGTCCTATTTAAGAACGTTGCCATACTACTTGCCTGTAGTGACATTACTGAAATCTTTAGAGTAAGTTCAAAGACGATTTTAAAGTTTCTAAAGCATAATCACTATATAATCAATGCAAAATATGACCAAAACACTGTCTTCTTTTTTGTCAGCAAAGTTTTAAAGGATAGAATTTCATTTACAGTCAAAGAAATCAAATTATGTTTTCACCAACTGCAAAGTTTTAGCTGCAGGAATTTCCATTGATATCTGAAGTCCTCAAATCAAACTAGATTGTATTTGAGATGACTGCTCACTGGTTTTTTCTTTTTTTTTTCACTCTAATTTTGACTTTGCAGCAGAGCTGTTGTAAGCTTGTATCAGACACTGGCCTCTTTGTCTCATCGAGGTCTATATTCTCCATTCAGCATTCATTTTCTTACTGTGAAATAACTCAGATGAAGCCAATGTTTCAAACTAGAGTCCTTGACCTGCCCTAGCTCAGAGTGGTGTCTCAACATACAGAAACCTTACTAATAAGTGTTTGTACAAAAGGACCTTAAGTCTGTGTTGCCAGAGACAAACAAAAAAATTATGGCTGTATATAAACACAGGTGTAAACAAAGCATGAAAATAATTCATCCTTGCTTCTATATTCAAATGCACTGTATTATACACATGCTGTATTTACAGATGCATTACTGTAAATATCCTTATTATATGCCTCTAGCTATTGTTTCCTTTGTTAGACAATAAAAATATTAAACAATCCAAGGACTTCTGGAATTAATAATTCAGAGAAAGAAAGAGAAGTAATCTTTTATAAACAGTTATTCATTCCACTTACACTAAATTCAGCAAAAGCTATGTTGAGAGCAGCTTCCTCCCCTTTCTGTGTACTGCCAGTTTCACTGGGTGGGGCATGAAAGGAGCAGAACCCAAGGTAAACACACCCCATCCTCTCCAGGCACAACTAACATAGTAAGGGAAGGTGGTTGAGTGGGAACATAGTGAAGGATTGAGTTATTTATATTAGTGACCAGTATTACCCATATCATTTATTGTTACAGCAGTGTGAAAACTAATCTTTACCATAGGGAATAAGATTTTTAGCCTAGGATAGTGCAGGCATACCTAAAATGTCTCCCAAAGTAAGTGCCTCAGGAAAAAGATTAGGTATTTAAAGGATGTAACAACAGAGATCATGTGGAGAGTTTGAAAACCCTTCCCAGTCTTTTCTATAAAAGATAAAAATGTCTAGGATAAATACAAAGGACAAAGTCAGAGAATCTGACACAGGAGAAACATGGTGGGTCAAGTTGCAGAGAGCTGCAAAAAGGGCTGAAAGCATCCTTTTGTCAAACTGCATCTGAATAAGGAAAATGTACTAGATTTGCTAAAGAGAATTTGAAAAGGGACTGGACCTGGGTAGGCAGAAACACCTTGTTTATGCACCAGCTGATAAAAGATAGCCTAGGAATAATTCAGATACAAATGGGGTTGTGATCTTGCAGTGGAGTTCTGAAAATATCAGACAGGATTGGATGGCTGGTGTAGGAGTGGAGTGGCAGAGAGGAAGGAGTGAATGACTGAATGTAAAATAATATAAAGCATATATTTTCATCCACGTCTTGTTTCATAACACAGTGACTCCAAGACACTTTCATAACACAAAACTCCAGGACAGTTCGGTTTCTGGACTAAGTACTGCCTTTTTCTTTCTCTTAAATTCATGCCTGATATTCATAAGGATTTTAGTTATATAACATCTTTCCACCACTTTTTGAGTGATCTATGGAGTTTTTTTCCATTTTAACAGCCTAAAGCATTATGGAAATATGTATTTAGGCTAAAATGAAAACAGCTATTTTCTATCCTAATAGCCTACTTACTAAGATTCTTTTAGACAATACAGAGCCCTGTCTCTTTCCTGCAGAAATTGGACATTAAATGACAAGACAGAAAAACTTAATATTTAAATTTGATCATTTTAATGCAACAAAAAATAAGTGACTATGAAAATAACACATTTCACTGTGAAACACCAGGAAAAAAATCATATCAGGAATTGGGTTTTTCCCCTTTGCTGACCAAATATAGAAAGGATTGCTGTGGAGCTATGCTCCGCCTCTGGGTCTTCACCAAAGCTCTTCATCCAAGGCCTTAAAATAGAAAGTATTTTGACTTGCCGTGGAATATAAAGATTGAATTCTCTGTATGACATAATTAATTTCAGTATTATGCCTAATACTTTGATATTTTTCACATTAGGTTTTCTACCCCTAGAAGAAATTGCTATTTTGGGATTAGGTGAAACCTCAATGGAGGCATAGGCAAGACAGCCAGTTTTCACTTACCACAGGTATCAATAACAGTTAAACTCCCTTTTGGAGGTTAATAGGAACAACTGACTACAAGAGAAACACCACAAAGGTTGTATGGAAGCACAGGTGTCTGCGGTGCAGGTTACAAATGCTGGTACCCAGGTGTTGGTTTGTGTCAGTGGCACGAGAATCACTGAGGATGTGACCACCTAGAAAACCATCAGAGGTTTTTGGCCACTCTGCTGAAAGACAAAAGACTTAAAGCTGGAAATAAAAGAGCTAACTAGAGGTGTATTCATGCTTGACTATGGAAGTCACAGACATTATGAAGGCAATTACCTCAGAGCAGGAGAACTTGCTGATGACTAATTATTTCTGTGTAAAAGAAAACAAAGAAAAAAACACTCAAGATGGCATATGGCTGCTGATTTGTCTTAGATGTAAGGATATATAGAAGCAAGGAATATGAAGCAAGGAAGTGCAAAAAGATTATGAACATCCAGCCCCTGCAAGCAAAACAATGATGGAAAATAAAAGCAGGTACAAGAAAGAAGCAAAAGGCAAAACAAAGAGCAAGTCTTTCTGCTTTCCACACCCCATAGTTTTTCCTTTCCTTACCCCTTTGTAATCACATATTCCCCCTCACTTTATGCAGGAAGCTACTTTGTTTATTAAAAAGAGCTTTGGAAAATGTGATTCAAAATAAGAGCCATCTGTGTCAAATGCAGAGCATGCAGAAAGTCCCTCTCCCAGAACACAAATATGTTTACTTTCTCACAAATATAGTGTGCTTTAATTTAAAAACTGGGAATGTTGCAAAAAACATTGTGGAAGTCACTTTTCCAACTATAGCAAGGCAGAAAGGAAAAAATGTTCATATAAATTAAATTTTGTATACATAAATTGTGTAATATGTTCAATATGCAATCCTCATTTTGCTGGTAAACAATACTTTGTTTTTAATCTTCTTATCACAAAAGTACATTATTAGCAGGTATCAGCTAAAAATAGATACTCCAGAAAGAATATAAACTATATCAAATTATTGGTAATAATTTCCATGCTTTAGAATTCTCATTCATTTTTTAACAATTTTTTTCTTGATACATTAGCTTAATCAGCTGATGTATTGCTGTATTTTACTAATCGGTTGTGTTTCTTTAACAATTGTAAAGTTTTCTAAATAAATAAGTTAAAAGCACATCTATGCTAACAGCTAATTGAAGCTTTTAAAGAATTTTAACAAACCTGAATTTGTTTGCCTTAGTATTCTATATCATTTATTTAGTTGGTCAGAAAAAGGCATTAAGGTTCCACATTGAATGTCAATAATTTTAAAATGCAGCTCTCTTATTGTCACTGAATAGTCTGAGATCCAGCATACTGAAAATATTTTCTTCAAAGTGAGATGAAGGGATATTAAATCTTTCATTAACATATTTTTCTACACTTTGTTTTTCAATAATTTTGGCTAAATTACAAAATAAGCAATCCTATCTTATGCACTTTAACAAGCTTCCATCTAAAATTTTCCATTCCAAAAAAAAAAAAAACCACAAGTTTTGTTCTATTTCAACTCATGCTTGATATATTAATGCATTCTTTTTTCTCTGGCTGTTTCCAGAATCATCCTTGAAAACCAGAGTACTGAAGACCTGCATTTATTTTCATTTGTAAGTGAACTTTATGGTAATTTTTTGTTCACTGAATTCATGACTCTACATCTCTGCATGGCATTGTGTTTAAATGTATTAATTATTAACAGAAAGATTGAAGGAAATTTCTATTTCTCAGGCTTTTTTCTTCAGAAACCAATAAAGAATTCAAGGACCTTTTTTTAGGACTACAAAAATCTTTGGGAAAGCACTTTTAAATAATAATATTTTTAAGATAAAGGCAGAAAGGGAAAATCAATTTCTAGAATGGTAATATTTCCCTTATGGAAAGAATCCAAAATTAGTAAGCTGGTGTAGCTTCAGAAAGTAAGTTAAAAATACTTTCAGGCTTTTTACTCCTTGCATTTTTTAATCCCTATGAAGTTAATGCGTTTGTACCAAGACTTTTACAGAAACTGAAGTGTTTGATTTACCTTGAATAAATGTATTTTATTTGTTGGAAATTGATCCATTAAAAATTTCTCTTTTTATTCCTTAAGGATTTTCCTCTTTCCCAGTTTAAAACAGCCATGACAAAAATAAAAACACCATGAATATGTTGCCAGTGACAGCAAGAACAGAAATAAGAGAACTGACATTGATTATTTTCTCACTCTGCCACCAGGCATGCTTATGACACAAACATAGAGTATGGGCATCAGTAGATTAACCATGAAGGGATGAATAAGATGGAGTTGCATATGTTTGGTTAGAAAAGTTCTCATCTGTGCCATCATTTGAAATTCTGTTGTTAAAGTCAGTCCACCAAACAATTCCAATAGTAATCCAATCCTCCTTTTTTTTTCCTTAATACAGTTCTTATATAGAACGACTTCTCACATTGGAGAATCTCCTATTTCACCCCAGTAAAATCCTTTATACAGTATATATAGTTATGCCTCATTTTTTTTTTAATACTAACCAACTTAAGATGAGGTTGAAACCCTTTATGGAAACTCCAGGTATGACACTTGACTGCTCATAGATTATATATGTAACAAAACTGACAAAATTACAAGGCAAAAAAATTCCATTTGTATTTTTAAAAAAGCAAATATATCTTTTAGATGTATTTTGCTCCCAAATATATTGCTTCTCAGCATCTTGGAACAACATGGACCTTGAGTTCATCTCATAGCCCAGGCATGGATTAAGCCAATTTGTCAGACAAAGTGAAGTTAACTACAGAAAAAAATTCTTGTTCTATAACTAGAGTTTGTAGAGCTTATGTTTTAATTATACTTCTTTTAGAATTTCTAGTGGCTACAGTGGCAGATTCAATTCATTCAAATTCACCTAAAAGTAGCATGATGCCAGATTGTGTCTGAAGAAACCTGGATGATCAATCAGAAATCTTTAAACTGTCAGTTGCCTTAGCTCTGTTCAGTCAAAGAGATGACAGAAATAACCCCACCACATTAATGCCACCAGAGCACTCAACAGCTAAGAGGGGAAAATGGGAGCCTTTTCCCCAAAAAAACCCATCTTTGTCACTTTGAAGGGCTTAGTTTTAGGTGAGATGCATAGAAAAATACTGGTACACTGTACACACTCTGACCTCTGTGCAGAATGGACATGAATTAAGATTCACTGTATGTTTCAGGATTTAGTATTGCTGGCATAATATTTATAACAAATATCACTGCAATAAAGACAACTTAATTTCTTGAATAGACTCTTTCATAAGAGACTCAATTCATCTTCTTTTAGGAGGTATTTGGTATACTTCAAGCTTGGGGTATAGTAAGGTCATTCCAGCATTTAGATAGGATTTTCTGTCACTTCCATTTTGTTCTAATATTTGTGGTCATCACTGCTACATAGGGAAAAAAAATGCATCAATTACTCAGGAAATTATTCCAAAAAGCAGACAAAGCAGAATAGAAATCATCATCATTCTCAATAATATTCCTTAAATGTTTGGCAGGAAAGACAAGTTCTCTTCACAAGAAAAATGTGGACAGTAATGCCTTTTACAAGGAATGTCATAAACTTCCCTGAAGCCTCCAGAGACAATCTAACTTAATATTCACCTTCTGCAATGAGTTTGGAAGTGACAGTCCTATTAGCAAACTAATTAGCAATCCGTTTTACATGGTTAAATTAATTTTCATGGCTTAATTATAAACCCTTTGTGAACCTAAAACTTTCAGATGCTCCATTTTTAATAAGAAATGTTACCTTAAAACTCATCATAGTGAACTACTAATTTAAATTTCTACAGTGAGTGATGCACAAAAATATATTAATGACTATATTACCAAACTCCTTTTAAATAATAAAATACAAACCACATGCATTCTTCATTGCTTTTATATTACAGTGCAAATACAACAGTGTTTTAATACAAGGATGCAATTAAATTTTTGCAAGTACACATTGCTCTGGAATCTGTTTGTAATAAGATATGACTGGATTGTCAGGATATTACTTTCAATAGTGCAAGCACTGTTCAGCCAGCACAGTCCCATGAGGGATACATCCAGCTAGAAACTAATGCAGACAAGTCAGAGGAGACCTGTAAAGCCAAACAGTTGGTGATAAGGATTCAATGTCCACATAATACTTATTCCAACAGTGGTGGGACTTGCTTTTTAAACTTTGGGATAACTCTAGCTTGGCCTGACTGAATGACAGTTTGTGTCTGAAGCTGCACCTTGACCACATCTTCCAGATTAGTTTCATCCAAAAGAAATCCAAAAAGGATACTGAAAAGATCAACTAGAACTGCTTCAAAATGCAAACCAAAGCAGAAGTCGGGAATGAGCAGATTCGCCTCACACCAAGCTCTTGATCCAGACAGAAATTGGACACACCCTTGAGATCAACAAATTGACCTTTCTGTCCAGAGACCTTTTGTTGAAATCTGATAATAAAATTTCACACTTGTTACTGCAGAAACAAAAATCTCTGAAACCTCTGAGGACACCAACTGCTCTCTAGAATCATTTAATCAAATCATTCTTATCCATAACCTTTCATCTGGAAATGAAAAGGATTTGACTTCAAATGAAGGGGAAAAAAACCAACAGGCAGACCCCTCAACCTCTTGCAGATTCTGAAATGAATGAGTAATAGTAGACTCCCTTTTAAGACAGAAATTCAAACAGTATGGGAGCACAAAATGTCCACTGAAATTGCCTCTTGCATATCACTGTCATCTTCTGAAGAAAAGTTATCTCTGTGACAGTCTTTCCTAAGTCACTCAAAAAGAACCAAGACCTTCATGATTGGCAATGGATAATTTAGATTTTCCTTCTTTTTCTAATCTGAAAAATGGCCACTTGTTTGCAAGTACACAGAGGAAAAACTTGCTTACAAATTTCAGTGATGATTCTATGAAATCAGCAAAAGACTTTGAAGATTTCAAAATCTGCTGCCTGTGACCTACATGCAAGAAAAATCTGATTTTGTAATCTTAATCCACAAAAGTTGTGTTTGGAAAAAATGATCAATATAATACAAGTCTTCTTTCACTAGAAAAATTTTACTTTTCCTTCTCTCAGTCAGCTTCCTCAGTTACAAATCTGTTAAATATGAAATTGCACATATGAATGTTCCAGTATTAATATTTCTCTTGTGGTTTTTCACCTCCTAATTAATAACTTAGAGAAAGTTAGAATTTTGTATAATATTTTGCAGTTACTTATGAATTGCTTAACAGGTCAATGTTTCAATCAACAGTTTTGCATTTTTTAGCAGCCAACAAAAACACGAAGTTTAATATCCCTGAAAGGTAGCTCTGATATTTCAGAGTGCAGTGTAGAATTCTGAATTTTAGTAAACTATAATTATTCGCACAGCCTTAAAGATCTTGACCTTTTCAAGTGGATCCAGGTTTTCTGATGGAGTGACCTCTAGATTTCTCTTAAGACAAGTGACCGAGGTCACTGACATGCAAGTGCATCTTGATGAGCCTGAAAGGCAAAGTTAAGAGCTGAATTCAAACTCTGTCCTAACCAAGGTTTCCCCCTTTGTTGTGAAGAATGTGAAAACAGTTTTAATAGAGACCATAAAAAAAAAGAAATGTTGATAGTAAAATTAACTTCGATGTAATTTTGTAGCCCTGTTATTTTCCATCATGTTGTAAAAATATAAAACTGAAAAACTGATCTGAGAGTCTTACAGCTGCTATGGATACATGGCTGTGGCAACGATGTGTTTCTTTCCTGATGAACTAGCAATATAAATATATCTGTTATTTACAAGTATGTTGCTTCATCTATCAAGGCTGCACAGAACAGTCTGCACTAAGTAGGTAAGTGAAGCATGGCAGAGAGTGATAAAAATGAAAAATTACTCCCACTTCAGTTATGCTAATTCTGAGCCATGTTTACAATGTTTACAACCTCTTTTAAGGTAATGCCTCCAAGAATAGAGCTTTGATGAAAATTGCATCAGAATATTCAAATTAAAATATTTCTTTTTAGCTTATTTCAATCAAATAAAAGGAATTCAAAAGCCATCTCAAAAAATAAAAAACAGAAGAAAAAAAAGCTCAAAGGATTTTAAATGCCCAACTCAATAATATAAAGTACTAATTTATCTGGGAGGAAAAGGTCTGCATGGTTACAAAGCCCTATTTCTGTGACACCAGTTGTATAGTGAGAATGGCTCTTTGAAGTCAGGACTACCAGTGAAAATCATTTGATAATTACCTAACAATGGGATGCAATAAGTTTCAATATTTCCTTGTATTAAGCTCCTTCAGATCCCTGTATAGAACTGGAGGGCAGTTTAAAGCAGGAGGCTAATTGAAATGCTTTTTAAAATTGCCTGGAGAAGCTTAGGTACATTCTTGTACAATAAGAACAATAGTCCAGGATCTTTCATGCCAGGGTTTGGCAGCATGGATAACCCCAGGCTTTCCCTAGGTATACTTGTGGGGTAATTTTTGATAGGTGGGAGCAGCTGCCATCTTAAATATCCTTGATTTAACTAAGGAAGGAGAGACCAAGATTTGTGACAAAACCAAACTTTCCAGGATAGTAGAATATGTAGAATATGAAGAATATTAGTATATGTAGTATATGACGTTCTGAAGAACAGATCTAAAGGGGCAGTGTGCTCCCTCCCTTCTGCCAAAGGCCAGGGCACAATCAGAGCTGGAGGGCCTCTGTACTTCTGCTACAATGCGACACACTCAGAAATGGAACCATTCCTTTACATGGAATCTCAGTATCTACCCTCAGTTTTCCCATGGCTGTCATGACAAATCTTTGCCCCTTTTTATGAAACTGAGATAAAATTTCCTTCAGACCCGGTGACAGGCAGACACTGAGGTACATAATCTGCTCCTACCCTTTGGTCCAAGAGAGAAGGACGTGAAGCTAGGGGAGTGTTTTTTGTGGGGTTCGTCTGCCCTGGGATGAGAAAGGAGTGGATGGATTTCTGAGAAAACCATTGAAAAAGGAGCTGCTGTATTTGTTTTCTACAGGTACACACTCTGCTCCTGCAAGTTTTTTCTAACTTTACGATTCTTTCCTCCTTGTCTTAACAAAATATTTCATTACTATAATTTAGTAAAAATGTTCTGACTCGTAAGGAAATACTTGGGGGCTTCACCAACTTTCCCACACTTGCCAGAAGGGGCTTGAGTTTATTACATTATTTTCTTGTGCAACCCAGAGCTCTTGAATTCAGGCAGGTTTTCCAAACCCAGCAGATGGGTGACATTTTGGGGAAGAAAATGTGGATTCAATGTAGAAGATATAAGGGGGGGGGAGGAGGAAGAGGAGGATATATTACATCCCTTTTAGTATTTGTTTTATTCATACACGTTTTTAAGGTACAATATATTTTTTATTTTTTGCTTTAAATCTGGGAAGGAAGCAGACTTTACAGACAGCAAAGCTTTGTGGAAAAATCCAAATTCTGCTTCAATTTGGCGTGTGGCATGTAGCATATCTTTCAAATAATACAGAATATCTTTCAAAGATACTGAAATTTTTACTTTTCTCCACAAGCTCACTCACATAGGAATTAGGTTTCATGCTTTTACCATTACTGTGTTCTCTTCTTAAATCAGTCCCTAGAATTTAGTGCATACCACCAAAACTTTGTATTTTCCATCCAGAACACAAAAAGTGATAGTCAAGAAAAATTTTATTGTTATCTAATTTATTTTTATTATTGTCATATTGATTTTAAATCAATTATATGAGAAAAAAATTGTAACAAAATCTGTGCATATGGCTCCCTTTTCTTAAGCTGCTACTACAAATGAAGTTTATGTAAGTAACTCCAGAGAGATTCTTATCTTGGCCAGGTTTCAGCTGAAAAGTGGCCTTTTCTTTAAGCCTATCACTGTTCTTTTTCTATTGTTGGCTTTAATCTTTCTGTTTAAACCAGATCTGTGGAGGAGATCTAGACAAAACCAGCAGTGTTTGTTATTCTTACATTGATGACTTCTCTGGACAATAGTTCAGAAGACAAAAAGTCTTTAAGATTGTTGCCTAACAATTCTTAGTTTTCAATAAACATTTCATTGAGTCTTGAATACCTCCTACACTACACAAGTATTGCAATTCAATCTAATATTCACTTTGTATTAAGCAGAGGACCCCAGTGACAAATAATAACAATCCCACAGGAAAAAAAAGGGAACCAAACCAGGCACTGAAGAAGCAGAATTGAATGACTTGTTTTGAAGGTATTTGATATATATTATATATTTCATACCAATGCAATCTATAATTGTTTGCAAGATCTATTAAGTTTAGTAAATTTAGTGGATTTGTTATTACAAATAAGTTTCCTTCTGGAATATCCCATCTGAACCAATAAATCTTATTAGAAATGGGCAACCCACTCTGCCTACATAATTTTTAGACTCTGCCATAACAAATTTTGCTTCAATTACATATAAAACTAAGATTAAATTATAGCTTATTTCATGGTTTACTTTGTACATCATTAAGACGTGAAGCATAATACAGTGGCTGGGGTCATGAAAGCATTGGTGTGCTGTCAAACATTCCCATTCTTCAGAGACATCCCATGCTTCAATAAACCCACCTGTACTGGCAGTGCCTTACAAACCAGTGTCCACACACAGTGCCAGCATCATCCCTCAGTGAGCTGGCAGCAACCTCTTGTCACCCTCACTTCCCTTGGCTTCATAGACTGACAACAGCAGTCAGGTGGGACCTGGGATGAGGCAATAGGCAGAGGTCACAAACAATGAACATGACACATCTCAGCTGTCTAAGTGAATTTAAAAGCTTCAAACATGTGTCTGGTTGTTATGGTAACCATACACATATTAACAAATCCTTTTAGTATATTTTTAACATAATGTCTCCTGTGATATTTACATGGGTTTCCCCTTTGTGACACCCTCCAAGAACAATTATACATAGTTGCTTTCACATAATTTTAATTGAGGACAATAAAACATATAAATCATATTTTCAAAACACAATAAAAAACCTTTTAGGCATAATTAAAAATTATGTTCAGTTTGTTACATGAAAATCTGACAAGGATTCATGGCATGAAACCCGAGTTTCTCTAGCCTGTGTTTTTTATAACAAAACTTTTGCATTACTAATTTAAGCATATTCCATTATTGAATTCAAAATCTGAAATTGTTTTAGCTAAATAATACAAATGATAATTTTCTAATGCAAATTACATTGCACCAGTGATGATACAATTACAGAATCACACAATACACAAAGATTAATTGCTGGACCAAAATTCATGGATATCTAAGAATCAATAACTACAACATAACCTAAATTTCTTAAAAGAAGACAGATCTCCATTCCAATGCAAACTATATTCTTCAATAGAGCTAATTTTCTAAATCTGCAGACCATTATTTTGAAGAAGAAGAATCAAGCAAAGATACGACTACATGTAAGTAGCTGCTAAAGAGATATATTCAAAGAAGAGAGGAGATTAAAAAATATTTTAAGTCATATATATATTGATGTACCAAATGAAAAAGGAGTAAAATATTTGTTTATGGAAGTTAATCTCTGGGAAAACTCATAGGTAGTAAAGGTAAAGCAAATGAGAATGAAAACTTTTAAAGTATATTTAGAGCAAAATATATTGTAATAGTGGCATAGTCTCTATTTTGATATTCACTATAAAGTTGAAAAGTGTTTCTTAGCTTTATCATATGTGCTTTAAAATAACACAGAATTAGGTATTCCAAAGAAGACCCTGGATGCGCATACAGACAAGGGAATGAGATGCTGAAAAGCAGTGCTGTGGAAAGGGACCAGGGGTCCTGGTTGATGGCAAACTGAACCTGAGCCAGCAGTGCCCTGGCAGCCAGGAGGGCCAGCCCTGTCCTGGGGGCATCAGGGACAGCATCACCAGCCAGGCAAGGGAGGGGATTGTCCTGCTCTGCTCTGAGCAAATTAACAAATCCTTTTATCTGAGGGGCAGCCTCACCTCCAGTGATGGGGGCAGTTTCAGTCGCTGCAGTGTTAGAAGGACATTAACACTGAGAGTTATTAGAGAGTGTCCAAAGGAGGGCAGTGAAGATACTGAAGGGCCTAGAGGGGAAATCATATGAGGAATGGCTGAGGTCACTTGGTCACTGTTCAGCCTGGAGAAGAGTGAGGAGAGGACTCATTGCAGTCTACAACTGCCTTAGGAGGGAAGGCACTGGTCTCTGTGCTGACCAGTGACACTACCCAAGGTTTAGGTTGGATATTGTGAAGAGGTTTTTCACCCAAAGGGTGGTTGGGCACTGGAAAAGGCTCCCCAGAGAAGTGGTCACAGCACTTGACAGTGTTAAAGAAGCATTTGGACAATGCTCTCAGGCACACAGTGGGACTCTTGGTGTGTCCTGTGCAGGACCAGGAGTGGGACTTCAAAGATCCTCCTGGGTCCCTTTCAACTCAAAATGTTCTGTCTTTCTGTGAGGCGACTTAAAGTTTGATTTACAGTGCACTAGTAATAGGAAATTTCAAAAAGTCCTGTGAAGTTTAGACACTTTTAAAATTGAGCCCTTGGTAATTTATACCCCAAAACTACTGGATGAGCATATTGCTGGTTTCAGAATTGCAGGAACATTCAGGAAGCCTGAAAGGATGCCAGTGCTCTGCTGATACTCAACAAGAGTAATGGCAGGTAATTATAGGCTTGGTAGCCTGCCAAAAACCTAGGGGAAAAAAAAAAAATGTTGATATGAAATTCAATTAATAAATACAGAATAATAATTTATGACAGCCAAAATAATTTTACAGAATATACGTCTCATCAAACAAATTAATAAATTTTGTATGAGACTGCATGAATGAAAAAGATAACTGGATAGATACAGTAGTCTGAAAAGACATTTGAACCTCCATTAACTATCACTGATCTTGTTCAAGAATTAGCACTGTAAAATATCAGTCTGTTCTACATGTCCCCCAGTAAATAATAATAACATCAATGAAATCAAGCTTGCTTCCTATTCAAGCACTCAAAAAACAAATGCATTGACAAGTATAGGAAACATTTATGTCAGAGTCTCACAAATAACAGAATAGTGGTCAGTAAAGTTCCTTAGAAATTAGAAAATGAGACAGAAATAAATTGTCAGGTTTTTTTCATTAGTCATAAATGAAATTTCACAGGGATCTTTTCTGAGCACATTTCATCTCTTATGTATGCATTTAAAAACTGGAAAAGAAGATGAAGCCTCATGTGAGGCAGTTTGGTGATGTATAATCCAGCCTATAAAAGCGGAGGGCTGGTTGCCAAAACCTTACAGTAACAAACATGAGGCCTAATGAAATGTAATGTACATATACAAGGCAAGGTACCAAAGTAGTTAAACCAAAAAACATCAAATCAAGCATACAACAGGAACTTTCAACATCACAAATACTATCTAGTTTTAATTCTGCCGCCTTAATTTTTTTCCATGCAGAAAGCTTTGAATCCAAAATTTTCAAAATACAAGCTGAGACAAGAAAAAAATCTTGAACACTTCAGCCAGAAGGCTTATTCTGAGCTAGAAATACAAACAACTGAAAATGGGGAGTGCATTGGAAAGCACCAAACAATATGGAGAGAATTTTTCTGGTATCACCTCTGCTCTGTTGAATGTTAGTGGTATCTTGCCCGTCATCCCAGTATTTCCTGAAGTTTGTCTTCATCTAATGGCTCAGAGTGTCCAAACAGTTTAACAGTGTGAGGTGAGCTCTAATTTTTCCACCAACCACATTCCCTTTATTAAATCTTTTGACATCTGTATAAATAATGTTCATTCAAATGTTTTAGATGTTTTCTATGATTCCCATTCACGTCCAGACCCATTACTCTGAAGACAGGTTATCTTTCTTTCTTTTAAAACCTAGCATAGTAATTTGAAGTGACAAACATCACCATTTTGAAATACATTTACCATATCCTGAATCTCCTAGTCAAAAAAACTTAATTAAATTACCTTCATAATAGATACATACAGAAGGATTGACAAAAAAAATGAAGCAGTAAACTGATGCTGAGTATTTAACTTGAACTGGTGGGAGCCATGACTCTGGACAAACTGGTAATTTACTAATGTTGATAGAAAAAAATTGAACTCATGGATTAGAATGTAAGTCACAATACCAGGTCTACTAAAAGGAAAGAATAACTGCAAATGCTTTGGATACTAAAGTGAGAAAGACAATTTGCAATATAACATGAGTCACCTTGGACAGAATATTAGAACACCTGCAAAAGCTGCAGCGTGAAGCAAAGCTATCGAATGGCTGTCACCTGAAAAATAATGCTTGGCAAGAGCTACCGTGAGCAGCATTTTAAACCTGAGCTGGCACTGTAAAATGGTAAAACAAAAGACAAGCACAGTTGCATAGGAAACATGGAGAAGGCAAACAATTTATTCTTTCAATATGGACACATGAATATTAGAAAAATTGTCAACACATTAAACCCAAAGACCAGTTTCTTAACACCCTACCACAGAGATTGGGCCATGAAAACTTCTGTCACACAAGCAAGTTCAAAGGTGCTGGTGCACAGATATTTCTGATCAGAAATAGATCTGGGCAAAGACTGCAGCTGACAAACCAATTAGGTCCTCAGTACAGGCCCAAAGGGTAGAGACAACTCCAGCCCGACATCTCAGTATGCTAAACTTATGGAAGAGGAGCAGCCACAGCAGGAACAAGTGAGATGAAGTTAATGCTGAAATCTAAACTCTGATATGAATAGTCATGTAGCTACAAAATAAATTTGGTTAAGACTAATCTGGATTTCTCTACTCCACTTTTCACTGCTTTGCACGAGCTCAACCTTCTGAAGTTGTCAGGCAGCCGAAAAAATATTTCAGGGATGAGTGAAAGGACAGATGCAAATGGAAGGAAATGCTATTTTCCCCCACTGAGCAAGGAACTCCAGCTTAATTCTAACTTCCTGCCCTTCACTGCCTGCTAAACCAAAAGGAAAATTTTGAGGAGAAGCAACAAAAATGACTAAGCCAGCAACTTATAAGGCTGAAGCCCTTTCTCCATAGAAAACCAGAATCACTAGAATGGTCCTAGAGAAGCTAGGAGAGAGTTAGTATTGATTTTGTCATCATGTGCTTAGGGAAGAAGAATGGCTCTGCAGGTTTTCTCCCTATATATACCCACAGCAGAGCATGAGTTAGGTGACAGGAGGCAAAGGAGATCTGTCTTAAGATACTTGGTGCTTGGAAAAAAAATGAAACCAATGAAAGAAGAACTAAAGATTTTGTGAAAAGTCCAGGTTGCTTCCTTACTTTAAATACGGAAGCATTGAAAACTGAGAATGTTCATAAAATCAGGCCCTTAGTCCACTTCTTTTTCCCACTTTCCACAGTTGGCTGCACCTGTTTTCCCAGTAAAAATGAATTCTGATTAACATCCCACAGTGCAATTCAAGGCAGAGATGGGAGGGAGAAGAAATTATCAAACAGATCTACTATTGGTACACATATCTAAGCACACTTCTACAGCTCTGTAGGTCTCTTTTCATGTACCTCCCACTGGCCCTTCTCTATGCAGGCACCTCTCTGTACAGGCAGCTCTTGCTAATTTAATTTTTATCTCCAAAAATGTTATGCAGGAAGAATACATGAAATGCAACCTGGCTTTGGCTCTGTGTTTTAAAAATGAGATCAATCATAATAAGATACTAAATTCTTCAAAAAAGTGTCATAGCATCTTTTGTATGGAGACCAGGCCTATTTGGTGTCAGTGCAGCCTGTTTGGTAAGGGACTGTGTTCAAAGGTGCCAGGCAATTTCAGATCTCCCTGTCTTCAGTGCTGTGAGAGACCTCAGCACGTACAAGGAAGTTCTTGGCACTTCACAAGGATTGGGACAGAGTGAGAACATTAGGAAATAGTTTGCTTTCTAATATTTTAGGTCTGACTCATCCAGACTTGACATTTACAGCCTTATAAAAATATGAACATCTTCAAGAGTAATTAAAAGGGAACCAGTCTAAAAGAGCTATTTATATCAAAGAGAAAAGAAATAACTTTGTGTTGACTGTCTAAAAAAGCGTGACAAAGCCTAATTACATTTACTCAAAATCTAGCCCAAATAAAATGTCAAGATGATGGCTCTCTTTCAAATTTAGAGCTGCATAAGGAACATACAGGGAAACAGACTGTAATAGATATAACCAAATCCAAGTCTGTATTAAATTAAAAGCTGTTACAAAAAAAAAGTGAACCATTTTCCTAAAAGTGACTTCATGACAAATCAGAGGAAAATAAACATCATCTTCTTGCCTTTAAGAGGGTACAAATTCAGTGTCACTGACTAAAGAGGAGTACAGGGACATGAGGAGTGAGGGATGAGGCGGTGGGGAGAATTTCTTAGAAATTATTAACCTTCTTGAATAGCATGGGTTTAAATGACAGCAGAAGCACATTAATCTAGGTTCTCAGTCAAATTCAGCTGCTCAGGTTCACTCTCAAGATCCCCTGCAGAACCAGGCTCAAGCTGTTAACTGAAGTAAAATGCCAAATTTCTGTTTCTTCCCTGAAGAAAAGATATATTGCCCAAATGATTTCCACTACTGGAGCAAAGGAAAACAAGGGCAAATGAATGAAAAGAGCGTATCTGAAAGTGTTCAGAACAGAAATCCTGACTGAAGAAAGAGTGATAGCCATAGAAAAAAAAACAGAGGAAAATAAGAACTCCTTAACTGGTTCTCAGGTCTCTCTTACATTACCTTCTCCTTGCTTACTCTCCTACCAGCTAATTTCATCTTTGAATCAATTGCTGCCTGTCCTTATTTTTCTCTCCCCTCCCTTCTCCATTGGCAACTGGGTTTAATTTCACAGTTCATAACACTGGCAGTTCCCAAACTCTTTGTGGTTTGCCCTCTAGAGGCTCCCAACCATTTTATGTACCACAAATGAGCACAGAACCTCCTCAGGGATTAATCCTGCAATCCCTTAGCTGAGAACTCTCCCCATGGAAGAAGTCATATAGGCTGTTTATCCAGAGAAAGATTACAAAGCCAACAAAAATTACTCCAGCGTCATCATTAAGACATGCTCTAATTAGGACTGAAAGAACTAAATCAAAAGTCATTACGATAAAGCTGCTTCTTTCTACATACTCCAGATGAGTCATCAAAAACATACAAGCATGTTGAATACCAGTATTCAGATAGCATCTCTGCAACATCACATAGTACAGGGAAGTTTTATTAAAACAAGGAACTTGAGATCTCTGTCCAATTCTAATTACAAGCTCACACTTAGTTCTGTAACTGCCAGATGTCAAGTCAGAGCTGCCAAAGTGAAGCAGAACAGATGGCACAGACCCATTTAAGGCTCTGAGTTTTGAGAATGGGTTTGGGGGATTGCATAGAGGGATTTTTCTTGTGCCAAATAAAGTACTAGGGCATTTTTCAGCATCTATAGGAAAAAAGAATTTCAGGACAAATAAAAGACAATCCAAAGTCTCTAGCAAAATTAGCAGATACTTAAACTCCAATAATTTTTTTCTCTAGTGGGAATTTTTGTAATAAATCCTCCTTTCTGAATAATTTCTTGGTTTTAGTATAAAAAAATTTGTAAAATCTCAGGTCATTCCATAAAGTCTCTTCCTTCCTACAAAAAGAAAAAGCATAATAAAATGCTTTAATATTGTAAATGAATCTTGGCTCTGAATGCAATGGAGAAATTTCAGACTGAAAATTAAAAAAGCTAAAGAAACAAAAATAATTTTCCCCAGTGCCTGTGGTAGCATTCACACAGAAATCTTACACCTGCTCTTCCATTAGAAGTTTAAAGGACTTTCATCATAGGCAAAGTGGCAAAATAGAACTGTTTACCACTGACTCAAGTCCAAAGGAGAAGAAGTTTTAGTTATTTGCCCTCTGAAATCACCAAACTCTTCTTTGCTTACAAAAGAAGAGTGATACTGAGGATCTGCTTCTTCAGTTCCAGTGGGAGCTGCAGATTACAAACACCTCTTATGGCTGTGTTGTACGTGACTGCTAAAGAGCTCTTTCTACTCTAATTCAGAAGTGACAAATGTTAAGGATGGCTTTTGACACATGAACAACTTCAGTCCAAGAAACTGTTGTATTGGGTTTGCACGGCAAGGTTCAGGCAGGGGGTGAGAAGGTGGCTTCCATGAGAAGCTACTAGAAGCTTCCTCCATGCCCAACAGAGCCAATTCCAGCCAGCTCCAAAACAGAACCTTCACTGACCAAGGCCAAGCCCATCAGCAAAGGTAGTAGACCCTCTGTGTCAACTTATTTATGAAGGAAAAAAGTTATTGTGCAGAAGTAATTTGGCCAGAGAAAGGAATATGTAAGAGAAACCACTCTGCAGACACAAAAGTCAGTGAAGATGGAGCACATGGAGCTGGAGCAGAGATTCCCCTGCAGACTGTGGTGAAGACCAGGGGGAGGCAAAGTGCCAGGCTGTTCCCCTGCAGCCCTTGGAGACCTGTGAGGTGCAGAGATGCACCTGCAGTCTGTGGAAGAGAGCCATGCTGAAGCAGATGGATGTCCACAAGAAGGCTGTGACCCTGTGGGAAGCCCACAGGAGGAGGCTCCTGGCAGGACCTTTGGACCCTTGGAGAAAGGAGCCCACGCTGGAACAGGTTTGCCCCATGTTGAAGCAGTTTGTGAAGAACTGTAGCCCATGGGAAGGACTCATGTTAGGGAAGTTTGTGGAGGACTGTGTCTCATGGGATTGATCCCATTTTTGAGCAGGGGAAGGGCTTCTTTCCCTGAGGAGGAAGAAGCAGCAGAAAAAGCCTGTGATGAACTGACCGTGACCCCCATCCTCATCCCCCTGCACCACTGAAGGAGAAGAAGGGGAAAGAAACAGAAAATCAGGAAAAAAGTTAAGCCTGGAAGGAGGGAGAAATGAGAGAAAAGTGGGTTTAAGATTAGTTTTACTTCTCCTTATTCTACTCTGATTTTGATTGGTAACAAATTTAATTGATTTCCTCGAGCTCAGCATGAGATGCTCATGACAATTTCTGATCTTTCCCTGCCCTTATCTCAATTAATGAGCCTTTCATTAAATTTTCTCTTCCCTATCCAGTTGAGGAGGGAAGAGGGAGAGTGGCTTTGCTGGGTGCCTGGCATTCATCTGGGGTCAACCTACCTCCAGTGTGAGAGTAGGAGGCCAATTCTGCGCCACTGTAGTGCTGGTCTAGACAGTGTCTGCTCAAAACATGGCAGCCAACAAGATCATACCATTTTCCCTAAACAGGCTGAGTTCCTTCTGTTTGAAACTTGCTTCCCTTGAGACTCTTTTTATCTCTTCATGTCGGTATCATTGCTATGGTCAGTAGTTAGCCCCTCAGCCATCTTCCCAGAACAATGTTTGAAAATGGCTATTTTCCCTAATGAGTCTGTGCAACATCAAGTGCTCAATGTTGCAAACTGCACAGCAAGGCAGGGGCAGATGACAAGGAATATACTCCTAAGTGTATTGAAGGATAGGTCAGTAAGCTCAAACATGCTGGGAAAGAATTTAGAGGAAGGATGCACTAATGTACTGAAAATAAAACCCTAGGCCTAGTTTTCTTCTGCTCAGCTTTCAAAGTTTTACTTTGAAACCTGGCTGCCTTATAGCCTATTACTATATTTTGCAACCATTAAATCCCTCTGTATAATCCAGCACAATTCAGAGAACAACAAGCCATAGAAAGGAAATCCCTCTTCTCAAGGGTGATTTTAATCCTTTCTTGCAAAGAAGGTATCTATGCACCACTCTCATTCTAGGCTAATTTTTCACTCTTGCACTTACGTTCACTCATTCTTTAACAGAACAATTAAAAACCTTCAAACATCCTTTCCATTTTTATTCCCCAACCTCAGTCTAATTGTGAGAGAACAAGCTCCAGACTGGCTCAAAGCATAAAAGAATGAGTAGGAGTAAAAGAAAGAAGTGGATGATTATGCAATAGAAATACAAACAGAGAAATTATTATTATCATTATTGTTGTCTTTAACAGGGAAATAACGCAGTGAGCCAGGCTGAGGAGCTTCTCAAGCAATCAGCCTTCACTCATGGTTCTCTGCTGTAATTGGTGAAACAGATTTAGGACCAAAGACTTAGGTTCACTAATTTATATCCTCTTCATTATTATTTTAGACCTTATAGAACTTAGCCCTAAAATGGAAAAGTTTTCTTTTAAAAATGGGGATAGGGAAATCAGGGAGGGTGATTAATGATGATATATCAAAGTGATCTCTGAAACACAGAGATTAAACAATGCAAATACAACCTCTAGGGGAAAAAGATGAAGGTAGAAGAGGAGGGGAATAAATGAGCTAAATTAGCAAGCTCTAAAGTGATATCTTTTTGCAAAGTACCTGACTTGTCTGGCATTTTATTTAGGAAAATATCAGCCTTCACAGGCTATCACACAGCTATATACATCTCAATAACACTGTCCTTTCTTGCTGATATTTTCAAACAAGCCTTTAAATTTTCCTTTCTCCTTTGACAGCTGAAAGAGATTATTTTTAAACAAGTTAAGCAGCTCAAAACTATATTTATCTTTGCAAAAATACTGTTTATGAAAATGTGGAGATTTCAGAGGAGTTACCAGTGAAATATCCTTAGACCTGAAATGCAACATCAATTTTCAACCTGTGCATAATGAAGGAATCAAATATACCAGCAAACCACCTAGAGGGAAAAAAATGTGGAGAGTTGAATAGGAATGCAGGAGGAGAGAAAGTATACTTACTTCATCAAGAGCTGAAGATAATTCTTCCCCTTTTATTTTCCTATCCTATCAATAAATGGAGTTCCAGGAGAAGTAAAAAGTTATTTGTCTCATGCTCCTTCTCACACTGTAAGGCAATTAAGTCTTTTTCTCAGTAGAGGCTCAAGTTCTTCCACACTGCGGACCAGATTTGCCATGTTTCTGCACTTAAGAGGGCCAACTGCAGATATACCACATCTGCATGAAATGAACTAAATCAGTAAAGTTCTTCAGCCTAGTCTGCACTAGGCCCATGAGCCGTTTCTCCCACTTCTGGAAAGACTCATTTACTCCATGCCTTTTGCCATCTGGCACAATCCAACTGAACCTCACTGCCTCATTTTCTTATCTTCTCTCCAAGTCTCATTTACAAATCTACTTTGCTCTTTGCCTCCCCCTTCTGCAGTTTCTCACCTGAATCTTTCAAACATTTGAATCTGCAGAGAATCTACATACATGTTGAATCTACAACAGAGTGGAGTTATTGAAGGAAGGGTGAACAGCATCCAGCAGAATGTTCCCTTGGAGCTCACGGGATCCACTCATAACTCTGGTTTGTAATCTGAGTTCCTCTCAAAGTGGTGCATTACACACTGTTTTCATTCTCAGAGCACACATCTAAGGTCTCAGCCTAGTCCCAGACTGAATCGCACAAGAGTCAGCTTGAACATCGCATCTGCCTTGACCATTGCAGTGTTATCAGTAAATAACCAAAAAACCCTATTTCATTCTTAAAAACTCTCAGATCTACAGGAGATTTGGATAGAATTAGGTTCTACTACAGCAAAAACAAAAAACTGTGTCTCAAGTCAATTAATATTATTTGTAATAACCATTCAGCATGAAGTTTGTGTTTGCAAAAGATTTTTTTTCTTAAATAAAATACATTATGAGGTCAGTGGTAGTTTTCTCCCAGTTTTTGTGCTGATTAGCTGTCTTGAAGATACTGAAGATATTCCTGATCCAGAAATATTAATCCCTGCACATAAATAATTTCATCCAAAGTAACAGTTCTCTATTTCTAAAGTAACTTTTACATTCAAGTGTTTATAAAATCGTAGCCAAAACCCAGAAGCAACTAGATCCATAAATGGAAAAGCAGTAAATAACTTAAGATTTTACAAATTCTAAAGCAGTCAAAGTTTCTCCAAAACAAATATTCACTGAAGGCCAGGATGAATACAAGAAGATACTGCAAGGTTGTTTAACAAAATCTGCCATTTGTTTTCCTGCTCTCTCACCCAGTTGATGCTTCTGCTGCCAGAGTAGTGAAACTGTGGAAAGTCCTATTTAACACAAAAATTTCAGTTTGCATCCAGAAAAGTATTACATATTGGTTTGTCATGTTATATGACTCAAATAACTGAATTTCATGGTGCTTTTTCTGTGAAATTACATTTTTTTATTACATCAATAGTCAATTATTCTAATTTTGTCCAAAATATGGTAGGAATGACAGAAAAATGACGGAAAAAATCATACAGATGTGGAAGTATTTTAAAAATGTATAAAAACCCTTGAAGACTAATCATTAAGAAATAGGCACTTTTTTCTAAACTCTAATGAACTTGAAATTAACATTTTCCCTTGAAACTCTATCTAACATATACATGTGTTCCTGCATGAAGCTAGAGGTTGTTGTTCACTTTAAATTATGACACAGAGGCACTTTCTGCTGAAAACAAAATATGACCTTTTTCTGTTTTGGTGATTGCCTTTGAAGAGAAATAAAATGTCACTGCGTCTCATGAAATTTGCTGGTAACTCATGTGAATCACAAAGATATTTCTTTTTCTCAGTGGGAGACTGAGGTCTTTGCAACCTGTGGTAGAAAAGGAAAAAATCTTTGTTTTAGTTATAAAACAAAGTTGTTTGGTTGCTGGATGAAAAAAAAAAAAGTCAAGAACTGGTTTTGAGTGCCTTTCAAAAACACCAAAAAAAAAAAGCCTCTCAAAACACCCACCAAAAACCCCCAAAAACCAGCTACATATTTCAATTAGCTTCCAAAAGTTACAGACTCCTTACTGCAGGGATATGTTCTCCCCCATATCTGCCCAAGATTTAGCTTGTTATTCCAGCATCTCCTGTTGAGGACTAAGTTTACTCCTGCTTTTTAAAACCTAGCATGAAGCAGACAGGAGCACAGCAGAAACCAACATCTCTAAACTAGTTTTAAGCAGGAAACTTAAATAGATTCATATATTTTAAAGCACATTTCATAAACAAATTCGTTGTTGTGTTTGCAATGAAAATTTTGACACCATTGTATTCTTAATATAGATTTTACTCTGTGAAAAGATTCACACAAAACAAATAACAAATGTCAGTAGTTACCATCAAGTGACTCTTCCTTCATTATTTCCACTGGGTACTCCAAGAAACAAAAGGTCAAGGTATCAGTAGCCTCCTGCAACACCTGGATGGAATCAAAGGAAAAAAGCAGAACCATGATCTTGAAGACATGATCCATAAAGGTTGAAACTGATAAAAAACCCACATTTTTGTCTCCCTTTCTTTCCTCCAAGAAATTTTTTTATTCAACAATCTTGTTTAATTACAGGGAAATTGTAAAACTACAGCATTCAGTTTACTTAGACTTAAAGTTTTCATACCAATTCCATTTTTTAAATCTGAAAATTTTCTATTTCCAGGTTGGATAGGTTTTTTTTCCAGCAAAAAGTGGAGTGTATTCCGTTCTGTTTGGTGGAGTGTATTCAGCAGTTCCATTCTACTGAACTGACATTATGGTCAAAGTTTAAAAATCTTTATAGTTAAAAAATAAGACAAAGAAAAGAGGAAATGTGAGGATTCTGGATTTTTTCCTATTCAATTTAGTGAGGAAGGAAAAAAAACACAGAATTAATTTAAAATTACATATAAAGCTTTTTTTTTCCCTCACAAGGAGTTTCAGAGAAGAAGACACAAGCTCTTTTAGCAAATACGATCAGCTCTGAACAGAAGGTTTAGATCCCCTCTCTGGAATATGCTGAACAAATATTTCTCTGTATCACCTAGGATCCAACAGACACAGTCTTCCTTGATGATGTTTCTATTTTAAATTGGGCACCCAGCTAGAGGGTGCCCAAAGAGATTGATTTGTTTTTCAACTTCTGTTCTTGAGCAATCTCTGCTGTTCTGCATCAACACGGTACCACATGAAAAACTCTGGAGAAATCCAGCCTTGCTCTAAAACAGCCCATGTGCCTAATGACAGAGCACACATCATGTAGAGATGGCCACAAGAGCCCAATTTCATCAGCATTCCCTTTTGCAGCACACCACGTTTGGTTGCAAGCTTCTCTTGTTCAGCTTGAAAGCACAGTGTCCCCATGTGCAGAAACGTGGTGCTCTCCCTAAGGTTTTACTGCAAGTCCCTATTGCTGCATGTGGATTTTGCCATGGGGAAAGTATAGCAGCCATGGTGAGCCCATATCTGAAATCTAATTCCTTGCACCTCACTTTGCATAAGCTCCACTGACTGTTTGACATGATAAATGCGATGTGTTAAACATTTCTTAAACGTTTGTAGGACCAAGGACACTGAACTACAACTGTGTGACTAATCCTCTGACACTCAGCCTCTCTTGTATGAGAGTTTATTTAAAAATTTCACTGCTGCAAAGAAAAATGAAAAGGTTTTGCCAATCCTTTATTTCTGATTTTTGTCAGATATTTGTATTAAATTCTTAGTGCAAGTGCTGCCATAAAAACCTGTGTGCCACGCTGCTTTATATTACAAGTAAAAGTAATATTTTACAATATAAACTCCATGTGTTCTAGAAGGCAGGCAATGGGCACACCAGCAAATTATTCTTGACAGATTATGATCCAAAGCAGTCCTAACCACAACCTACACTTAGAGATTTGTGAGCCTTTCTGGAGACTGAGCAATACAATAACTAGCATAAATCTTAAATTAATGGTTTACCTACATTGCACACTAGCATGTAGCTCAAGATCGCCAAACAAGCTCCAAATAAGCTAGTTTGGTCAGTATCAGATACAGCCTAAGTACCTTGAAGTAGAGTAAATTAGCCCCCAGGAGCTTTGTGCCTCCACTTAGCATGAGCTATAGTACATAGATTTACCTCTAGTTTAACACCTGTGCTTACAGCTTGTGCCTGTGCGGTTTTTTTTAAGGATAATAAATTCAAGGTGTGGGTTTTGTCTTTCTTTAAGATCATAGCCAAAATAGCAAACAAAAGAGGTTTTAAACCCATCAGACATTTCACCACTGCTGAAGGACATATTACCAACCAGAGGAAAAACCTTTGAAAAATTATGTGTGGTCACGTTACTGTTCTATTGACTTTGATTTGTTTGCAAGAATGATTTATGAAACTGTTAGGAGCTGCATACATTAACCAAACTATCCCATTATGGCTTTCATAGTGCTAACTAGTTATCACTAGGGAACAACACAGTTAATGAACAAATCATGATTAGGTATCGTTATGTCACCAGACAATATTAATTCAGCCCAATCACTTGTTCCTAAGCATTTTATTTCAGAAGTAACAGAACTGGAAATACAATGGCTGGTGTCATTGTGTTCACGTTATTCTTCAGATAAATACCTTTGCAAATATTCTATTTTTCCTGTTAGTCTATCAAATCATTCAGTATCAAAAGCTTTTATCATCCTATAAATTATATTTTTATTATAATATTCGCTTTTATAGTAGAAATGCTTTTCTTCTTTGTAATTTAGAAGACCCATCTCTAAACATCTGCAATTAGAAGAATAATGCAACTAAATTAGTTTCAGCTGTAACCCTTAGCATAGCAAAGATTATCTTAGTATATCTGTCAGAATTTCAACCCCTTTTTATCTAATTGTTTGTTCTTCTTACACTAGTCCCTTCAGTATAACAATTAAATACTGCATTCTCCTAGGCAGTCTGCTCAAGAGCTGATGGTGCTCAATGCTTTAGATGGGAAAGAAAAGAAGGGGATAAACCTTGAGAAATGTGTTTGTTTCAGTTATTCACAGAGCATAACACTAGGATACAGTATGGATCACTTGTCTTCAATAACAATGCCCTTTTAAACAGTGGTAGGAACAGGCATATCAGAAATAAGCACCCTTCAGCTGCACCCCACCTCTCCTTTTTTGTTTCCTAAATTGCAACTAATCATTTGGGATCAGATCATCCCCTGTTTTAAGACAGTATCTTGAATTACAGATACATTTCCATAATATTATGAATGTACCCTACCATCTTAACAGTTCCTCAAACACAGTCCTGGCTTCAATTTTAATGAGGCATGATCCACTGTTTAGCCTTCACACACATGCACTGCATACCTTTCTATAATAAGTGGAAGTTCTACTGGAAAAAAACTAGTTTTCTATTACCACATGATCAGAACACCTCAAATGTTGGTTTCAGAGGGCATTTCTTTTTATTTTAATAAGAATTACAAAAAGGGATGTGCAAGAGCAAGATTTTTATTTCTGAATGTCTAGTTTTGATTTTCTAGATTAGTCCCCAAACCTGTCAGCAAAAGATGCAGTGATAAATCACAATGAGGAGGGATGGCCCTCACTCTGTGAATTTATTCCTTTTCAAGACTCTATGACCACATCTGATCAAGAGGATGGACACACTGAAAGCATCATCTGCTCCTGCTTTTTATGTTGCTTTTATACTGACAAGAAAGATAGAAAAATTATTAGCAGCCCTCCTTTTGAAGACTACTGTGTTAGCAGATGGAGATATGTAGAAAGTTTCTATTCCCTCTGCCCAACTGGGGACCCAGCCAGCACACCTGTGTGCCAGAGAGGTCATCAGCAGCTGTATCTGCTGCTTAACACACCCATAACTGCTGTACAAAAGCCAAGCCAGCCCAAGGACTAGTGAATTCAGAACAGTTTGACAGTACACTTCAGGAGGATGCTGTGGAAGAGCACTGGGGTGTATTTATGGTTTCCACCTCTGTCGTTGAACAAAAATTGTACTGAATCAAGTACTTAGAATCAAACACTCAATGATTTACCTTCATTTAGTCTTCAAGTGAACTAACACATGTATAGTGAGACTTTATTATTTTTGAATACCAACACCTGCAGAGGAATTGAAGGTGATTTTAAGTAGCCCACTTTGAATTAACTTATTTACTTACTCCAAATTAATTTCTATAAATTATCTGTTGCATACAGGCCTTTACACACATGTTTGATGCTGACTGATTTCATCTGGACTCCAGTTGCTTTGGTGAAACTGTCTTAATCACTGAAATATTTATCATTGGCAAAGAGCAAACGAAGGGGACACAGATTCTCAAGTGCACGAGAGGCAAATGAGAAAAGGATGTAACAAAAGCAGCACAGCAGCTATTCTAACAGACAGGAAAATAAGCATAACGTTCCCTCCCAAAACCCCAAAAATTCAAGACAGGACATGCCTCACAATAGCTGAGTACCTGGCAACGATTTTGTTTCAACAAAGGAATTGGATGAGATATTCTATATTGATGGAGCCTGTAACATCACTGCAGGGATGTGCCTACTGTATGCCAGTTGTGTCATACTACTTTGGCCTCCTGTCACAAAAGAGTCACCAGCATTATACTTCGTTAATGCATTTCAAAACAGTCTTAGCATGTCAAAAGTCATGTCTCAAGTAGAACAGCCTTGAAATAGCTGGACAAAAAGGACAATAGAAAGGTCAAAAGTCTTTTACAAAACACTAAAAGTCAATCATTTTTGGACACAAAGTCGATTGCCCTTGGGCAATGCAAGGGAAACCTAGAAAGACTGCTTGGTTTGTTATTCCTCTTCATTGAGCTCTGCTACTGCAGGACTGCAGAGTCATGTCCAAAAGGAAATAAAATGTATTTTAAAAGCCCCAACAACAATACAACAAAATCACCCACTTCTTATTGACAGTAAATTTCAACTATATTTAAAGTTAAAACAAGATAGAAGGAGGCAGGTGAAAAAAACGCTCCTGCTACAGAACATAACACCGATAGATTATTTTATTTTCATAGAATCAAAGAATCATTTAGGTTGGAAAACACCTTTAAAATCATCGAATCCACCTCCTAATGTAACAATGACAAGTCCACCATTAAACCATGTCCCCAGGGGCCACATCTACATGTCTTTTAAATACCTCAATGACTGGTGACTCAATCACTTCCCTGGGCAGCAGTTCCAATGCTTGACAACATTTCTGTGAAGAATTTTTTTCTTAATATCCAATCTAAACCTCCCCCAGTGCAATTTGAGACCATTTCCTCTCTAGCTCTCTTTCCTAACCATTTCCACCTAGTCTGTATTCTCAGCATCATGAATCATAACTCAGATAGCTAATATTGACACCAGTAACTTTGTCTGAAAACAGTGTAAAAAATTCTTATATCAAGGTTTCTTAAAGAAATTCAGAAACTTCTTATTTTTCCCAAATACTGAGTCAGATGCAGTAATGTAATAGATTTTTAATAGATATTTGTTTCAGTATTACACAGAGATAAACATCTGTGCTGAAGCTGTGCATTTTGACATGACCTTCAGATTTTTCATTCAAACTAGGCAACCAGAAAGATGTAATTATGGTAAGTAATTTTGTCTTTTAAAAAACTCAGCTAACTTTTATACATAGGAGTGTCAAGGAGCAAGTTGAAGATCATTAGAAATACGATCTTATTAGAACAGCAATACAGGTCTCTCTGTTACAAGTGGAAGGTGGAAGTGTGATAACCAGAACATGTGTATCAGTTGTGTTTGAGTATTTGCAGTTACTGCAACTTCCAGAACCAATATCTTTTTAAAAATGGGGATCTCTTCCAACTTCCCTTTTTTTTACTAATCTTTAGCTAGAATCAGAAAAAAAAATTATGAAAGAAGAGCTTTCAATAGGTTTCATATCCTGTCCCTTGATCACCTTCTGGATCTGCTGTTCAATTCTGTTTGTATAATCCATGGGCATACTGTGTGATATATATCAGTCTTGAAAATTCAATTTTTCTCATCAAAGCAAGTAATAACAGCCTAATTGACCTATTATTCCCACCAGTTTCTTTGTTCACTGAAGCTGTATATATATTCTGCCATGTCTAAGCTTAACATTTAAGTTTTATTGTTGTTTGTTGCCTAAGTTGATGAAAACAAAATTAATTTCTCAGTCAGTAAAAGTCGTGCAGAATTAGAAAAAAAACTTCTCTGTGATTTGTAATACAACTTATTTAATAACTGTGTAGTAGCTACGAAATCTAGGATTTATGTTTTGTTTACAATCTTTATCTCTTATCTAATGAGAGTCAGGACTCATTAAACATTAACCCATTCATTAAAAGACATCTTTACTATAAATGATTTTTCGTCCCAGAAAAATTAACAAACAAAACAAAACCAAACAAAACCAAAACAACCTGTCTAGATATTGCTGTGATTAGCCAGACATTAATAAATGACATGGAAATGGTTGAACAGTGTTTTCCTCCACGTAGTTTAAACAGAAACCCTCCAACTCACCAGAGAGGAAGATGTCATAAATACCAGGCTTCAGTTCAGAGCATCCAAGACAGAGCTCACTTTGCTCACACATGAGCAGCCAAACACATCTATACAAGGAATAGTGCCAAGATCTTAGAATTTCCCCTCCCAGAAAGCCATCTCCATCTTTTAGTCAGTTAGACTTGGCTTTGCACATGGGGAGACAAAGGTGTAACCAATTTTTATTGATCCAGACACCTACAAAACAACACTGCTTGCAGCTTGTGACTTACCATGTCTCCTGAGTCACAGCTCAAAGTCCCAGATGTGTAGATACAACACAAATAATGAGAGATATTTATTCTGCAAAAGTCAGTGGCAGGAAGAGTTCCAGTATTTCTGTGCCACCCAAGCATCCCTTCAGCACCAAGGCTACCCAGGGAGTCAGACAGACCTGCATTCATCTTACAGTGCTCCCTTAGTGCATCAGAGAGAGCAGTCAGTAAGACAAAGACACAAGTCTTGGGAAGCCTGGTGTCTATTGTACCAAATCCCAGACAGAGTCATCCATTCCCAGCTACAGGTGCCAAAAAGCCTTTGTCAAAGCATGAAGCTAAAGGTTTTGCCAGAAATTTAATTGAGACAGGACAGTTTTCTGTAAACTGGTGATGGTGGTAACTTTGTACAGGAGAGCTACACAACAGGCTGTGCAGTGACTTGTCTCAAGGAAAAATGTAACCAAAAAAAAAAAAAAAAAAAAAAATCAACATTCTGGCTATGGGGCACTGAGGCTCACAATGGGACATTCTCCCAAAGCCTGTGTCCCAACAAAAGTTCACTTTCATTCACCAGAAGAGCAGCTTCCACAGAGTATGTGTTATAGAGAAAAGATCTGCCTGTCCATCCCCACTATCTGCTGCCTACTCTCTCTGGCAGTTTGCCTGTCACTGAAAGTTTTTTTTTTTCTCCCTGTTGAGAGAAAAAATCTTCCCTATTACTTCATCTGTCTCAGCAGGCCTCTGGTGTCTCTGGTCTTGTCTCCTTTCTCTCAGCCTTGAAAAATCATATCATGATTTTCAGCTATGTGGCATTTGAGAGGTTGATGGATCATTTCTCATCTTGATCATCAGAATATTGTATTTTATCTAACCAAACTAGACAATTTCATTGAACACCAGAGCTTGCCAGCATCTGTAATAAGAACAACTTTCTAGTTTACACACTCAAACAGGTGGGGTAACTGTCATGCTGAGCTCTGGGCATCTTGGATGGCTACTCTCTTAAACTCCATTTCATATTAATGTCTGTAGCCACAGCTTTGGGTGTAGCCAAAACTTTAAGGAATACATGGCCAAGACAAGTGTTGATGGTGCTATCAGGAATGACACAGATGCTGAAGACAGGCAAACAAATAATTAATTGCATGCAGATCAATACTTGAGGACATACTCTGACCTGTGTCTGCAGTCAGTAAAGTGAAGAAAGTGTCTAGCCACAAAATCCATGTGAATAAATGCAACAGATTGGGCATCTGTGAAAGGCTAAGACCAGGAATAGCAAAGAAAAAGAATTATACATGGGACTCCCAAGTAAATAAGCACAACTGAGGTAAGCTGCTATGAGTCACTGAAATGTTCCTCCCCTGACATTCTGGAGAAGATAGACAGCTTCCATGATGGGAAAGCAAAAGCACCTTGGTCTTCGATAGCTAGCGCCAACACAATTACTTTATGAGCCTAAGAATCTGGTTTGTTTACACACTCAGAGGGCCCTTTTCAATAAATGCTGGTTTGCAGTGAGTGCCCAGCACACCAAATGCTAACAGCGTTAGTGTCTCGTTGAGGAAGATGGGCAATTTTCCTATCAGGAGTCTCCTTATTGTTGGAGCATGCAATATTAAAAAGGAAAGGGTGGGTGGACTTGTTCTGATGAATTGAATTAATTTCCAGTTTAATTAAAATACATTATGTACTACATATTTTATTGCAGACCTACAGAATGACATGCCCTCAACAAACACATTTCTATTATAAGATTTCCTTCAATTAGTGCCAGCACAGAGAGCTTCTGAACACAGTGTACGGCCAGACAGGGCTCTCCGGGAGGAAGAGAGGGAGAAAGCCAGCATGAAAGGCACAGTGCCTGGCACACTATGGGAGACCCAGTGGGCCTCTGGCTTCAGGAAGAAAACCAAACAATGGGTGATTGTTCACTGTAGGACTGACTCACAGCAGAAGCCAGTACCATGCTGCTTACTGCTCCCTCTGCCAGCCTGCTGGCAGCCTTGTGGGGAGCATGGACAAGGCATTAGGGTGCTGGCTTCTGCTGTCAGTCAGTCCGTCAAGTCAGACTTGTGCTAAAATTGTACTAATTCCTTGTCATCAGATTTTGAACCCTTCCCTGTTCCACCTCCCCTCAAAAAGCAGATGTCCGGTTTTACTGCAAGGTGGTTTCACATTTATGGTTTCTGACACAGCACATGTGTACTGAATTCATGGCTCTGTTCTACCATCCTCATTAGCAACATGAGCATCCTCACCACATGATGTCTGAATTTTGGAGAACTGCTTCCCTCTGCCAACTCTGTCCTCCAGGGATCATTTTTTATTGCTTTTGAACTGGTTGGGTGAAGGCAAGAAAACAAGACTTGAAAAGAAAACCATGGCGACTGTGCAGATCACTAGAACTTGAAAGCAGGAAGGCAGTGAAGATCATTGCTGCCCAGCATTCAAACATGGGAGCAAATGCTCTATCTTTGTAACTGCAGAGCAGTTACCCAGGCACAGGTAACAGCCCAGGTAGTCTGAGCAATGTGGGAGGGCAAATGGAGACCTGCCAAAGCACCATGGCATGTCAGCATGCAATAATAAATCACAAGGAGGAGTTCACTACTACTTCCAAGCAACACAGTATGGCATCACTAATGAGTAATTTTCCCAGAGAAGGTAAGACCGTTTATATTTAAAAAAAATTCAGCAGAGGATAAGTTCTACTGTGTAGCAAAGCCCTTAGACTAGAGGTAGCATGCCAAAGCCAAAGAACTCTGGATCTCACCCTGAAATTTTTAGTGGAGAGATTCTACAATCTTTTGACACTGAACATATATTCTTTTCTAAATTTAGAGATGTTAAAGTATCTTATATATACCGCAACATGACAGTTATGCAGGTGGAAAGATGAGTCACAGAAATATTATTTCAAAATTTTGGATTCTCAAGTAAGTACTACCAGCTTGACCAAGTATGCCTCACATACTGTAATCATGTAGACAGGTTTTCAGCTGAAATGCTACCCAATTCTACTGGATACTTTCTTCCCACAGAGGTGCAAATTACTATATAACCAGGAGACAGGGATGAATCAGGACTCTGTATACTTGAGTGCCTGTGTTGGGGAACACAGAACTGTTTCTGCTTTCACAAAATATTTGGGATTTTATTTCCTTTCAAGATACATTCTGTGAGATTTCAAACTCTGAGTGCAACTACCGATGTGATGCAGCCATCTGAAATTTAAGAACAATAAAATTTGGAAGAGTTGATGCCAGTCTTCCTATCACCTAAGCTGTTAAAGAAGCAGTAATTAACACCATGTTGGCACATCTAAATCACAAAAGCACATCCTGTAAGAAGAGGAAAACTTTTACTTCCTGCTCTTAAACCAGCCCTTGCAGTGCTTATTGTTTAAGGGCAGACTGCCCAGAACAGAGGACCAAGAGAGTAACTGCTGAGACAACAGGAACAGATGTAAGAACAGTATGCAAATTTGCACAAAGACCTCTTCTCAGTAGTGGGACAAGTTCACTTCAGCTGTCCATTACATAGCTGAGCAGATCATATTTGATACTTGTTATTGCATAACGGAAGGTGCAGGAGAAAATAACTCTGAGACACAGAAAGCATCAGATCTGAGTGGTAATCCAGAAGGTGGGTGGGTTGCAAACTAGAGCTCTGCACTAGCAGCAGAATATAACATTTTCTGCTCTTTTTTCTCTTCTTTTTTGACTTCCATATTCTTAACTGCTTACTTCAGCTTGCATTTCTGACCCAACCCTTAAGCTTGCAAAAAGTAAACTGACAGGTAGGCAAAAAGGACAGTCAGATTTAGCTAAACATTTCCCTTCTGGAGTTTTGCTTTACATTATGTCTTTCATACACAGAGCATCTAGACTCCCATCAGAGAGAGAACAGCTGTCTTCTGTGAAACCAGAGAAGCTTCCTCCAGCGTCTATCATTGCCAACTACCCCATGATTGCTGCTTTTTGACTGTCATTCAAAATTCTACCTTTCTAGTATTCAGTTTTGGTTCTATTTCAATTCAAAGGGCCATAGCTACCCTGCAGACTACCATATGGTGCAGGGACCTGAGCAAGCTGAAATGAGAAAGCCTAGGATGAGTCTGCCCAGACATGAACACATGATGCTCAGCAGAGGATAATTTATCCCACTTCCAAGAAAAGAAAATTACCCATGTTAAGCCTTGTGTTGCTGCAGCAAGATTTCTACCAGTACCCAAGCTACCTCATTTAAAGCTAGGGTGGGAATCTGTAAACAATACTGAAAATTGTGCAGTCTCAAACTCAGATGCATTTCCTTGAATGGATTATATATCAACAGTATCTGCTGCCACAGAAAAACAGAAAGGCAGAAGGAAGCTTCCATCATTAAGTATTCAAATCCTTAACAATTCTTTGGCATATTCAAGCCAGGTGGTCACTCAAGGAACTCATGAGATGAACTGCAATTTTGCTGTTGAGGTGTCAAACACAGAGCAGCTGTTAAACACCAAAACCATAAGCAGGTTTCACCACTGCTGTCCTCTTGGGGAAGAAATGTATTGAGAGCATTTAAAGAATTTACTTTGTTTTTGAAGATTGAACTCTCCTTCTAAAGTCAGCCCACCTCAATGTGATATTTAAACAGTAAAAGAACTCTCACCAAACACTTTTCTCAATCATGCAGCCTTACAATGCTACAGTCAGTGACTGAGGGAGATAATTTTATGCAGCTACACACATACACATGCACGTATATCTCTCTATCAAATACATACATATATATATTTTATAAAATGAAAGAGACTCTAGCTTGTATCCATAAAGTTGTATCCATTTGCCACAGAAGTCAGTGACAAATGCTGCAAATGGCACAAAACCAACAGTACTGCTCACTGAAGTGAGCAACTAGCTGCATATTGATGCCAGAATTTCCTATAAAGGTTGTTTCTCTTTCATTTTGGATTTTTAAGGACAAAAACTTATCTTGTCAGTTTGCTAAGATCTTGCAAGTTCTACTATGCATTAGAAAGGACACTAATCACCCACATTGCCAACTGCAAGATATTCTTCAGAGTAAGATAATGTCATCCTCACTAAAGAAAATACCAGTGACTGCAAAGTTCTGGGGACATTAATAATGTAAGGTATTACGCAAGGTACTGTAATATTTGGATTTTATATTACTTAGAAGTTCTTTAGAAACTGATTGGGATTTTTAGAAGTGGTTATAGTTTGCTCAAATCTGCTCTGTCTGAATGAAGATAATTATACCACTCACTTTATTAATAAAATAAGTAAAGGATTAGACCTTTTGAAAAATACTTTAGAGAAATAAAATATAAATAAATTATTTCTCTGAATAGAGAAAGTACAATAATTTTAACATTTGTTACTGTCAATATAGACTGTTAGAATACCTCCAACCATTTAATTACATCATAGCTAGAAATACTTTGAAAAACAGATCCCTGTTTTTGATATTCTGGTATGGCAAGGCAAACATAGGCTTAACAAATGTTGCACCTCCACTGTTTTGATGATTTCAATAATCAGATAAGAGTTAACCGAGGAGCTGCATCAGCTTGAGTGACTTTTGGAGAGCTAGAGCCAAAAGCCACTGGTGGCTGTAATCATGCAGCAAATTGAAGCTATGTGTTCTTTTGATGCTTTTCTACAGCTTCTTCTTCAAGAAGATTAAAAGCATGAAGAAAAACTGTTTTTCTGAACAGGAAATCTTCAGCAGAAAATGTAAACAGAATTTGGAAACAGTTGAAAAACCACAGCATGGAAAAAAGAGATTCTGCAGAGAAGCAGATTGTAACTGGGCAGCAAGGACCTGCCTAAGCTTGCAAAGAATAGCCAGACTTAGATAAGGCTATGTGCATCTAAGGGTTTGTTGTTTTTTGCTTGCAAAACTCCTGTGGGAAGACAAATCCCATGTTACTCTGTGCAAGCAGTTCCCTGTGACTGTACATAGTGGTTTGTGATAGCTCTGGATTTAGACCTATCGTTCTGACCAGTCAAAAGCAGATCAAGCACTCAGGAAAATAAGGAGTCAGCCATAGGAACCCATTAGGCATAAGGGGCATACTGAGGCCTAATGCTTAGAGGATATACTCAGAGAAGAGAGAAAAGGTAGTTTCACCTGATCTGCTTTACTGCTTTACTAAAAGACATTCCCATTAACATCATGGGAAAATTTATGGGCAGCAAAGGTTAATTAAATTTCTTTTTCCTTTCAGACCATTCCTCATGAAAGTTCCCTTCCACAAAGTAAATCCTTCTTTTGACCTTAAAAGAAGGATCATATTTGCAGTCAATCGGGAAAGCAGGTTTTCTTGCTGTCTGTTCTTCTCCTAGGCAATGGCCTGCAGGTACAGAAAGCCCCAACAGCATCATTCTTTGCCCCTGTTTTGAAGACACCAATATCCAGGTCAAGAATAAACACAGCAGGACCAGAAATAAAGGCAATCATTGCATATGTGGCACTTCCCTTGTGGAAGCTTCCATCACATAACACCAAGAACTCCTTTTTTCATGCATAGCCTGCTGCTACAGGTGAAACACAAAATTGTGTAGGATTGGAGACCTATGGTCTCAGTCTTCTTAAATTTGAAGTATTTATCATCATTACCTGGAACTAAACAGCAATGATGTGCAAGGCAACAAAGAAAACTGAACCATTTCCACTCTTACCTTTCTTTCTGTCAATCTCAAGTTTGGATTAATAACATGACAATTACAAGTATCTTGTTACAGGCAAGGGCTCTAGGTGTTCATCATTGCTGGGAATGAGGTGACTTTTAATATAGGTTCAAGATCATAACCTCTGGAATATTTGAGAAAGGAATTCAGTCCAGAATTGTAACACAGCTTATGTTTTATGCAGGCAAATCTAAGTGATATGATATCTTACTGGTATGCCCATGCAGATGACTTACCAGAACTTGGGAAGAGCTAACACATAGCTAGTACTAACACCAACAAGAAAGATGTCTGTAGTCCAAAGGTCTGATTAAAGTCTTGTCTGGTTAATAAGAGAATTACATGAATATAAGCAGTATACAAATGAAACAAAGATCAGCTATATATTCATAGCATGAATACTTCTAGTGCATAATACTACATACAAAAGGCTAAATATCATTGTATGCTACAAGGAAACAACATCTTGGATTCATTCTGCTGCAGACTGTTGCTGCTATGTGGCCACCACTGTGTAAGTTGTGACTTTTACTCTCTCCCATACTCCCTTGACAGGAGGACAACTAGCAACTGGAATATGTGCGCTGCTGGTCACTGGAACATAATAGTCAGCAAGAGAAAATCCCAGCAGGAGCCACCTGCAAAAAGGAGCGCTTCATGCTGGGGTGCGGTCAGCATGACTCACAAGCTGCCTCTCCTGCCAGCTGCTGGGCTCTGGTTGGCTGGAGACAATAAAAACAGACCAGCAGCCTAAAGAATCCCTCAGTGGGGAGACAGGAAGGAATACTCTGCACAAAGTATTTTTCAAATATTTTCAAATGCAGGTGTGTTCCTATAATAGCACCTGGATTGTGACAAACAGGTCTCTGCCAGTGCACAACAACATATAACTTTTGCATTTTCTGCAAATCCTTTGGGGTTTCTTAAACTAGTCTAACACCAACCTGGATATTCTTCATATAGAAATATGGAAAACTTAAAGGAGAGGATGATCAGAATGAAGCTTTTTAAATGAACATATACATAAGAAAAAAACCCCAATGGTATTGCCTGAGATCCTTTTTCTTAGATTAGAAAAAATATGTAAACCCATATAACAACAGTTTAATCTTAGCCTGGAAGGATAGTGCCCTCTGGTGATAAAAATGCCCTAATATTTGAAAGTATGACCCTTCTAATCAGCTGCACTCTTATACTCAATTGCCAAAGCTTTGATTTTGAAAAACATTTAATTAAGAATCTTTCATCTGTAGCAAATATATCTCATTCTGTGTGACTGAAAAAATTAAATTAACATTTTCTTACCTAATACAAATAGCTGCTGACTGATTCTGCTGCTCTGCAATTCTCAGTATTCATTAAGGTTTACAAAAACTTTATGGACACAAGAGGTACATACTTACTGGTTGTGCCTCTTAAGAAGAAACAGAGGTTTAACACTCAGTCATTGAACTGCTCCAGTTCCCTAGAAGTTCATCTAATCAACTACAGGAAAGAAAATAAGGTTTAATTCATATTTTTTCCTATTTACAAAAAAATATTCTACATTCATAATAGATTCCACTAAATATCTCACTAATTCATTCAGGTACAAGTAAATATATAAATTTGAGTGGGAAAAAATTAGCAAATATTCATAAATTGAGAAATCTTGTCTATTTCTGACCAAAGTCAATTGATGCAGCATTCTACTCACCCATGACAAAGGAGTTCAGTGCCAAAAGGAAGAGAACATAAGGGACCTCTGTTTCTTCCTGTAGGGACTCCTGCAGTTACCTGCCATTCCTTATATTGCTACATCTCATTTTCAAATTATAGCAATACTATAAATGGGTGGGTGTGCTAAACTAGATATGTTTAATATCTTTGCTAGGTTGCAGGTTGAAGTTTAGAAGAGTCCTGCTTTATCCCGGTTCCCTATTATCCTTTTCTACCAAGATGAGAAGATTTTTGTGTCCAGGTTTGTTTTACTAGCAATCACTATACTTACAAATATTGGTAAACCTTATGTAACCTTCTCATAAGGCTGAAGACTAAAACATTAGAAAAAGAAAGAACACACACAAGAGGAAAGAAGCTCATGAAATTCTTCTTACCGAGTTAGTATCTTCAACCTATAAAGATTTTGTAGGGGAGACCAATTCATCATATTGAGGCTCCCAGATTCTAGTGCCATGGGAGCATCTGCTAGGAAGGCTAGTAAGAAAAATGCCATTTGAAGTCTTTATACCAAGAAGCAGCAGCAGTTAAGACAAAATTATATGAATGCTGATACGAACCTGCCTGTGCTCACAAAGAGGGAAGCTGACTGATGGAGAAATCCCATAGTCTCTGCCAGATACATTTCTAATCACTAGCTGTGCCTCATACTGAGTATTTCCAGGCATTCAGGCTGAAATTCCTTAGAGATTATTTTTTTAATGTTTTTCCATAGCTGTGTGCCCAGAACAAGAACCCTCCTTGAGGAAGAGATTAAAGTAAGCTAATTCTGCCTTGGAAAAGGGTGGAAGCGTGACAGTGAATAACAGGAAGGCCCTGGAGAGCTGAACCATGCTGCCGTGGCAATTGAAGGAAGCATTATCCACCTTCCCACACACTGCACCAGCAGCAGCTTTTGCCCTTAAACTGCTCAAGGACTACACACTGCCTGCACCAGAAATTTTTGCTCCACCACACGATCAAGTGACCCAGACAACTCCCTGTGTCTAAAGTGTGTCGCTATTGCCAGTTCTGTAGCAGCATGTGTCAATGGAACAGTGAATAAATTGTGAAGAACGCCCCTGAAGCCAGAATACATTCAAGGTTTTAAGTAGCTCCCCTCACAACAACATTTGGGAAACAAAAGCCAACAGCAAATGACCACTGACATGAAAGAAGGTTCAATACAAGTCTGTCCAAATATTTGAGCAGATGTATCTGTCCTATTGCCTTTTAAAAGCTCTATATTTTATCAATAGTTTCGTTTTGAGAATATGAAGATAGGAATAGTAAGAAAGCCAACTTGGTCTAAATCTATGGTAGGGAACAAGTTTAAAGTAGCATTCATGTTCTACTTACAGTTTATACAAATTTAAATCCTTATTATTTAATTATATGACTTTCTGTACATTGCCTTTCAAAATTTGAGCAGGGATTATGTGTTGGAGGTGCACATGGAACACAGTTTAGAAGCTAAAAATAAGTTGCCAAAAGAAATTCTTATATTATCCCCTGAGCAGAAAATTATTTAAGTGAAATATGCTTCCATTTAATCAGTACTTCTTAAAAGTGATCTTCGTAAAGGAAAGACCCAGTTGCACAAATTAGTCTGCAAAAGTATCTTAGATGTTTGCACCTTTTTCTGACAAAAATAATTGAGTAAGTTGCTTATGATGTTGAGCAGTCAGGATCACAATGTTAAAAGCTTTAACTAGGCATTTAAATTTTTCATGAGCATTTGAAATTACCAAAATTTGTCAACGTTTAAAAAATCAAGTATTATTTACTGAATTTCTCATTGAAATAACAGCAAATACACAGGTGAAAAAGTATTTGAAGTTAAAATCAAATCAGCAGCATCATATACTAAGCACCAGAGCTACCATAAAGATTTTTATGTTGTCTACCAGTCATTTTGCTCTAGAGAGAGTTGCTACATACATGGCACTTCTGAAGATTAGACATTTGCTTTCATATGCAAGTCTTCATTGGTCTTCATTTTGGAGTAGTTTGGGTATAAGGAACAGCCATTGCCAGAATCAAGCTAGCTACTCCTAGGAAAAGTAACCATCTTCCCTTCCTCCCCCATGTCCAGCATCAGAAACAAGGCAAGTTCTGTGTAGCTCATATCCTTGCTCCTCTTCCCATCCCACGAGTATGGGTAAGATCAGGCTTCAGCTTTCAGCTTTGACACACAGTGCTATAAAGTCTTCCATTTATTATTCCTACTTCTTCAAAAGTTTTGTTGATTTGGAGGTGGAGGACGGGGAAGGAACTGCAGTCAAATTGCAGACAACTCTGGTGTAGTCTCCAAGGGTGTCATAAGATATAATAATAATTCTGGAAGTTCAAGAAATTTTGAAATGTTTATAAGCTCTACTTTTGAAAGCTTAGCTGTTGCCTCAGATTTTAGCACCTGTCAACTCAAGCACATTAGAGCAGAAGGTGTCCCTGGTGTAATAGCAGTGGGGAGTGTGAGCCTCTGGAATGTCACAGAGGAGAACCAAGTGAAGAAGGTTTCTTTCCCAAATAGGAACTGAACGTGTGAAGAGGACACCTAGACACTTATACTGAAATAAAAATAGTGAATAAGTTTTGTCTCCATATGAAGGAAACATAACTGAGTGTGACTAGTTTTTAGGTGTCCTCTGAATATTTTGTTAATTTGTGTGTGGTTTGTTTGAATTTACAAATTTTGTTTTGGTCTTTAATGAGAACAAGCATTGCAGGAAGCAGCACTGCAAAGTCTCCAGACTGGTCCAAAAGGAAGACGCTAGGCTGCTGGCTCAGAAGGAAAACATGACACAGGATGGAAGATAGAAACAGAGGAATTATAACAGATAAATTATCAGGATGATCAACAGCTCAGGACAGAAATGGACAGCACAATGTGAGAGCAGCAAAAGAAGGATGAAAAAGGGGAAAGGAGGGGAAAAATATAATTTTATTTATAACTAATTACTAATGCAACTAGATTTTTTTCTCCAAAATGGAAAAATTTTGGAGAATTCTTCAGCATCTCTTGAATAAAACTGGTTCTTTGCAACTGCAAGACTGGTTCTCTTCTTTAAGTGTCTAGCATACAACTCACTTTAGCCCTCTGAATTAATTTTTTAATCTGTATAATCCATCACAATAACTGTTAAGACTTAGATCGCAAGTACTTATTCAGTATGTTTCACCTGCACATTACTACCAACTGTCTGTCCACTGTCTTACTACCTTGCACTGCACTCAGAAAAATATTTTTTACCTAGATCAGAGTTAGTACACATCATCATCATCATTCCAGTCTGAAGGTTTTTCATGCTATGGTTAAGTAACCATACTTGAGGTTAAGGATCATTTGTTGAGGTTTTATTAAATTTCACTTTGTTTTGTTTACCTAGCATCAACATCAAGTTGCTTACATCTATGCTAGTTTTTAAATGCCACTAGAAATTTTCAGCTCATTATACTGGATAATTTACTTAGTTTAGCTAGAGTGCTGTGCAATTTGCATGTACTACTACAACCATTGCCACAACAGTAGTCAACGTTTATTTTAATTCTACTGTTTAAGGGACATCACATAAGCAAAACTAACTAACAGTTCTTTTACAATCGTATGTGAACTTTATCTTAAATAAAGCAAAAAATATTAAACACTTCTAAAGGGTAAATCTGCTCCAAGAAATTCTGCAGAAACTATTATTAATAATAATTTAAATTTTAAAATAGTATTTAATTATTTCTGACAGTGAAACAGCAAGAAACTTATGCCAGCCTGGTTTCCTTCCCCACGACTGCTTCATAATAGACTACTAATATTCACAAATTCTCTTGTCATAAAAAGAGCATATGAGCACTGATTTAATTGCTGAGAGACAGTATGTTCACATATGCTCTGGACCAAAACTGAGCTGTTTTTCAACAAGAGACTGTCACATCAGTTTTCTGTAGCATAGGCACACACAAAATGCCAAAGTCTACTCTTCTTAACACGAGACCAGTGGAAGGTTTTAAGATAATTTGTACTTTGCACTGCAACTTTCACTAATCAAAAGAAATCATAAGTATGGGTTTTAGGCACTTACTTCTCTTTATGGCACTACTTGAGAGTATATGTATAGAACCAATATAAAAAGCAGATTATTTTTCTTTTAAAAGCATGTTATATTCTTGCAAATATCAAAACTCTCCCTGCATAAATGAATCTCAGCAAGTCTATGCAAAAAGACACAGATTGCCAAGAAATCTTCAGAAAGGGTCTCTCTGCATGGAGATGTACTAAGTCATTGCTCATCTCCTGCGCCCAGAGCTGCTCAGCAGGTGCCTAGCAGGAGGCACTAGGCTGCTATTCTTCAGCTGTAGGAAGCACATGCAGAGAGGACCTGCAACTGATAAAAAGCCAAAAAGCACTTTTCAGAACTAATCACACTAGTTCTTCCTAGCAACAAATATCTGTTTATTTCAAACCTGTCCCTCCCTATTGCTATCCTTTGTGCAGTTTTCTTCCTTCTGTCTTGTCTTCCTTCTGTCTTCTTCCCTTTCTCCACTGCCCCTCAGTCTTCGGCATAGCAGATCACTTACACGCCTGGTGAGTAACCTCAGGGTTCATTGTGTTTTTTAAGCAAGCAAACACTCTCCCTCCACATTCAGGAAATTAATTTGATATGACAGGTGTGATGGTGTTCACAGGGGTTCTTGGATGAGGGAAGAGACAAAGGATGTGACTCCATGTTTCAGAAGGCTTGATTTATTATTTTATGATATATATTACATTAAAACTATACTAAAAGAATAAAGAAAAGGTTTCATCAGAAGGCTAGCTAAGAATAGAAAGGAATGATAACAAAGGTTTGTGGCTCGGGCTCTGTGTCCAAGCCAGCTGGGCTGTGATTGGCCATCAATTACAAACAACCACATAAAACCAATCACAGATGCACCTGTTGCATTCCACAGCAGCAGATAATCATTGTTTACATTTTGTTCCTGAGGCCTCTCAGCTTCTCAGGAGGAAAATTTCTAAGGAAAGGATTTTTCATGAAAACATGTCTGCGACAGACAGGCTTTATGTCACAGCCTTCATCTTGCTCTGTCATATCAGGATGCTCTGACCTCAGCAGCAGTATCTGGCTATGTCCCGCACCCAGGGGAACCAAGGAAGGAATGGACATGTCCAGTCTTAGCAGCAGCTATTCCTTTCTTCCGAGACAGCAAAGGTATCTGCTGTATTTGCCAAGTCCTGATTCAAAAATCCAGACTACTGAAGCTGTCAGAAGTATTAGAGTGCAGGTAAATAGTATTTCCTCCTTCCTGATCCCAAAAGCCATTTTCCACCTTTTCCCAACAGCCTGGATCTACAAAAGGAGCAAGCAGTATAATCCAGTGGTTTGGGTACCCTCTTTTCTGGCAAGAGGTGTTTCCCCACCTGTTCTCTGAAAAAGAGAGACCAGATGGATGGCCCAAGCCATCTGCACTGCAGGTCTGGGTGCAACAGTTCCAAGCTGAAGGAGCCTCTAGGATCTCCTCTCTCACCCACATACTTTCCTGAAATGCAAATTTCCCCATTTTGGATTTGGGCTCAGAGAATAGGAAACTCACTAGCATACAGCTGAACTTTTCAGGAAGCATTTGAATGATGCACACAGAAAGGTACATGCAGATACAGGCTTTACATGCATTCTAAGGAATTTCTGCTCTTTGCCTGTAGGAGAAAGCACACAAGAATGCAGGCAATTAGGAAATAAACTACCTGGCTATAACATCCACACATTCTGTTTCCCTTAACCTGGAAGACAATTGTATCTGTGACAGCAGTGTTTAGAAAAAATTTACTTCTATCACTGGATCAGGACAGGGTGGAGTTTGGGGGGGGTCTTTTTAACATTTTCCTTAATTTTCTTTCACTTCAATTCAAAAAAGTGGAGACTTATTGAATCACAAAAAGTCATCCCTTGATCCTAGGAGCAAGGGTCTGTAAGAATATAGTAAGTTTAGTGATATCATTTTTGTTCTCAAGCCAGACACTTTAGCATTGTATTTAATAGAATTTGAGAAATATTTCTGGAGTCCTGTGAAAATCTTGATAAGATTTGCAAAGCTATGCAAAAATTCTGCATTTCTGTTGTTTCTTGAAATCTTCTGTTGGATAGCCCTTATACTCAACAGTGGATGATTATTGTATTTATGTCTTCAAAACCTTCTGATTTTTTAATCCCTTCCATGTGTCTGCCTCCTCTCTCTTCAAAACAGAAGACCTCCATGCTGTTTAAACCTTTCTCATGAGAAGAGGGGACTCAAATCATATGATGGAGCAGACACAATTTTAGAAAAAGATATAATGGTAACCTCAGATTTTCTTTTTGCTTCTTTCCTACTATTCCCTACTACTTCATAGTACAAAAACCAGCGATGATAAGAACTTTACTGGGTAGTAATAGATAGCAGAAAGCTCCTGACCCATATTCAGAAAGTGATGATAACACAAAAGCTGAGACTTTTGACAGTCACCTTTCATCTGACTGCTTTGAAAATCTAGTGTCACAGCTAAGTTTTGCCACATCATTACTCATTTGATTATATATGAGTAGAATGAAATTACTATGTACATGCACAGATCTTTCTTACACACTACTTCCATTCTCTACCTTGTTCAAAATGTCTCTGTCTCTCCCTTTTCCTCCCTATTTGTTAATTTTGTTCTTCAAAGCTCTTACATAATCTAAAGACACCATGGGACAAAAGGGAAATTTTTCTCACAGATCAAGAGATGACTAAAAAACAGGTACAGAAGGACTGGAATAAATGGATGGAGCTTTTTGGTACAAGTAGTTGAATGTCCTCTGAGTAGTGGACATTTTCTTGCTTGGTTCTAGCCCTTGCCTCAAAACAATGACCAAACACTTTGAGCCAACAAAACCCCAACAAAACCTTCTGCTGTGCTTCCTTTTTTTTTTTTTTTTTTTTTTTTTTTTTAAGCCCTCTTTAACAGCCTCTTATGTTAATTTGCCTGATTTTTGTACCCCTTGTTGATGAGCTGATGGTATTTTTCTACTCTTTTGTCTTCCCCCACCTCCCCAGCCCCAACCCAAAAATGGAGAAAACTTATTTCCTTTGTGTTTCCATTACTAATCACAACAGAATAATCATCAAAACTAAATTATCTCTGTTGTCCTGCCTGATGAGTGTACACTTGAACCATTTCTAGTCAGGGGAAGTGTATTCATAGTAGAGCAATTTTCATAGCAACAACTATATGAAAACAACATTCACAGGAGTAGAATTTCCTTTTACTTTAACATTTTTTAAATTGCTTAGTTCTACCTAACCCTATTGTATCATTTCCTATCATTGACTTTTTAGGAATTGCTGAAGTATAATAAGTAATTTGGAGTATCTGTTCAACCCACAATTGAAAATCCTAAAACTGTGGCACACCAACATTGAATTTCTGCTTCAAAGTCAAGAGGAGTATATCAAAAGGATTATTTGTAGCAGTCAACAGTATTAAACCAGAACATATCAAGACATATAAAGGTCTCAGAAAGCCTTGAAGTTGTTTGTTAATAATACTGTTCCACAGTTTGGAACAGAATAACTATATTTTACTGGCAATATTATTCTTAATTTGCAATACATGGGACTCTAAACACCTTAACTGACACCACACAGTTCTATTCTTGTGTGTTTTTTCCTGTCTGGTTATTGCAGGATGGAAACTTCTGAAAAAACTTGCCTCAGGGTTTCCAACTGAAGGCCTCATTTTCAATGCTGATAAGCTTCCTGAACTCTCTGAGCCTGGACTAAAATTTCCTGTGCCAAAAGGGTGCCTTGGAACACAAGGAAGAAGTTCTTTACTGTGTGAAGGAATGCACACTGGAACAGATTGCTCAGCGAGGTTGTGAATCTTCCTCACTGAAGGTATTGAAGAACCGTGCGGATACAGCCCTGTGCCACGTGCTCTGGGATGGCCATGCTTGAGCAGGGAGGCTGAACCAGATGACCCACTGGGTCCTTCCCAGTCTGACCCAGCCTGTGATTCTGTGATTTTCCATCATACAGCTAGCCTTTGGGGAAATGAAAAAAAAACTAAAACAAAACAAAAACAATAAAAACCAAAACAAATAAAAACCCAAAACCAAACCACCAACCAAAAAAAAAAAAAAAGCTCACACTACAGGATAACTAGTGTTTCACAATTAAGTTTTCATTAATGCCATCAATGCTATGCTCTTCAAGTTACACATTGCTGTCTTTGCCTAATCTGACTAATGCCATGTACACACACAACAATAAACTGGTTTTAATAAACACACATCCATGTGTTTTCTCTCCCACATGATAAAACAGCACAGTCAGTTGCTATGATAGAAAGTCTTTTTCCTTGTTATATTAACTTTTTTCATGTGTGCCTCATTATTTCTTCATGTTGATTACTCAATGGAAGAGTTGAATTCTATTTAAGGCTATGGAAAAGGTCATGGACAAAAGGGAACTCGAGTCTCTGTTTGCCATTTAAAAAGAAAACTACCACACTTGTGTTAATATTTGCTTTCACTTACAGCAGGTATACTTAGGCTATCTGAATAGCAAATCATGGTGGGCAGTGTGAATGAAAAAGTACTGAAGTTATTGATCTCAGGAGAAAGATGTAGACATGTAACAACTGATTATTTTCCAGCAGAAATCTCTGAAAATACTTGGGATTTTCCTGTTATGGTTAAAAGCTGTTCAGCTACCCAAACTTATCATCTACCCACTGCAGAGAAGAGAAATGGCATTATTTGTATCTGATATCCAGAGAAGTAGGATAAATAATCAGAACATACAAGTTAAAAGAAAAGTCTATGAAGATGAATGAAACTAAATGCAAAGTAAAAGTTGCTACCAAAACAAAACTATTTCAATAAAAATAAAGTTACATGAGCACAGGATGTGAATGACTTCTGAGTTTGGTCAGCTGGTTGATTACTTTTGGTGGGGGGAGTGAAAACATTGTGAGAAGAATTTTGGTTGCAATTCCAGTCTTAATTCACCAGACAGACAGTCATTTTTAATGCAAATATTACCACTGCTTTCAATGAATGGTGTCAAACCAGGTTTTCTAAGACATAATAAAGGTCAGGATTTGAGGTTTGCTGGCTGGACCCATCAATAACATCCCAAAAAAAAATCATCTTTTATATTGTGAAAAATTATTTGTTGAGAGGCAGTATTTCACAACTTGCAGAAGTGTTTGATTGCTACTTGTGAGAGTTTGCACAGGCTGTAAAAAGAAAGGGTTCAGTCAGGTCAGGATCTTCCAAAATAGGCCCTGACAGATACAAGCTATACTTACCTTGCCTGCTCTGCCTTGATATCTGCCTAGGTTTTCAGAAGTAACCAATGCAATATATCCCTTCCAGCATGATATTATCTCTTTCCTCAAAATCATGCATCCTTTTGCCATCTTACCGATCTTGTAAGTGGGAGCAAACAGAGAAATTAAGCACAAGAAGATCAAGACTGTCCTTGGTTTCAACAGGAGAAAGGCTGTAAGCCAAATGAGAAGTGCACTGAAAGAATATGCAAAAGACTATTCTAAAAATACAATTATGCTCAGAAAAGTTGATACAGAATGGTATTTCCTCCCACACATCTAGGTTTTGCCTACTTGTGAAGTTTGCACAGGCTGTAAAAGAAAAAGGTGGATCTTCCAAAATAGGCCCTGACAGATACATCTTGCCTGCTCTGCCTTGATATCTGCCTAGGTTTTCAGAAGTTGCAATATATCCCTTCCAGCATGATATTATCTCTTTCCTCAAAATCATGCATCCTTTTGCCATCTTACCGATCTTGTAAGTGGGAGCAAACAGAGAAATTAAGCACAAGAAGATCAAGACTGTCCTTGGTTTCAACAGGAGAAAGGCTGTAAGCCAAATGAGAAGTGCACTGAAAGAATATGCAAAAGACTATTCTAAAAATACAATTATGCTCCAGGTAAAAGAAAAATGGCAGGAAACTGCATCTTGGAAAAGTTGATACAGAATGGTATTTCCTCCCACACAGCTTTGGTAACATTATGCTAATGCTGTATATTTGACAGTAGTCTGCTCCAGCTTCTGCATCTGTGACAGCCAAGGCATGAAACAGCATTTAAAATAGCATTTGCTTATTATTTTTAAAGTATTATCTAAGTTCATAGCTGCTATGGTATTAAAATATGACTCAGATAATAACTACTCACTGTTCAATACAAAATTGCAGTTAAACTGGAGTTACTTATATGAAAATGGAATCCTAGCACATGTTAAATTCTGCCTTTAGACGTGTTGTCTAAACAGACATCCTGGAAACAATACTTCATACATGTCAACACATCAGGAATGCTAAGAAAGCTTGCTATGTCTGAAGATTGCAAGGCATGGTCTTTTGATGGGATTAATGTAGGTGTTATTTTGCCTTTTTAACATAGATTAACTTCTTTTTTGCTGTTTTAAGCTTTTAAATATCTATAAATGACAGCTTGGTTCAGCTATTCACTGCAGATTGACTTATTCAGTCTAATTACTTCTTTTCCTATGTTATATGAAAGCGTTACTCATAAGTTCAATTTTACTGGATGACTGATCTAAAAATATACCTGCATCTCCAGTCCATTTTACACACTGAATGAACAGATAAACAACATAATTCATTTTCATCAAGGTATTCTCTTTAAGAAAATTGTACAGTTCAGTCGACAGAATTAAAAAATTAATTTGTACTAAGTGATTAAAAAGAACATAGATGGTTTTGAACTCTGCAGAGATTGAGACCGTAGAAAGCAGTTAACAAAAGTTTCAGACCAGAACTACCAACCAGGGAACAAGATGACATGGCGTGCTAGGGGAAAATTAAGAGTTCAGGATTGTGTCAGAGTCTGCTTTTAGTGACTCATTTGGCAAGAAGAGAATAGTTTCTTTGTATTATTCCTCAGTGCCTCTCAGTTCACCTAGAACATGGAATGTTTTCTGTAACCTGCCCAGAATGCACTCTATTTCCTTTCCCATGGCCTCTCCCAGAAGCACATCATCAAAACGTACCCTACCCATTCAGCAGAGTATCCTGGGGAGCAGAGCATGAATGAGGAGAAAGTATCCACACCCAAAGAGAGCAAATAAAGTGACAGTCACCATGTCCTCTCCAAGAGGAACTCAAAAAAACCAAGTGTCTGTATTGCCTCTTACTTTCTCCATTCCCAATAACTTTTGAATTGGCTGCTTTCACAAGGCATACTTCCCACTACACTCATATCCACGTAGGCAAAATGTACAGGCCAGCACCACAGAGAGGGAGAAACATCTTCATACATTTGTCAGTACCATCTCTTAGTCAACCAATATAACAATGAAGGAGTTTCTATCGAACATCAGTGGTTTGAAATATTTCAGGATTATTAGTAGGTCAGGGATAAAAATAATCTATTTCCAAGATTCACAGCACAATAGTTTATACAATTCTGATTTTTTTAATACCTCCCAGCTTTTATCATCTGACATTTTTCTTCTTTCCAAAACAAATTTCAGCTTCCTTAGTGTATTGCTGCTTATTTTATTGCTTTCATTTCCATTTTCTCCCTTGCACTAAGATTCCACCACAGAGATTACATGGCCATTTATATGTTCAGCAGGACTAAACACTGGACAAATCCCAAACCATCTTACTGCCTGGGGGCTGAGAAAAGGAGTTTTCACATGTCTGTAAAACCATTCTGGATTGGAATTAGTGACCCTGAAAAAGTTCATATAATCATCTTTTCCTGCTTGCTAATTGCACTGCTCATTTCCAATCAGCATGTTCCATCTTGAAATAATTGCACTCAAGAGGTTACTTCTACAGTCATGTGTTCAATCTTAGAAACTTCAATTACTTGCACTCATCACAAACAACTTTTGCCCATTTTTTGTCACTGAAAAAAATTCTTAGAATTTCACTTATCTTTCAGAAGTAAAACACAGAAAAACAGAAAAAAACAACTGCAGTAACAAAGCACTGTCACTGTACCACCCTAGAAAGGGTATAGTGTTGCAAGTGTACAATAAACAATTTAAGCTTCTTTCTTCTTCATGCTGAAATGATTGCTTGCCTCACATATTTAAAAAACAAAGTATATAAGTTGCAGTTAGGACTGTGATTTCCCAAGCACAAATCCCAGAGTTGGACAGAATCCCAGTTTCATATTACAGTTGTTTGTTCCAGGTTGCAGGAAGCTCAGAGTTACAGCCCTGGGACCACTGCTATTTGAGAAGTTTAAAACACAAACCAGCTCTTCCCACCCTCAGCCCTGAGCTTGCCCTCCAAGAACAGTGCATTCCTAGATGGGTTCCTGTTCCTAGAAACAGGAAGAGTTTCAATCAAGAGCACTGCCTGATTCAAGAAGAATTTTGAACATTTGCAGTGTTACCAACACCACTTCCTTTCTCAACCAAGTATTTTCATAGAATCATGGAATCATTTAGTTTAGCAAAGACCTTTAATATCATCAAATCTAACCCTTAACCTGGCACTGCCAAGTTCGCCCCTGAACCATGTCCCTAGGTGCCACAACTGCAGGAGATGGTGACTCCACCACTTACTTGGACAACATGTTCCAAAGGTTGAAAAATCTTTCAGTGAAGAAACTTCTCCTAATATCCAGCCTAAACTTCCCTTGGTTCCGATATTGAAGGGAGAATGGTAATGAGACACAGCTAGTAATGGTATATTTACAAAGCTGTAAAAAACTAAACATATTAAAAACAAACTTAAAGAAGCACTGAGCTGATATTTTGACTATCTGATGATGTGCAGACATAGGAAAAAATACACCACCTTTTTAAACTGAGTTTCACCTCTAGATGTATTAACAATTTCTTTTAAAAACATCCTACAGAGTATATTATTTATAAACTAGCATCAATGTAAAGAATAGATTGTTTAGGAGATGTAAAAGTAAGGTTACTATTCAGTGTAAAAGTAGTAACCAACGATCATCACATTCTTTCAAACACTGCTGAAAGGTCTGAACACAAAGAAAATCTTTTGACAACCCTTGTAAAATGCCATAAAATTCCAAAAATTATTCTTTTAACAGAGATAGAACGTTGTATCTGCACAAGCCCATGGATACCTGAGGACAGAACCATTCAGCCTGGTACCTGCATTGCAAGTCAGACTTCCAACCCTTTCTATGGCCTTCAGCTTTCAATACAGTCAATACACTCAAACATTCAATCTGCTGTTGCAGTGTAATTTTTATGTGTTGACTTTCTTGTTCTCTGTGACATTTGCTTTTCCCTTCCTTTATATATTCTTCCTCTGTCAGCCTAAGACCTCCTTCATATGGCTACCTCTTTCACTATACCATTAAACCACTTTTTCCTGTGATTCATTGATTTTAATTCTTTTCAGCTAGTAACTGCATATTTCTATTTTATATGAGCAACTGTCCACAAAACAGATTCCTGATTACATTTTCTGCTGAAAAACAAAGCAGATTCTCCTTTATTCTTATCCATCTTTTCTTTTAATAGAGCTGAAAATTGGGCCCTATATTCATATTTTCCCCTGAGATAATACATTCACATCAATATTTCATTATATAGTTGACTTGAATTTTGGGGATTCTTTGTTTAGGTTGGTCACAGTAGATTCCAGTGTTCATAACATTTTCAGAGATGGAAGTGACAACTGGAAATCAAAATGGTTTCTTTCAATGTCTTGCTGAACAACAAGGGGACACATTGAAATAGCAGGACCAATGCAAGCAAAGATCTTTTCTGAGGAAATACCCACATTTACTGTAATTTATATGATCCAAACAGACCAAAGTAACAAAGATGTATGGGTTGATTTTACTGAAGATAAGACATAATGAAATCTGGTATCTTTGTTTAGAGGGAACATACAAAATCCTATTTCTTCAAAGTGCGAGAGAACTCAAAAGGAAACAAAAAGTCTTTTCTGAAATCTCCAGCTTTTTCCCACTCATCAGTACCTAAGCCTCAACACTGAAATCCAACATTTCTCTCAGAGGTTCTGTGTTCTGTACAACTCTGTACAAATTTTTAAATTTTCTACTTTCTTTGTCATTCCCCACTTTTTTCATCTATAGAGTAAGATTCCTCTGCCTATATAGTCCTACTTTCTGAAAGGGTCTGACCATGCCACAACTAAGAAGTGACACATGCAATTTAAGATGGAACTTGCTTCTATTTAAGGAAAAACAGATTTTTCCCATCATAACTAGCAAAAGATAGCATTTGCACATGCTGACTTTAACATCTCTTGCCCAAAACAAAAAGTCTCCAATAACGACTAGAATTTCTGTGTTAGATTTATAAGTGAGGACAACAAAGCTTTTTAGACTTAGTATGAAACAGTGCAAGTAGGGAAGATAAGAAGTTCAGCTGCCCCCTCTACCATTTACTCCAGTAACAAATTCATGACTTAGCTATCATTATTAGCTCAGCATGGGACAGCTAACCATAAGTCTTACTGCTTGCATTGCAGTAGGAGCACGGACTTTTTGTTGCCGCTATGATGCAATGGGAACATCATTGTTGCACTGCATGTTCTGATTCAAGGATGACAAGATTGATATTTAGAAGTACATGTTAGCCAAGAGACACAACCCAGCTCTTCTGAAACATGTATTCCATGTTTGGTACAACAAAGTTTCCTGCAGTTGTAAACTATTAAAAGTTGTGTAAAAGCTTCTTTTTAGCAAAATAAATTGAAGTCACTTGAAAAATGCTTGTGGTTTCTGGTAATTATTGCAACCATTAGTAAAACAGATCCCCACTTATCACCTCTACAGCAATAGTGGCTGTTTTAGTCATTAAACTGCAAGTCAAATATTTGTCAATTGTTAAGCTACAGATCCTTGATATTTGCCAGGGCCATCCAGGACTCTCTACTCTTCTTCTACCAACCCTTAGGTTCTAGGAACACTTAAGTTTTTTCAATGTATGGTCTTGGATGTAGGGAAGGCAGTCTAACCCTTAGGCTTTCTCAGTTGAGATCATTGGCAAGCACTCTTTTCACCACAAAATAGGCAGATATAATCAGCTTTTAAAGCAGCATTCTATTTAAGAAAAAAAGGTACACATGCAGTCTGAGCAGGTTCTGAAGTTTTCAGTTCAAAACAATATCAAGCCAAAACATCCTGTGTCAATGGTAAAATGTTCCATTCATTTCTCCTCCCAGACCTACAGTTATCAATCTTTAAGAAGAAAAAGTCAGTTTCAGGGAGATATGAAAAGATAATTATTTTTAATTATTATTAATTAAATTAAGTACTAATTATTATATCCTGTAGATGTTCAACCTTGTAAACTAGTTCTTCTCTGAGAAGAAATCAGAATGGCACAACTTGCCATAACACAGGTAAACTCTTTGACAGATGAGTCACCATGTCATAAGAATGAAGAAATTGAAGTCATGCATTTACTTTAATCTTTCCAGAATTAAAGAAGCAACAAGAGTGTGAAATAAAAACTCAAGGTGAAATAATAAATCAAAACTCTTCTAGAATATTTGTTCCCTAATACCAAGTACTATCACAGATATGATGCAATTTCAGAAGTTCTGTTACTTTCAGTTCCCATTACAATTTTGGACAATTTCAGGGGGTTTTTAGAGCTCTTTGTCTTAGAACATGGTTTTCACCATGGGTATCATTGTAAACTTTGGAAATATGCAATCTCATAGTTAGAAATCCTCAAGTTTCATTCCCTCTTTAATATCTATACAAGTTTAGTTTTATTTAAAAAAAAATCTTCCCCAAGTGAAAGAAAATTGATTTAAGATACAGACACTTAAGAAAAAAAGATGATGTATGGAATCTAAACTAGAGAAATAATGATTTCCTAGTTTCATAGTTTCTAACTTGTTCAGCAGGATTTTCAAACTTCTCGAAGATCCCTGGGCAATGGAAGCTTATATTATGAATATGAGGCATGATGTTACAGACTACTCTCTTAGAGAAATTAGTCTGGCCACACACACAAAGATCCAACCACAGCTACAAGCACCAACCAAAAAAAAAAAAAATAGGAGAGCCAAGCAGGATAGAGATCAGTTTTAAGTGGACATAAATTCTCGAGTTAGAGAATTGACACCTTCCCACCATGTTTTTAGAACACTACCTCAGATAGCAAATGCATTATGTTCACTACCTATTTGGATTTCTCCCTAGGAAACATTGGCAGTGAATTCAGGACTCTCTTGATCCCAGGAAGGTCATAGGAGAGCTAGCTACCAGCTTATGAAACATTCTTGTACCAATAAATTCATTTAACATCTGTTGTAAGCTGAAACCTTCATGGTGCCTCATTGAGCTTCTTCTGCTTCACTGCACTTTTGTTTATAATATGAGGCTATATTTTCAAGTTGCAGCTGTGTCTAGAAACTCCACACAAACTAAAAGTAAGCCTAGCAATATAGAACATTGATTTTTTTTCCCCTTTTTTGCTTTTTTTTTTTTTTAAAAAAGCTACCTGATTTCACGGGAAAATTATTTAGAAGAAAAACTCTGCCATTTCATAGATGTCCTAGAAAAGATGAACAACAAGATTTAAAATAACACATTTCTGCTATGGAGCATGCTATATATGTTTTGTAGTATTTGTGACTGCATTTCTACAGACCAAAAACACCTTGTCATACCTGTGACAAGATGACCCTCCAATTTTCCCTTTCTCAGCCAGTTGATATCTCCTGATGTTTTACCAGAACCCTTTAAGGTATGGCAAATGTTTGTTTCTATAAAGAAATACATACAAGCAGCACTCCCAAAAACTGATCAAAGCTTGTATTTCTCAGCACAGGATTCGTTTTTCCAACAACCGCTGAGAACTTCCACACCGTTACACGGCTGCTTGATACATCCCAGCTGAGATAAATGCCTCTGGATCTGTGGACCCTTTCCAAAGGACTGACGTCCTTGCAGAAAAGTTCTCAAGTCTGTTTCAGAAGCAGAGTTATGGAGTCCTGAAGAAGTGCATAGGACAAGCTCTTCTACAGGACTGCAGCTTGCTGTCAGTCTGGCCCAGTTCTGGCATATTGAAGCTGGTGTATTCCAGCAAAATGCACAAACACATCTCAGAGCTGACATATCAGTGCCAAGATCCACTCCCAGCTGGCAGTGTGGACAGGTTGCACTAGGTTTGGCTTCCTCCCATCCTCTAAGACTATCCCAGACAGCTTCACACCCTAAAGCATACTTGCATGTCCTTGTGCCAAGTTCCAGGTTGTCATGCTACAAAGACATGTCATTTCACAGGTTCTAAATTCATCACTTCTACCCTGGATTATGGTTGAGTGGGACTGAGTCTCTGCATGGGGCTTGCAAGAGATTTATGGCAACTACTACAAGTATGCTGTGGTACTTGGCCTCAATTCCCTATCACTCTTCCTGGCTCCATTTCACCTGGAACAGACAGAGGCCCAGATTTCTTCAGCCTTGTAACAAAATGGTAAGAACATCAGCAATATGTCCTACTCTTTCAGAGATGCCCCCCTCATTCCCCACACCAACTTTCACCTGCACCCTCAACATTCATGAAGGATAATAGACTCTATGTTTTGCTGTCCCTTGTATTCCCTCCTTCTTCATCTGTGTTGTGAACTTGTCAGCTCTCAGGTGAACTGTTGTGGTTTTGTGCTGACCAGTGCAATTGCCTTCACCGCAATCATCAGCTCAGCTATTCATTCCCTAAAGGAACAAAGATATACTCTTTTTTTGTCCTTTTCTCCATTGATTGGGTTTTTAGCTGTTGAAGCACTCCTAAAGCCACATATAACAAACTGAATTAATTCACCAAAGCCCTTAAGGCACAACCTCAGCATACAAAAGAAACCTGCCCATAAGAAAACAGATTCACCACCTGCAAAACAAGCAACAACAAAACAAAAGAATCTGTTGTACCAAAGGAAAAAACATAGAAAACTCCAGTTACATCCTTCTACTGAGATTAAGTACAGCCACTGGCAAACCAATATTTAAAATACCAGCATAAAAAGTGCATAAAATGTTAGAGTACTCCTTTTACAATGAGGTTGTAATAGAAACGTTGTCCTTTTCTTTCCACCAGTATCCGATGTCCCAAAACAAAGGGGGATAAAACCCAAACACTCATGGAAAGCAAAACATGCCATCCATCTTTAAAAAAATAATAATAAAATAAAGCTTGCAATTCAGAGAAAAAAATGCTTGGGCAACATGCATTTAGATGAAAACCTCTTCAGCATCAGCCTAGAACAGAAGTCTGAGAAGCTACCCTCCGAGCTACCCTCCGTCCAGCGCCAGCTAACAACATAAGATTTCCTGGAGTCCAGACAGATATCTCTGATTGGTCACGGGGGAAGTGAGGAAGATGTAATCACTCCACCACTTCCAGCACAGCTGACTGAACCTGGCACAGCAGCATTACTGGGGCACTGACTAATTGAAACAAATTAATATTGATTTTATTCCATTTTTCACAGCTCCACTCAAGGTCTTGTTTCCCTAGGTTCTGCAAATACACAGCTCTGCTTTCTAAATAAATCAGTTTTATAACACTATCCCATATAATACAGGTTCTTAACACTGGTCCCTGTAAAAGGCAGGAGAAATAATCACAGAATCATTTTGATTGGAAAAGATGTCTCAGATCATTGAGTCCAACCTACTTGATGGCACTAAGTGCCACATCCAGTCATTTCTTGAGCACCCCTCGGGATGGTGATTGTGGACGCCCTGGGGTAAGTTACACCCCATTGGCTCCTTCCCCTGTTAACATGTCTGTCCCTATCTTCCTGAGCCACTCCCTCCCATTTCCGTGACTGGCCCTTATCTTTGTACTGCCCTCAAGACCAGGGTCAGCCCTGAGGCCCCTGGAGAGAGAAAGTTGGATTCTGTGTGTGTGTGTGTGTCTGGGACCTGAACATCTCACCACACGGCTGAATTAAACATCTGTGGATATTATACAAAGGCCCTTTTTGCTTCATTACCTTGGACTTTACTAGCAGCAATGTAGGCTGCAACAGGTGATTCCAGCTCCTGCCTGGCCAGTCTGTTCCAATGTTAAACAATTCTTCCATGATGGAATTCCTCCTGATTCCAAACTGTACCTCCCCTGGAGCAGCTTGAGGCTGAGTCCTCCCCTCCAGTTGCTAACGTGCAACTAAATGCCAGGAGAGGATTAGGGATGGCCAGAAAACCAAACCCAACCCATTTTACTGGCAGGTCAGAGGGCAGGTGCTAAAGGACACAAATGGCAATCATATCTAATACCCCAGAAACTTGAACCACAGAGCTCCCCAGCAGCAGCACAGACACATCACTGCTGAGCAGGCAGAGCAGATAAACCTACATGCTTGTTCTTACATGGTGCAAATCAGTGTGCAGTTACCTTTCTACTGGTGCTTTGACAGAACAGACCCACCCTTGTCTGACACAAACTGCAGAGCACACAGCCACTGCCAAATGCTTACACAGCACTATCAGCCTAGTTACGAACAGAAAGGTCGTTTCTGTTTAACAAAGATAAAACCAAAGCTGTCTTTTAAGCATAAGTGAAGGGGGAAGATGAAACAAATACACCTTTTCTCTTAATGAAACCAGGAAAATAGAAGACATTTGTAACAACATGATTTATAGATCATTTTTCCTTGCTTTTCTCAGGGGAAGATCAGAAATAGCCACAAATAGACTTATAGGCAGACTAACCCATTCAAATGTTAAATTGCAATCCAATCTGGCATGAGTTAGGACATTAGTCCTGGCTTTCCTATCTATTGACACCCCACACAGCAAAATCCTCCAATTGAAATGAAATTGCTTTTCTGCTGGTGATGCAGAAGGGAGTTTGGGTGGGGTTTTTTTCTTATAACTTGTTGCTCCATTGGCCTGGGCATCCCTGAGGAATTAACTTTTCAGTGATCTGCCTTTTCCCTTTCCATGAAGAGCTTTGCTGCAATTGCTGCAGAGGCTTGGATGAACAGGTTTCATCAATTGCCTTGCATTTCTCAGGTGTCAGATTCCAGTTCAGAAAATCGCAAGGACTTAAGGGTAGGTGTGCCCAATCCAGACACCATTCCAGGGAATGGCAGACTGCTCAACAGTTCTGTCTCTTGTGTATTGTTCACAACACCTCATAATGCTTCTCTTCCAGGTACTTTGTACCCTCAGTCATTTGTATGGGTCAAACCTCTCAAGAAGGTGCAGTCTCCCCTAATGCACCAGAGCACAAGCCACTGCACTGGTGACAGAGCTGAAGGGATGTCACTCCTAGGGAGAACAGGGACATATGTTACCACTCCACAGAAACACTTTGGGATTTTGTGTTGTTAACCACTGCATTGCATCTATCCAAAGCTGGCAGTTCAATTAAATATATAATTTCAGGTATTCCAGAGAGAAACCTAAATATTTCAGCCTAAGTGTCAATGATGCAAAATTCCTTTACAGATCATCCCTGTACTGATTTTAGAAATTCCTTGCTAGCTAGTGGAGGTCAGGGAGGATAGATTGGATGTGTTTATCCAGGAGGCTGTAGCTTTCAGCACTAGCTTCCTTAGTAATCTATGCTGAAGCCTCAAATCTAACATCTAATAGTGTCTGTAATATTTAGACCACAAATCATGAATCCTGGCACTGACATATGCAGATAAAATTAGAAAATATAATAAATAATGACTACAGCATGTGAGCAAAAACCCTGTCACTGGGAAATCAAGAACCTCAGCACATTCCTTAGTAGTTTGCTTAAAAAGTTTTATCAAATGATCTTTTTTGCTTCCAAGGGCTGTACTAACACAGCAGTAACTGTGTGCTCATGTAGAGGTAATGAAAAACCTACTAGTAAGCCCTAAAAACATGCTCCAGTTTCTTTCCAATACCATCTGTACTGAGATGGGATTAGTAGTTTTTTAAACATATTCCAGCCCACTTTTCTTCATCAGTTCTTTTACTTTTTCATATTAAACTTTCCTCCTGTGGGTCTCAAAGTTTAAGCACTCCCCCAGCGTCCTTCTGCTTGCTATTTCTCCTGGAGTGACCAGCCTATTAGAGGAAATCTCTCACTTGTGGAAATTCTTCTGTTATCAAGTCCCATACTGGTACTTCTCTTCCAGCAAAAAACACAATAAAATATGGCTATATTGCATTGATACTTTGCAGCTATCTTGGAAAATCATCTTTAGAGACAGGTTATGCTAAAAAGTAAAAAAATTAATTAAAATTAAAATATAAGTAATGTCATTTCAAAATTTTTATATGAATAGACAGAAAAATGAAACACTTCCATTTCTTTTCCTTCGGTTCAAGAGATTCGTCTCTTCTTGTGCCAGCTGCATTACTTTGAAGTTATACTTGCACACAGAGATTATTTCTACTCTCCTTCCACTACCCCCTTGGTATTCACTGCTCCCAAAAATGTTAATAGAACTTGGTATAGATAAATGCAAACACCTCTGGCAGGAAACAGAATCTGTAACTGTCCTGAAGGTTAGTAAGCTAGACACAAGATATTGACAATTTGCATAGTTATGTGAATGAAATAAACATAGAATTCCATTTTCCATCTCAAAATAGCAAAACAGACACCTCCAGAATTAGTGCTACCTGGTTTTTATTGCCCTTAAATGAATCTGCACAGTGGTAAACATTCAGGGGTAGAGGTGTGTTTCAAGTGACTTTTCCCAAGTCACCATGAAAACAGTGATTATTTTATTGCTCTGCAGATATATTTACTGTAACTACATGTGAAAGTTGCTGAGAGGGCTAATTCTAATAGAAGAAGGAAAGGTAAGAATTAAAAGGTCATTTTTCTTCTTAAGAGGAAGTACTGGAAGTGGGGGCAGGAGTTAGGGGGGCACGCAGGGAGAAACCTGTCATGCAGATAAGCAGGGCCAACTGCCTTCCTTTGATGAGGTGGGTGAGCAAGTACCAATTTAAAAACCCAAGGTGAATGACAAAGCATCTACAAATAAGTTCAAGATGCTGGAGGTGCCAAGTGTGACCTCACCATCTGGAAGTCTTCCTACTTCTGAATCAGTCCATGGGGGCCTGTTCAGAACCCCCCCAAAGAGCATTCAACCATCAGAACACACAGATAGCAGCTATATCATGAGTACCATAGCTCAAGGCTTGTTCCTTAGAAAGGAGTGTAATACTCTGTGTGTGCATACATTGAAAACTGATGGGAAAACAATGTGCCTTTTTGATTATTTAACTTGGCACTCCACTCCATTATATCTGAACCTAATTTATTAATATAGAAGTCAATGGAATATTTATAAGCATCACAGAATACTTGCAAGAATAAAAAGTGTTTCTATTTCATTCCTTGTCAATGTCCTTAACCAGCGCCAGACAAAACATATCATTGCATTTGCCAAAATGAAACTAATTGGAGAACTCAAATCCTTCCTGTTACTGGAACAGAATTCATTCTAATATACATCATTTGTAAATTAATCAGCATCGATAAGCCACCACTTACAACACCAATCTACTTGACAAAATGACTTTGTAGTTCTGGGCCTGTCACTGAGCCATCTCCCAACCACTGCAATTAGCTCCCAGTCAAATGTACTGGCTTCCATTCAACAGCAAAGTTTAGAAATGTCTGACTGTTTACTTTGTGACTGAAAGCACGTTCCCATTTCTAAGGACACAAAGAAGGGCTGATAGAAAAAGGAAAAAGAGTGAAAAGAACATTATCAAAGCAGGTCAGTCAATATAGTAAACTTAAAACCTAACCTATTAAATCTCAGTCTGATCAGCACACAGGGAAGATTGCTGTCCTTTTTTCCTGTGGAAACTTGTACATGGGCAACTACTATAGAACAGGTATCTTATAGGTCTTTTCTGGTAATGTTGTTTTACTGACAACATCTAAGAAATGAGACTTTCCCATATACCCCATGTGAGAGAATCAGTTCAAGCTACCAAGATGGTCAGAAACCTGTCCTGTGTAAGGCATCTGAAAGGTAAAAAAAAGAGTAACTTCTTCAGGGACTTGGCTGAAAAATGTAAGAGTTACAAGGACAGAAATAATAACTTACTTTTATGTATTGTAAAAAGATCATCCTAGGTGTAGATGCATTTTTATAATGGAAGCTGATAGTACTGTATTTACATGACAATTTTACGTGGTCATGAATATTTCCTATCTTTGTCAGTTTTTCATAGGAGTCACTAATAAAAAGGTCTGCTTCACCCACTAAAGCTTTAGACTGAAAATTCCACAGAACAGCTTATATAGCAGAGATGAGGTCATGAAACAGTTACTGTTGCTATTATAAGCAGTTTCAGAACTTACTTGAATGTTTTAAGTCATAGCAAAAATTTGGTGTAAGATCTGGGAGTCATGCACAGATATCTATCCATATCTCCTGTCTCTGAAAATCCTTTGTGGATATTGAGCAGTAATAAAAATGTTAAATAGCAAATCAGATAAGCCTGGGTAGGAAAATAATTGAGTCTAGTGAGTTTAAGAAAAGTGGGCTACATTAGAACCCAGTAATTACAGCTCTTCATTTTATCAACATTAGTGAAATTCTTGCATGCTACACCAAGAATAAAACTTTGGGAACATGGCAGCAAGAGAATGGTCCTGGAAGAACTGTTGGTATGAATGATAACACAGCTCACCTTATCTTATCTTTGACAGCTAGTGAAAGGGAAAGCTCAGGCTGAATTTCAGAATCAGTCAGGCTGGTATGGACCAGAGTGGGTCACCATGTCCAGCCTCCCTACTCAAGGAATCCCTGCACAATTCTATCTCAGCATTATTGGAGCGAGCACCTGTAGATGGCATTCCAAGTCAGGAGCCTTGCCCACAGTGTACAGCAACACACATGAACTCTCACCCTCACTCAGCAAAGGCCATCTGGAAAGCTGAAATTCATGTGCTGAAGATTGAAAGATACTTGGATAGAAAATCTGTTACTCTTAGAGGTAAGAGGTAACTTAAATCCCTATATATTTTAAAGACCATTACATATCTGCCCTTGTACAGCTGTAGTTGTAATGAATGCTTTTAAAGAAATTATTTTGCTGGTGTGTTTTGAAAGCCAACTTTTTCTATTGTATCTGTTTTCTGTCCAAGGTCTTATGCTTCTCCAAGCAAACAAAAAATCCCACCATAATGACTGAGTTGTTAAAAACTTTCTTTTTCCTGTAACAGGAATGTCTGTACAGGTATGTCACAGTATTTTCAAGCTCTAAGAGGAGTATGAAGATTTCACACATGACCAGTGCTATATATAGCACATATCCAGTGCTATTTCAGTTTATACATGGATAAGAACCATTAAATCTGAACAATCATTGCATAACTAAACTTGTGAACCAGTTCCCTGAAACAAACCAGAAAATACTGGGTGAGCAACGTGCACGTTGGGTGATTTTGCTACTGCAGTTGAGCCAGTGGTCACCTCATAAACAAAAGCAAATCAAAATTTCCTCAAAACAATTTTAGCAATACAGATGAAAATCAGAAAAGGAAAAAAAGGAGCCAAAAATAAATTTAAATCTTAAGGCCTGATTTGACTAAATTATTATCACAAAAACTATTACCACAACACTATTTATGGCCTAGGCAAAAGCTACAGACCCATTTTGGGAACAGACAAGTTAACTCTTTAAACCTTTACTCAGTTTTTAATCAGTACAGTGGCATGATCTGAGGTAGATCCCTAAATGTAGCGGACGTACTCTACACTACCATTTCAAGAAGAAAATTAATTTAGTCCACTGTCCAAAAAGCATCAGAAGGCAACCTTAGTTACTGTGGGTCTGAGGAGAGTTGTGTAATAATCCTGTGTTAGCACTGAATTTAGACAGGAAGCTGTATAGGGAATGACAGTCAGTTTTGGTTTTGTGCATTTGAAGATCATTAGTACATTTACATATGTTTCAGGCCAGAATACTGAGGTGTCACACTTTCCCCTCAAGGAGTTGGGGAGCATTCTCTTGGGATAAGATTACCTTCTTCTTGACATTAAAACCATAGTGTTGTGGAAAATGCTGTTTACCAGTTCAGTTTGATTTTCCTTCTACATGATACCCCATTAAGATATCCAAAGACTGATAAAGATTTCATTCCTCTTGTCAAGTCAAGCATAAAAACCATGCTGTCATGCCAGAAATGCCTCAAGGAAAATTATTTGCCAGCATCAAGTGGCAGCTGCTCTAATTTTTTTCCTGGCCTGTATCCAGACACCATCCTTCCATTGAGTCAGGAAATATCTACAGTGGCACAGAAAAAACTCTCCCTGCAGCCCACCACATCATACCATACCCAGAGGAATTTCTTAACAACTGGTCTGCACAACCAAGCCGGAGGCAACTTGTACAAAACACGTGGTGGATTTCTAACCACAGCTGAGAGAATGGACTCTTCATTTTATATGAAAGATTATTATATAGTGGTGATACATTTCCTAATGAAAAAAGTTAGACTGTATTTCATTAGGCTATTTCTGTTTCTACTGTCATCAGCAGTATCTACCACTTGTTATTCCACTTTTTTAGCTGATATGTAATATTGGTTCCCTTCCACATCATATCATTTTTTTTACTTGAAGACCTTTCAAGATAGGTAAGAGCTGTTTAAATCTTGCTTAAATCTTGCTTGAAGAGGATTTCAACTAGGATAAAAATCCCCAAAAACGTTGAAACAGAGAAGGGCTGGGGCAAAGAACAAATAGGAATGGGAATTGTGCAGGATGGCAAGAATTTCCCTAACCACCAAAATTCAGATTTGCAGCTGGACCACCAGAGGCTTATGATGACATTTCAGTCTCTTCTCTTGGAGGTTTGCTTTAAGTGCAACAAGGCTGAAAACATTCAGCACTGCTAACTGCAGGCTGTACACTGACATGAGCAAAGAAATTGTCTGAGGAGTTTTTCATGTCCACAGGATCTTCTGTGCCTCTTTCAGTGTCAGAGTGGGGACAATTATTTCATTCACCCCACATGGTGAGCTGAATTTGGACTATTTTCTGAACTCATGTGCTATCAGCAAACTCAAGAACTGAAGAGCAGCTGTAACTTAAAACACATCTAAACAATGGCCCTTTTTGCCATTAAGGAGTCCTAAACTTCAGAGAGCAGCAAAAGCTCAGATGTTTCAAAAAGTCAGAAAATTTCTGACATTCAAGAACTTTTAAGCCAGCCTCTGTTCTCTTACTCCATTTTCAAACTCAGTTGCTAATAGAGCACCATCTATCTTCCATTCTACAAACATAAAGTTATTAAACAGAAAGGCATCTAAGACAATTAGTCACTAATGTTAAAATAAAGAGTTTCCTGATTCTAAACACTTAGGCTGTTTAAACTGACAATTCTCCCAGCTTCCCTGGGTAGATGAAATTATTTGATACATATTTCCCATATGTTCATGCATATTTCACTAGGTCCACAGACATTTTGTTCTCTAGCTCCCTCAGTCTCATTCCTTGTTCTTGAAGTACTTCAACTGTGAACCTGTAGCTTTTGTTTTACTCTTTGATGACAGAGGGGAAAAATCCATTGTATTCAAATTCTGCAGAGCCTTATGATTTTGTTTTCACCTCCCTCCATGTCTACAATATATATTAGACTAATAGCCACAGGATTTCTGTTACGTTCAGGTATCATTAAAGTAAATAATGAGAAAACAGATCTGTTTTCCACCATTGATAGTAAAAGCATTTTTGGTTTATTTTGCATGGTTTATCTTGCAACTCAAGGAAAAAGCGTTATCAAAAGGTTAGGACCCCTATCTCTACACCTGCTGCAAAAAGCATAAGGAAAACAGGCTACTACATAGAGGATAAAAGGAATTCCAAGTGTTATGGGCTACATCGGAGGAACACCCAGGATGTGACTTGCCACTCAAAACTCAGGCATACCTGTGTCTTCAACTATGTGTGTGTCCTGACAGTCTGAAGTAGAAAAGCAATCCTTTTCCACATTGAAGTTATACATAGTCTTCAACCAGAGATGAATGCACAGTTAGAGCAACCAGGACTTTGCCACATCAGTCTCAGACCTGAAACTCATTCTGAGACATTCTTAGTACTCACCAGCATCAAGAGCAGCAGATTTACAGGTCTGGGTGAATTCTAAATAATTGTGTTCACATGCAACTGTGTTCACTGTTGCATTCTTTGATCCTGCAGGAACTTTATTAGTCTCCTATGAAAGCAGCAGCAGCACAGATTTAGGGGGAAAATTTCTAGGTCATGCTGTATTCCAAAAGCCACGTACTGAATACACAAGGAAGTAGATGGGTTTGATTTTAATCAGCACTGCACTTCAAGCAGGCTCTCATCTAATCCCATTTGAGGATGCAGTCACACTGAATAAGGGAGCTGCACTGAAGGAAGAACAATGCTGCAGAAAAATCTGCTGTACAGATCAGGCCGCAGTTGTGAGGTATTTCACAGCAGTACAAAAACTACAATGAAGTTAAGCCACTGGTACTTTAGAAAGGAAGAAATTCTCTCCAAATTATTTCCTTTCTTCCTTCTCAGGTTGCAGGATAACGTTGAAAACTGCCCATAGCAAAATGAGCATTATTTTCTGTAGTGAAAAAATCACTGTAAAGAGTGGACTCAGGTTCTGTCTGGTGCTCGGGTGAATAACGGTGGCATCAACATAAGGGTGGCACCATATGCAGGCCTTGCAGACGTGCTCTCTAACCTACCCCTCATTACAAGGTCATGGGGCAGCTTAAATAAATCCTTCTCTCAGGTCCTGCTGGCACATTGAAGGGAGTCACCAGGACTGCACAGCCACCAGCATTTCCTCACACAGCTGACATTCACCGTGACACCAGCATGTGGCACCTGAGTCTCGGCCAGACTGTCTGGTGACCACACTCCAGGGGGAAAACAGCTGTGCCAGCCCCTTCCCAGCATGGAACCCTGTGCCTGGAGATGCGTTCCTGGAGTGCACAGGGGAACACATTTGGCCCCTGTCACAGCACCCCAGCATCTTTCCAGCAGGGAGAGTGGCTTTGTGTGTCCAGAGCGACAGGAGCCCAAGAGTCGCCTCACAGCAGGAGCAAACCCACCGTTGGGTGTGATGCAGAAATGGGAGTTCCTGCACTTCTTGGAGACTGAAGAAACCAATACCTGTTTCTGACAGGATGCCCTGACAAAAGCTCCTTCCACCTGAAACTGAAACTAGAGCAGGAAACTGTAGCTAGAGCAGCCAGGCTGTGCTGCCCTCACAGGAGGGAGGAGGGCGGGCGGCAAGGACAAGCCAGGCCGGGAGCAGGGCAGGTGCCTGATCCAACACAGTAAGCAAAATGAGGTGTTACACAAATCAAATGCCTTAATGCCAGTTCCCAGAGCTCTGCAGGTTCACAGGTCACTCCCTCCAACAGATATTTCATGCTGTAAGTCAAGCCTGAGCCTTTACATCTGTATCCACAGTTCAGGAAATCAGCTAATTCAATCACACAGTGAGAACTGCTGCCTCATGGTGCAGCAGCTCCTGTCTGCAGCCTAACCTTTGCACACAACAGCTGCTTGGCAAGTGAAACCAAATCCTGCCCTTACCAAAGTCATCATCGGATGACCCTGTAGTAGAAGGTAATTTTACATTGCCTGGTTCTGAGTAGGTTTTTTACTATATCATTTTCTCTCTTTTGAATGAAAATAATAATTTTTTAAGCTATATATTCAATCTATTTCCCAAAACACAGGGTCAATATATTCTTACTACTATTAATGAATCTGAAAATTCATTCCATGATCACAAGTTACCACTATCACCTTGTTCCTATGGGTTTTTCTTACAGTCAAAATCACGTTTTTTTCATTGCTGAGCCCACTCTCCCTATTACTCATAGTATGGAACAAGCCTTGACTTCACACCACTGGACATGCTGACATTCAACATCTTTTTTTCCCCACAGAAAAATGTTCAATTCTGTTTGACATGGGAAGAACTTAGTAAGGTCTCCATAGTCCTCACATACATAAAAACCTTCTATCAGAATTGAGTTCTTGTGACCTAAGCCTTCCAAGCCAACAACAGAGACTCTGATATTTGTGGAACAAAGATTTTCTTTTCCCAATTTGTGTACCTTGAGTGTTGTGTTCAAAGATAAAAGCATTGTTTTATCAAAAGCTGAGTCCACCAAAAGCCACGGCCTTATGCAATATGCATGTACAATAAACACATTCCGTGGTGTATGACATTAAAGACTTGGAAATATTGAAGTATGCATTAGCAATCTGAATAAGATAGGTCAGCTGGATCTGAGCTACATCTGCATCTTGCAAAGGTTACAAGTGAATGTCACCTTAACGACATCTGCATTGCATTAAAGTAAAAACTCCCAATTACTGAAGAAACAGAAGGGAATCATTCAGATTTAAAGTGGCTCCTGCAGGGCAGGATTGTCATAAAAACTGGGTCACAAGATCTGTGAGTTGGCAAATGGCAGAATTTAGTCTAGAAATAATAAATGGATAAATATACAAAAAAAAACCCTTGAATTCTAATTAAAGGCTAATTTTGTATGCTACCAAAAACTTTGGCAAAAGGCCCAACTGACAAAGCAAGGAGCAGCTAATGAATTAAAATGAAAAAAAAATCCAAAAAGCAGAAACAAGGACAGGCAGTAAAGTATTGCTTCAGCAGTCAGGGACAGTGTCAATAAAGACAAAGCCCAGTTGAAGCTCAAGCTGCCCAGGGGCATAAAAGGAAAAGAATCCTGTAAACTGTTGTCATCTTATTTCACAAGTCTGTTGCCTTTATGGCGTAGCAACCTGGTTCAAAGTCCAGTGCGGCGACCCAAACCCCAGGGTCGCTCGGTCCATATGCTCCTGACACCAACGTGGTGGACAGCAAAATGGCATCTATTGAGGGGTCACAAGGGTTTATATGGCTTGGGCAGTGGCCAGGTGCAGGACAGGGGTCTGACTGCCGGGGGATAGAGGGAGGGGATGCCCTGTCTGACCATACAAGCCCGAGTTCTTCCGCGTGCAGGTCCCTGACTCTCCACACAAGTCCCATACCTTCTTGGTGATTTTTCATGGGCAGCTCCTCATAGCACAGACTCCTTCACAGCACAACCAACAAACTCCAACTCTCTCCTCACCCAGCTCACCCACTCTTTTGTGGCACTCATCTTATTGGACACAGCTGTGGCCTGTTAAGGGCAGGCCTGCTGCTAATCTTTGGTGATTAGTACAGCTGCAACTCCTCAGGTGTGAGACTACCTTCTGCACTCTTCTCTTACATTCTACCCCTCCACAGTAAGCAGCCTAGTAGCAAACTGAGGTTCAAAGGAAATGTGAAACTGGTGTTTAACAGGGAAATAAGGAAAGGTTTTTTTGCCTCAGTGTTCGAAGCATTTCCAGACCTCCATACACACCTGCAGTTTGAGGAATGAGGAAACACAACTGAGAGAGTTAAGGACTATTCGGAGACATTGGGTATATTCATGGCTACAGAGATGGATGGAACACGTGGAAGGATGATTGAAACCCGGGAGATATGATTGTGAAGCACATCATTATATGCACATGTGGTGATCCAGGGAAGTCCATGGGAAGGGGCTAAATAGTGCAGTCATCTTTAAGAAGGCTACATAGGATCTGAGGAACTCAATGCTAGCCAGCTTCAACTCAGTCCCCAGAAAGACCATGCAGCACAACTCTTGAGGATCCATTTCCAAACAACTGGAAGACAAGTTGATGTGAGAAAAATATGGATTTACAAAGGGCAGATCAGCACTGATAATCTGCTTTCTCTAATTAAATTATTTGCTATGTGGACAAGGAGGCAGCAGCGAATAGGACATGCACACCACAGTGACTCCATGCACCAAAGCCACCAGTTTTATCATTGTACAAACTTCTCCCATAATGTCTACAAGTCACAAGTACCATGCTTCAGCTGCAAAAACCCCTGTGGCTGCTCCAGCCCTCCACAATCATTTGCTGCTCTTTCCTGACCCTTTGAGCCACCTGCCTCAGGTTTACCTGTTTTCACAGAACGATAAAATGGATAAGATTGGAAGGGAGCACAGTGGGTCATCCCCATGGTCAAGCAGGGTCATCCTAGAGCACATGGCACAGGATTTGTGTCCACAGGGTTCTTGATTATCTCCAGTGAGGGAGGCTCCACATCCTCTCTGGGCAATCTGTTACAGTGCTCATTCACCCACACAGTAAAGAAGTTCTTCGTGTTCAGGTGGAACTTCCTGTGCATCACATTCTGCCCATTGCCTCCTGTCCTTTTGCTCAGCACCACAAAGAGCCCAAATCCAACCTCCTGACATCCTCCCTGGGGTATCAGCTGCTCCCTACCTTGTGTCTTCAGTGATCTTGCTGAGAAGGCATCAAAGTTAAACAGTACAGGGCCCACTGTTGAACCTTTTGGGATGCCAAGGTTAGTGACAGGTCTCCAACTAGACTGTAGTTTTGCCTGTTTCATGCCATAGGACAGCCCCCAGATGAGTATTCTGTAGAGATGCTTAACTGTACAAGACATAGGACAGTGATTAGGTGTGATGGTCCTCTTATTCTATGAACTAATAATTCTTTATGTATTCCATGAGGTTTCGTTCCCAAAAACTGAACCTGGAGTTATCAGAAGCATTCAATCAATCCTAAAAATCCTAACTTGAAAAGTTTTCTTCAGGTCATTTTACACCTTCAAATAATTGTCTTCCCATATTCTTCCAGCTGAGCAAACATTTTGGGCAAGACTGTGACCAGCCCCAAGACACAACAAATCTCCTTTCCTTTAGTCAATCACAGCCTGTTTTCCTCTTTTCACAGATATAAAAAAACAAAAATATGCACTCAAATCAGTGTCTGTGTATTCAGTTTCTTCTCATTTTGTATGTGTTAGAAGATGAGGATGAAAAAACAGGATCATTGTGCTGAATTCCCTTTCTCACGTTCATTTATGCACATCTCAAAAGTTCACCTTTTTAAAAGAATATGCTATGTTACACCTAGGGGAATTTCAGTTTTACATCAGTTTTTTGTAACTCTTTTTATATTATTTCTTAATACAATGTCAAAAATCTTTAAGACAGATTGTTTCCTTTAAAGTGTTGTCATTTTTATCATAAAAGTTCAAACTTTAAAATGAAAGAAATAAAGAAAGAAAATATTCCTGTGCTTTTTTAAGTGAATGTGAATTTAACAGAAATTCTACACTGATTGGGCCCACGCTTTTATAGATGTGTCCTGGTTTCAGCTAGGATAAAGTTATATTTCTTCTTAGTAGCTGGTTTGCATATTGTGTTTTGCATTTAGTATGAGAATAACATATGATAGCACACTGATGTTTTAGATGCTGCTGAGTAATGCTTAGCCAAAGTCATGGACGTTTCCTAGTACACAAGAAGCCAGGAGGGAGCCCAGCCAGGACAGCTGACTGAAGTGGCCAAAGTGATATTCCATACCATAGAATGCCATGCCCCCAGTATATAAACTGGAGGAAACTGTCCAGGAGCTGCCAATTGGTGCTCAGGGATGGACTGGACAACAATCAGCAGGAGGTGAGCAACTGCATTGTGCATCACTTATTGTTCTTCGGTTTTATTCCTTTCTCTTCTTCTCCTTTTCATGACTATTATTATTGTTAGTGGTTAAAGGAAGATGTTGTATTGTGAGGCAAGTACCAGCACTTAATGCTAAATAAAGAAAGATAAGCCCTCCCATTTTCATTCTGTATTTTGGTAGGACTGCAGGAGAAGGGCAACTTTCATTTCATTTCTTTTCATTATTAAACTGTTCTTAGCTCAAACCATGGGTTCTACCTTTTTCCAATTCTCCCTCTTATCATGCCAGAGGCAGGGGGGGCAGTGAGCAAGCTGCTGAGTGATACTCAGTTGCTGACTGGAGTTAAACCACAGCACGATGTAAAAGAGGAACAATCAAAAGACACTCGATGACACCAGTAACCAACTGGAACAAGAATCAGACCAGAAGCTTCATGTATCTACTGCCGTCTGGAGGTTTGCTCAAGGTAATGCAGTGATGGAAATACTCCCACTCACTGGGAAGCTGCAAATCCATATTACTATTTTCTCAGCAGTTGGTCTTCTACTGCAATCCTACAAAAACACGGAATAGCAGCCAGAGTGTGGTGCAAAGGGCTTAGCTGTTAGCATTAAGTACTGACTCTCGTCTCAGAAGAGAACATTTTCTTTTAACCAAAACTCTGATCCTGCAGGAGATTAGCACACACATTTGATCTGCACACAGAGCAAAGCAACCACTTATTCCATTGGGATCAAAGCTGCAAAATCAAGTTATTCCATTCTTTTGTGAAACTGGAGGCAGAAGCTTTAAAAGTATTCTCTGCTTCTTGCAAGGACATGGGAACTGTCAATTGCAGTGGGCAACACAGTATTTCAAGTATGACATCTTTCTGAAATATAATTCTATCAGCAAATGAAATGGTTGCATCTAAGATTAACAAGTTGCAGAAACCTGAGTAAAACAGATGTCCTAATTGTTCTGTCCAACTTCATTCCAAGTTATTTCAAGCTCTGCTTTGAATGGCATTATATCATACATTACCAAATATAGCAACTCAAAAAATAAATCCACTTATTTATATACATTACTTAACTAGGAAAAAGTATCATTTTTCATACTGATGCAATTGGTCTACTCTGCAGACCTGTCACTTTATGTATTTAAGATACTCTCACATAGGGAACAATTTAATTTTTTGTTTAATCTGCTTTAAGTCTACTTATTAAGATGGATTAAGTCTTTGAAAGCATCCTGCACACTTGTTTTCTTTTCAGTTAAAATAATCTCTCAAAAAATACTCCCTGTGTGTTTATACACATAGCTTTGCACCATGCCAAAAAGAGCACAGGAAGCAGAGAGATTTTGGTCCACCTCCTGGGGTTTATGAACTATTTCCATTTCAGCTACAATTATGCTGGATAACAGGTGCCTGTGCCAGGACTTGTCTTTAAGTTTGTACATTTTCAACTCCTTTTCAAGTCAAAAAGAGCCCTTTAGACAAGATCCTGGATGACCAGCTCCAGGTGGGGCTGCTTGAACAGGCCAGACAAGAAGGTCCTTTCCAATCTTCACCTTCCTGTGATTCTGTGAAAAGTAGCACATACAGTAAAAGGATACTCTACCCTGCAGCAGTTCACATCTAATTACCAAATCCATCCATTTTCTACAATTACCTATCAAGGTTGTATTCTCCCTTTCTCAAGGAAAATTCTTTCATATCCCTTAGACAGAAAGAGGATATGAGGTTAGTAAGTCATTTAATCACTTCAGTCTGGAAGCTGCAGGCATCAGTTTGTGCACCTGTGATCGAAAGTATCCTGTCAACATATGACTAACACATCTCATAAGTACAAAGTAAATCAATTTCAGGTATTCACAAAGGAAAGGAAGTAACAGCAGAACATTTATGCACTAAAATTTCAGCATAACCACCTAGTTTATTGTAGTCAACCAAATTATAAAAATAGCAATTACAGCATACTTGGCTCAATTTGCTTTTGATGGGCCAAAAATCAGAAAACAGAATTAAGAACTTTTTGCCATGAACATACTGTATAACCTATTCTGCAAGGGCTGCAGTAGTCTGCTCCACCACCCATTCACAGCACAGCTGTGCTTCTGGGGCCCTTTTGCCTTCCTTGGAAACAGCCACTAACAACTGCTTGCTCTAGGATGCCAAACTGGTGCTCATAATCAAATGAAAGCTCCAGGGTGTCTTGCTTGCATTTCACATTAAATTAGCTTCCTGATTGGAACATAGCAAGGATTTTTCTGCTCTGGTTAGATTGGCAGGGACCTCCAAGATACTTCATTTCACATGGCTAACTTGTTCCATCACCTGGGCATTTCACTTAAAATTCTTTGCTACTGCAGAGAATCCCAGACACTGTCACGTGCTTTCAATCTCAGCTGCTTTTGCTGACATATCACAGAGCAAATTTTACCTTACATTTTTGTGAGAGAAGTTAGGTTTTCAATAGATGGTAAGATATCTTTTGTGGCTGACATCTCATTCACAGAAGAAACAGCAAAACAATGACCCACCTGAGCAAAGTCTCTGTTAGGCAAGTACAGCTGTGGGGACTAAGCTGATGGCAATCTTTCTTTCCAGCCCCATCTGCACTCCAGTGAGAAAATGCTGGATGTTCTGCAAATGGTTTTAACTCCAAGGAAACTGTGATAAAACCCTGAGTTTCTAAATGACAAAATACACACTCTTCAGGGTTCTGCATGAAGTTAGCTTTCTCATTTCTGCTTTTACAGGGCCAAAACCAGAGAACATTGTCTGGTTCAATGCCATAATTTAAAGGGTGCCATCTCCATTTACCTCCTCCCCTAGCAAATGAGTGGGAGCAAGTCTGAAATGAGAAGTTATATCCCCTCATGCTCAAGCACTGCTCACACCACCTCTGGGCTATTTTCCCCCCTCAGTGCAGTGTGTAAACCTAGCGTGGAAGGAGACATCACAGCAACTTGTATGGGAGGGTCACATTTTGATCCTAAGTAGACTGGCAGCATTGCCTGAAACCATGTGCCACAATAGCCCCAGCTTGGCCCTTGAGAGCCAGCTTGGCCAGCTGTTAGTACCTCCCCTTGCAGTTTGTCTCTCACATCTGCTCTTGGACAAACAAGTGTCAGCAGCTGGGCTTCCATACAGACAGCAGCTGTGGTAGCAAGAAGAGATCTGAGGGTCGTTCACTGCTCTGTTGGCCATGTCACAGCACACCAGAAAAACACAGCAAGTAGTGTTCTGCCCACTTATAAACTTCCTGTGAGTGTTCTAGAAAGGTTTGGGTCCCTTTAAAAAACAGGGCTAACAAAAGAACAGCCAAGGATGAATAAAGACCAGCAGTGCCATAAACTCCTTATAAAAAAATACTTCATTAGCCAGGTGTGATTTGTTTGCAGGTTAGGATAGCTCAGTTTAAACTGTTCATGTTTCAACTAGTAATGCAAGCTACCCTGTTATGCTGACATATCTAGCAGGAAGAAGCACAATAAAAAAGGAAAAAACAATCTTTCTCCCATGGAAGCACTTGCTTCAGGTCACAGAGGATAGGGCCTGAAAAATGTTCACAACAATTCAGTGCCAAGACTCAAACATATCTGTGCTGCTACAGAAAACAGCAAAATCCACACCAGCTCATGGTATGCAGCTGAAAAGGAGCTCACATTTGAATGCTAAAAACATAAAATCCTCTTCTTTGATACTTATTAAATGCAAGGGCTACTTCATATCAATCTAGTGCCATCTAAGCTTTTCTGGGTCTCTGCCTCACTTCAGTTTTTCACACATGGCTATGATTCCTTGCTAAGCTTTTACTAATAACCCTATAAAAGCAATGCAGTTCCATCAGCTATCTTTAGACTATGAACTCTGGTACATGTGTCACTGGCTGTCTCCTGAGGTTGAAAGGTTGGTAACCACAAAGAGGTGAGTTCTAACCCAGAAGGAAGTGCACGTTCCAGGAGTTCAGAGGCTTTCCTAATTTTATTTTGACCCCACTTCAACAACCATTATGGTTCCAAGTTATCCTCATCACGTAATTTATGCACATGCTTTGAAAGTGGTAAGTCCCTTGAGCTGTTGTCTATTCCCAGTACTCAGCAAGTGAGACTATGACAGGGCTGCCATGCCTGGACTTTGTAACAGACACAGGTTCCTTTTCTAGTAAGGAATATTGGTATATTGGTCTTTGGCCATTCTCTAGCCAAAGAAACATTCCCTAAATGTGAACAGTTCCAATGCATTAAGCTGACTGCATATCATGACACAATGTACATATTTCTCCCCAAGAATACAAAGAACAGCCTACTGCTTGTTCCACACACATTAGCCAGCAAGCAAAGTCTTACCCTGCTTCATGGCAAATGTGCCACACAGCTGGATACCTCCAGGCAGTCACAGAAAAGGATGGAAGGATACACAAAATGGACAATCTGTAGGAACTGGGGACAGCCTCCCTTATTAAAGTATGTATTTGATTAATTTTTTCTAAAATCAATTTATGGATGTTGATTAAATTGTTTATCTTTTAGCATCACAGTTCTTCCTTCAGACAAAAGCTTACACTATTAGGAACAATCTGCTATTTTAAACAAGATTTTAGATTAAATTCAGAGCAGAGCAACAGCTTCATTAATTTTTCCATCTGTTCTGTTCAGGCTTGTTGGCTTTCGTGTAACATTCAACTTTTGCATGAACACAAAATGCCAAAAGCTAAACTGAGCTAAATTCTATTGTGCTTCACAATCTGACAGAAGGTAATCTAATAATTTGCCTCAGATTTGGCTGAATAGGATAGGCTTCTCATCACCAACTATTCTATTTAACCAAGGAAAAGAGGGAACATTGAGAAATGCAATTTTTCCCTAACATTGATGACAGCCATAGGACCTCTCATTGATGTCACAGTTCCACACACCAAGATGTGAAGTTCTAGGAATTTAACAGTATTTGTATTTCTAGGCAAATCCACATGCCTTTAAGCAACTTCAACTTTTGGCTGACCTTGTTAAATCTGTGTCTAAACCTGGGAGTTATCCCATCCAAGCAAGAGAAGACAGTCTACACTTAACAATCCAGTACTTTTTCCTCAGGAAGAGGAAAGCAAATTATTAACAATTGATACTAAAAAAAAAAAAAAAAAAAACAGAAAATACAAAACTGAGAGTAGCTAAAAAAAAAAAAAAATCCCAGATTCTCCAGAAAAAAAGAGAGATCCCGAAGCTGTATGGCAACAGATTAAGTTACTATCAAGTATTTCCAAAGGTTCTTAACACACTGACTGCACCAGCCCCAGTCACGTGAAGCAGGAGCAGCCAAGAGGCCAAGCCAGGGCATTTATCACAACAGCTTAGTCAGCAAGAAACCAAACAGCTGAGACTTGATGTCTTGCTAGTGAAAGAACAGAGCACTGTCAAAGATTCTTTCCAGCATACTTAAATATCTATGTGGATGGCAACAATTCTAGTTTTGAGGTCCAGTCAGAAATCTTTCAGAGTTTAAAGGTTTTTATACATATTAAATTATCATCCACATTTTAGATTATGGCTTCTATTGCTCTAAATGGCTTGTTTCAAAATAATTAACCACCATTTCTCTTCCTGAACAAAGGGTAGCTCTCACACTTACAAGGTCCAGAAAACTTTTACCTAATCTTTAAGACACTGACAAGAGGAGCTTTGTGTTGTGGGCTGATCTGAAGACATTAATGGCATATACATTTTTTATTTCTATTTATTACATTTTAATATATATTATAATATATATACATGCGCACCACAGTCCACAATAAATGGACTCAAGTTCAGGACTTAAGGAAAGAGAGGAAAAATTTAGATAGTTGTGTAGCATGCACAGCCTGGAAAGGTGTGCAGAGAAACAGCAGGCTAGAACTAAGCACCTTACAGACCGGGCACTATGTAAGCACTGTCAATCACAATGTGCTTTTCTATATGTCCTAACACCAGACACAAGAACATCAAAGAACAGGAACAGCTGCTATATTGCTGTGAGCTCCATCTGATTTTATGATCCTGGCAAAATTTTAACTTCAGAATCTCCCATGCTGCTCTCTGGGACAAATGTATTTCCCAGATGGCAATGCTTCAGTTTTACACATGTCAAGTGAAGAACTTCAGATCAAGAACAGATCTTGCACTGTTCTCAAACCCACAGCCTGCCTAACACCATGAAGAAAGCAGCACCTGGCTGCTTGTTCCCCTACCTCTGATTTGCCATGGATAATTTTCAGTCTTTAACTTGCCAGCACTTAACAGAACAGTCATCACTGTTTTAACCCTTGTTCTGCAGAAGGTTAGCTCTTCCAAGTCTTTTTTTCAAAAACATTTGACCCACTCTTCATCTGATTTCTGATCTGTTTCCAGCCGAAATCAAAAGTTCAAAGGAATCATAACTAGATCAACTTTGAGTGTCATGAATATTGCAGACTGGTAGAAACTCTTCACCAAGAAACCTAGTAATACAGACACTAGCAAGGACTTCAAATTGTAGCAATTTATCTTTTTTAAACCACTTTCTCCCATAGCACAACCCTAAAAACACATTAATTTAAAATGCTGATCAATTCTCAGTGAACAAATGGCTTCCTTCCCCTGCTGTAGCTCACCTGACCTATGCCAATATGCAAGAGGTATTGGATCAAGTACATGAAGGAGATGTTACAAATCACCAGGACTGGATGGACAGTGGACGCTTCTAGCTACCATTAGAGACAGTCCCTGTGCCAGATGACTGGCAGACCACTACTGCCCATGTCATTCTCATCCACAAAAAGGGCTAGGGCTGTTGAGGGAATCCTGCAACTTACAGACTGATGAGCCTGATCTCAATCCCTGGTAAAATTGTAGAGCCTGTAATAAGAGTTCTGAGCCTACGGATAGATACGGACATTTTGGAAAGAATCCACATGCTTCTTCAGAGGGAAAATCCTGTCTCACTAACCACAGAGTCTCTGGAAGAGGTGAATAAGCAGAAGGAAAAAGGTGATACATCAGACATACCTGGATTTCAAAAAAGTATTCGGCAATGTTAAATACTTAATAAGCTAATATTGCTAAGAAACTGGATTAAAAAGAACTATTAAAAGGTGAAAGCTGGTTAAAGGATGTTGTCGTCTTATTTCAAAAGTTGCACACCTTCTCAGTGATTTCTCATGTGCTGCTCCTCATAGCACTTACTCCTTCTTCACAGCACAGCCAAAGAATTCCAACTCTCTCCTCACCCAGCTCACCCACTCTTTTGTAGCACTCTTCTTCTTATTGGACACAGCTGTGGCCTATTAAGGGCAGGCCTGTTCCTAATCTTTGGTGATTAGTACAGCTGCAACTCCTCAGGTGTGAGACTACCTTCTGCACTATTCTCTTCCATTCTATCCCTCCACAAAAGGGTAGGAAGGAAACCACAAAAACCCCATTCATTATCATGACCTGGTGATGAATTTATTCATAAGGCAAACTACCTAACTATCAAATAAACTGGACATATTTAGTGTTACAAAAAAAGTAGTTAAAGTAGTTAACTAATTTTAATTAGCTTAAATTAGTTATGTACTTAAAATTAGTTAACTAATTTAACTACTGGAAGTTAAATTAGTTTGATACCAATTACTACAAGAAAGAAAAAAGTGAAGTTACTCTAAATTTTATCACTACCACCTTTATTTCCACAGTTCATTTCAAGAACTGACAGAAACCAGCACAATAAATACAAAAAGTGGGAGAAAAACATGTATTTTATTTGTTTTGAGGCAAAAGGAGCTCATCTCATTTAGATCAAAGAAATGGAGAGCGAATGATTCAATCAAGTTTTTAAGAATTAACAGAAAACAGAAAAACCATCTTCATGTTTATCACACCAATAAACAACTGAATTTCCTATGAACTCTCTAATCCTTTAGACTTGGCACATTTTTTTATTGCTCACTACCACACTTCACATCTTTGCTTGTCAAAATGTTATATTACCTTTGTAAACATCTGTTTTATGTGTAAACTTCAACAAGTAAATGGGAAAGCCTACTAATTTATCCACCCCCAAAAAAATCAAGTATGAACTAAATATCAAATTAATTACATCATATTCTATGTAATACTGTTTGAACAAGAACTAAAGCCTGTTGAATTCATAACAAAAAGGATGCAGAAACAAAAAGCAGATGTGCAGTGTCATGCATTAGTGTAATAACATTATAAGGCAATAATAAAAAAGGTAAGTTTTATTTTTAACTATACTCACCAAGATAAAAATCAAGCCTGTTCTCTAAATTCATTTTGGTAGTGGAGGCTTTCTTCTGGCTTTCTTCTTTGCTCAAACTGAAAGTGTTAACTTTTAGCATATTCACCTGTTACTGTGTTTGATAAGAGATACTTTGGTCAAAATACATGCGGATTTAAATTTTGTGCAACAGTGGAGTTTATATGTTTTTAGTTCAAATTCTCTATGGTGAAATAAAGAAAAACTCTGTTCCCAAAGAATCAAATTGGGTAAATGGGAAGAAATACTTGAAATTAAATACACCTAAACTAAACAACTCATGAACAGCAATATCTCTGCAGGAAATAGAAGTTCATCAGCCTAAATCAGAAGACTGAGTTAATAGTATTCTTATAGGCTTTTTGTTGTTGCTTTGTTCACTTCAGGCTCAGATTGAGTGAAAAAAAGTAATCACATGGCAGTCTGGAAAGCCAGACATCACCAAAGATTTCCTTTATTGTTCAATGGGTCTTTGTACTGCAGAGCATAATCAACCCCAACCATTTCAAACAAGAAACTGAAATCACATCTCAAAGTTGCTGAAAATAATCTCAAAGTAATTACAGTATCACAGTAATCAAAATGACTGTTCTTTTTCCTCTGCTTATAACTTAATCTACTACCTGTAATTTTTACAAACTGCAGTTCACATTAAAACATTTGCTGATAACAAAGCTTTTCTTTGAAAACAACACTGCTTTACATCTAGTCAGGCAGCTTGTGCATATCAGAGCACTCTGTTAAGAGAGACATGGAAAAGGGTAAAGGAGAAAAAAGCTGAAATATGGCTGCAGTTTATCTGTGCCTCTGATGCACTGCAGAATTTCAGGCAGCACTTGAGACAGCGAGTTTCTTCAGATGATCCATAAATACTTGTAAGCTGACATCATCAGTAAGAATGGGTGCTCCAGACTCCTATGAAATAAGGGAAAAAAAGAGAACTGATTATACACATTGTGAAAAAAAAGCATTTTAAGACACAATATGTTCCATTGAATAAACATTTTATAAATTTAGCAAGATCTTAGAAGCGTAACATTGCTGAAATTCTGACAAAAAAACCCAGCAGACTGTACATTTACATAAATTTTCATACATTTACATGAATTCAAGCATAAACCACAACTACATTCTCTTCCATTAACACACAGAGCAATGACTTGCTGTATAGCAAGATCTTTACACCAGCCATACAAACCTCGAGAGCTGCCAAATATTAATTTACAAACTTCTACATGTAAATAAGATTTCCACAGCACAGTTCCTGCATCATTCCTGCCTCAGTAGAGCAAAAAGGAGAGAAACAGTAATATGCAAATGACACAACCAACAAATCAGTATCTGTCAGTGAAGCTGAGACATATCAAAATGGTGAAAGAAGGAAACAAATCCCCTAAGGGTATGATTTGACACCAAGTGAAGGTCATCCGGCTTTCCCAAAGAGAGGTGGGCTTATTCTCTCCTGTGGCTCTCTACCACCTCAGAGAAAGATCAAAAGCAACTGAAAGTCACAAGCAATCAGATCACAAAAGAACCGAAAAAACCTTTTGGGTGGATTCTTGCAATTTCACAATCCAAGAAATTCAAAACGGTCATGTTTCAATTACTATTTTTAAACAATTTTAACGTAGTCAAACCAGCAGTTGACAAGTCTGCAAATATTACACAGTAACTCCCTTAAGTCTTTTGAGACCAGTCTACCACTACTGCCATTTACAGATACAGAAAGAATTCCTGTACAGCTCAACAATTCAACCTTTTCAAAGGTACTAAGCATCCATATTTCCAAATAAAACCAGAGCTGTCAGAACTCTTGTAAAGTCTTCCAAAACACAGACACAAAAGTCCTAATGAGGATGCTCAGAACTCAAAAGTCCTAATGAGATGCTGTTTTCTGAGACCTGGCCAGAAACAGTGAACAATCAAGACACAAATCTAAGTGTAGCAAGATTTCTTGGATCACTATGATACACAGCCACTCTCAGGGAAGGCACGCTAAATTAGCTATCTTCTGATGGCAGCAAGATGAGATTAAAGGATGCTCTACTTCCAAGCTTGTCAAATGCTAAGTCTGATCTCTTTTATATAAGAATCATAGAATCATTTAGGTAGAAAAGACCTCTAAGGTAAGTGAGTCCAACCACTAACCCAGCACTGCCAAACCCACCACTAAACCATGTCCCTAAGTGCCATATCTACACAACTCCTAAATACCTCCAGGGACAGTGGCTCTACCACTTCCCTGTGCAGCCCATTCCAATGCTTGACAGCCCTTTCTATGAAGGAATTTTTCCTAATATCCACTCTAAATGTCCTCTGGCATATGGAGACAATTTTTTTCTTTTTGTATTGCTTGTCATCTGGGAGAAGAGACCAACTCCTACCTGGCTCCTTCCAGGTAGCTGTGCAGAGTGATTCCCTTGAATCTCCTGTTTTCCAGACTAAGCACCCCCAGCTTCCTCAGCCACTCCTCACAGCACTTGTGCTCCAGAGCCCTCACCAGCTCCATTTCCCTTTCCTGGACACACTCCAGCACCTCAGTGTCCTCCTTGCAGTGAGGGGCCCTAAACTGTACACAGGACTCAAGGTGTGGCCTCACCAGTGCTGAGCACAGGAGGACAATCCCTTCCTTGGTCCTGCCAGACACAATATTCTTGATCCAAGACAGAGTGCCATTGGCCTTCTCTGTCACCTGGGCACACACTGGCTCATGTTCAGCAGCTGTCAATCAGCACTCACAGGTCCTTTTTGAAAATTTCAACTGCATCTTCAGACACCAACCACATAATAGAGATGCACAAAAAGTTTATCATTATTTTCTGAAAATGTTTTCTATACTATTAAGGCACATGCCTCCTAAAGGTTAAAGAAAATCTGTTACTTAGAATACTAAAAACCAAACCAGGCAATTCATCACCTGAAACATGTTTTCAGTGGTGTGTGGGTGCCCTCTTCAGGTCAATGTGGACTTTTAGTTGTGCACAAAATAAAATATGAAACAATCCAGGAATGTCATGAGAAAAAAAAAGCAAAAAGCCAATCAGTTTTAAATTTCTCCCAGATGTAACACTTCTCATTTCATAATTAGTACTTGATTCAACTTTTTTTCACAAAAAAAAACAGCTAATGCTACCATATCAAGTACTAGCATATTACCTTGAGCACACATAGTGCAGTGCCCCTGGGGAGTTTAATACATCATTTTTTATGTTACCCTAGAACTGAATTCTTTTCAGCATTAAAATGGACAGCTATCTTTTGCAAGATGTATCAGTCTCACCTGTCCAGCATGGAACATTATCTTACAGATCAGCTGAAGATTTCTTTTTTGTATTTACATTTGGAATACTGTTTAATTTGCTTATTAATTAAACAAACAGAAAACAGTTGTCCTGTACTGCTAGAAATGTGGAAACTTCAAAAAATTCAGGTAACATTTAAATTAAAAAGAAGACCTTCTAAACTACAGCATTAGTGTGTATGTTGAAGGGAAAAAGATGAAGAGAAGCACTAATGAACTGCTGGTTAGATGACCAACTTTGGAAACAAAAGAATTTGGGATTTGTGTTCAAATTGTGCTGGACCTGACTCAGTACAAAATTTTCAAGTTTTTTCACTCTGGACCTCAGTGATGTTCATTGCCAGAAGCTTCATTAGATCCAATTCATCCCTATGAAAATGTAGCCTGATAAAACTTATTTGACAAAGTGACTGCCATAAAATTGCTATAGAGCTTTCTCACTCATGACTTCAATAGTGTACACTATTTAGCAAAATACTCTAAGAGCATGGTTAATATTTAGCTTTGAATGTCTGATGCCATTAGATTTGCATGAGAAGATGACACTGCACTAGCACTTACTACAGAAGATAAATGTGGAAGGAGATCATAGAACAGAGATACACCATTCAAGAATACAAGCTGCTACCGAGTGTTTAACTTCTGAATAAAACTTTCTTCCTAAAGACAAGATTTGAAAACTGATTTCTGGCCACAGAAATTCTGGAAAACATCAGTACACTGGCACCAGTGTATTTGCCAGTTTTTATAACTACCTTCAACACTTATCTCCCCTACTGCAAAAAAGTCCCTAAGAGTTCACGTGTGGAAAGCACCCTCATTTCCAGTATTTTGAAGGTATTGATTGCAATGAGATCTAAAGCTATGTGATACAGGTGGACAGGAGGATAACAATACAAGGCTGCAACATGCTGACTCAAAGAGAGGGCCACCAGGCAAAGGTCAAGCAGCCTTTCTAATGGCTCAGCCAGGTGGAAGAAGCAATACTGAAGTGTTACTGTTCTGTTCTGCCCTTGAGCAATTTTCATCCACAAGACAGCTCAGCCTGACCAAAGCTGCCTAAACCCTCACTGTCACTCATTTATATATGAAAAAACACACCCACCAATACGAAAATGAAAAAGTGGCTGTCCTTCTTACATCTTTCACAGCAGCAACAGGGAACATCCTACTCAACTACAGCAGGTATAAAATTATTCCAATTCCACCATGGTGAGGACAAGAATATGATTCTACCTTTCAGGCTGATGGGTTTGTTCCTCTCTCCCTCAAAAGCAGAAACACTGTTTGGTAAGATCTGCATCTCTGCTACTAAGCAGAATGAAACTAAACTTAATTACTGGTAAAGTTAAGCTTAATGAATTGTAAATGGTATACTTAGCTTAATCAATCATTGTCTAGCTTCAGAATATTTAGTACTAAGGCAGTAAGTGCACTTATCAGTGACTAATCCAAATCTTTTATCTGTTGCCTCAACAAAATATCTGCTTTTAACGTCTCAAAACTGCTTCAGTCAAAGTCCTTTGAGGGGCTCTGTCAAGCAAACATCAAACCCATAGTCTTAAGACAATACTGTCTAAGAAAGTAGGCTAGACATGAGAGCAGCTGAAAAGAAGCTTAAAATAGTAAACCAGATCATTTCTGTCCAAACAAATAAAGCCCATTTTTCTTAACTTTTGTAATTTTGGTCACATCAGACCAAAACTGCATTTCTTTTTCAGTTTCAAAAACTTCCCATTATTACTTATATGTATCTAATGTGCCACTTCACTTGCCTTCTGAAATAAGGGGAAAAAAATCATGTACACAAGCTTCGTCAGCAGATTCATACTCACCTGTCCCCATGCATACATGTTGTTATGAGTCTGAGAGGGATTTACTTTTGAAAGCAGGAATCGAGCCTTTAAAAAAAAAAACAAAGACAAGAAATTGATCTTCTCAAACAGAATTTTCCTGCACTCAGAAAAAAATTGCATATGTATGAAATATGTCATTTCTATTATCCAGAGATACAGACACTGCAAACAGCACCTCTGTAAATAAAGCCACTAGCTGATTCCACAGCTCTAATGAAGAACTGCTAACAACTTTCTGATGCAGCTGAAAGTAAGTTTTTGTCTTTTTCAAGCACTAGCAAAGCAAACGTGAGTATCAACAAGGCATTAATTAATAAGTTTTTAAAAAATGACACCAATAGTAATTCTGGTATTGGTTTAGAGATCCAGACAAGTACTATCTTTTCTGTCCTACACAGCTTACACAAAGAATCTGAGAGTCCAAGTCAGTATGATTAAAATAATAATACATAGCAGGATCCACAAATTAGGGAGAAAGCTACCATTAAATATCTTGTTCTGTAAAAGCTTTAAGAGTCAAAACATTGATTTGTAATTTATGTATATTTTAGCAGAGAAATGGATGTTTACTACCAAAGATATCTCACAAAATTACTAATGTATCATTTCCAAGATTATATAACACACACTTCACCATACCTGGCTTCCTCCATGCTCTGTATCAATGTATCTGGGCATCGGAAATCTGGAATGGAGAATTTCTTGGGCATCATCTACTGGAGCTTGTAGCAAGTGGTGGAAATTTTCATATTCTGGCATATCTTGGTACCCTGACTTACGCCACTGTGCTATGGTCTGGGGACAGGGAAAAGAAAGAAGTTTAGAACTGATTCACCAAACTTTCTTAGAGGATACACAGGTCTTTTCAGAGGAGAATACGCCATCGCTGGCCTCTTTTCTGCCCCCACTCATCCCTTTCTGCCCTATAGTCTGCAAGTTAATTTTTAAAAGCCAAGATGTGCAGGTAACATGCTACTAGATTTTTTTTTTCAGACTTTAAACAGTTTGTGGTCCATTTGTATTTCCTCTTTTTTTGTCACCTTTTACATGCCAAGTATTTTGTTTGGAGGAGGTCAAAGATATTATTTACACTTCTCTAATATGCATGCCCATGACACATAAGAAATAAGTATTTATACTGATACATTTCAGTGTAGCACAACCTTCCCACCCTCTAAGAGAGAAGCTGGCTGCTCCAGGTCAGCTCACTGATACAGGCAGCTGCTAGGAAAGCCCTGGAGGGACCCTCACCAGGGGCTCCTCCTTCCTCTGCTTGGCAGCTGCTTTTACACTGAGGGTCTCATTCCTGGCTCCTGCCTGAGCTACAGGCCTGGACCAGGCCAGGTACCTACTGATCTGGACCCCCTGTTCAGGGACTGGACTTCATGGCCAGAACTTGGAGCTGCCTCATCCCCATCAACTTATCCTGGTGATCTCAGTTCTCATGCACCTCCAGTGCTTGAGTCTGGCTACAGCCCAGAACTGCTCTGCTTGCCTTGCTTAGGCACAGTGGGGACAGGTTCTCAGTGACAAGACCCTGCCTGCCTTGCAGTGATGCTCAGCCCCTGTTCCCCTTCCCTCGGGGAGCAGCCCACCACTGCTGCTCACTGATAGCACTTTACAGAAATGAGGTAATATTCAGCTACTTAAGAAGTGTTGAAGTTTAGTAAATATTTTTATCAGTGCAGCTACAAGGACACGATCCCGATCCAGAATAGTATTTTTCAAATTCTCAGCTATGAACCATTTACAGTTGCAAAGTAGTAAAATGCAGCAGCTCAATTCCTCCAGGGAGGCAGAGCAGTAACAATTCACAAGCACTTTAATTTTATTACTAAGGAATGTGTATCTACCAAACTGCCAGGAGCAGTTCCATTCCTCCAGGACAGTACAGACAAAGGGTAACTATAAACTTGGTGTTCTGACTACCCATCCCTGAAGAACCAATTTAAAGGTCTAAAATAAATGAGTGAAAAGTGGGGAGGAGGGGTAGGCAGGGTATAACATTCTCTAAAGTAGGAAAAATATTGATCTAAAAAAATATTCTGCATATTGAAGCTAATTCATCTCAAACACGTCCTAAGAAACAGGAACAAGATGTCAAGTCATGTCAGGTATCTGCATACAGACATGTTAAACTACCAAACTACAAACACGAACCAGGACTCTAATGTCAGCCATGCAGATAAGAGGGTCAAGCACTGAGGTGCATGAAAATGGAGCCTGACTTCCAGTGATTTCCATAATGTACCACTCCTACAGAAAAAGAGCATTTGTGTAAGAAATGACAACTCTTACCTCTCCATGATAAATAAGGATTTGGAAAAAGGTGTCCATAAGGAGAATGCGATCTGGTAAAATGCTGCTGCTATCCAGAAGAACAGGCTAAGATTTAAAAATAAATTTAAAAATTATCAACTGATGCAGAATTGACCAATCATATGGCATTGCCAAATTTTTTTAATCAGTAACTTAGGAACTTTTTCAATCACTTACTAAAGCTCCATATTTGCTCCTCTTCATGTTACATATCTGCAACCCACACAATTTCATTCTGAAGTTATCCTGCCTGATTCTATGTCTGATACTTCATGAAAGTAATAAAAAATGTATTCAAGAGCTGAAACCCCTTTCATTATTATGCACTTTACTAGTCTTTCATGTACCTCTGTATTTACCCACACAATGCCATTAATTTGACTTGTATTTCAACGCATAAAGATTCAAGTTCAAGTGCAAGGTTTTTGTCTAGGGTTACTTTAAATTTTTTTTTCGCAGCATATTAGTACTATGCATATATATCCCCCAATACTGTATATAGTAAATACTCATGGTTTAGGAAATCTAATACAACATTTAAGGTTTTCAGTCACCTTTTTAAGGGTAGTGGCACTGTTATCAGTGCTATATGATTTAACTGAATCAAAATTACTAGAGATAATAAAAATGTTAACTATTCCAAGAATCAAGAAAAAATGTTATTCATTCTACACTGAGACATCAGCTCCTGTTTAATCATATTTATCCTTCAATCACCAATGGAACTACTTGTTTTTCATACATGGGAGACTTGCAAGCTGCTCTTCACAAACCGCTTTATTACTTTCATTTGAACTCCACTTCTAAAAGTCTTTTTGTTATATCCTCATGAATAATCTAAAAGAAAAAAATCCTAAAAAAAGTTAGAAATACAACCTGCCAGGATCCTCAACTACTGTGTTTTTTTCACTGCCTCACTCTCTTTTATGTAACAGACTACTTTCCTTATCTGCTGACACAAAGAAGTGTCTGATGCTTCTTTCACAAGCTTCTTAGAACACCAGCTTTTTATTTTAGGTTTATACACAATGTGCCATGACAAGGTCAGCTAGAAGGTTCTGTACTAAATCTACACATAATGGGAACTATGTTAAAATTAGAAGCTTTGGATTAAGGCAATAAAATTGAGGAAATTTTTTACATTTTTAAAAAAACCCTCAACTTTTCTTTCAGGTAACAGTGAAAGTACATTTTTAAATAAAATCATTTTTGTTTATATTTGCATTCTGGCTCCACAAAGCCAAACAAAGGTCTCAAAAACTAACAAAAAAGTACCATCCTTAAGTTTAAAACATAATCTCTTTACAAAGTGACTTTTATTCTCAAGACTGCTACATCAAAATTCTGAGATATGCCTTGTTTATAGCAGCTTTAAATCAAATGAATGTTATTTCTCATACAAAAAATTTTAAACCCATACATTTTATAACATATAACAGTAAAGACAGCAATCAGCTCTCTCTCAACAAAGCATATTTTAACCCACTATGGAGTTATTTTACTGATACCTCTGGAGGTCCATTGAAAGAGTAGGCATAAAGAATTGGCTGAACCATGATAAGCGACTGGGTTAAATCTTGGCGCATAAAATGATGACGATAGTAGGAGCTCTCGTCCGGACTGTTGTTAAAAACTTGTAAGAAAGGAGATCTTCTCAAGTGAAACATGAACTGCAAAACAAGAACCACTGTTTTGAACTTTGACAGATCAAAAGGACAGTTGTACAAGGAGAGAAATATTTTCCACAAACTGCATGAGACCAATGTCACAACAAAACTGAATCCCAGCTCCTTTAACATTTTGAATCTCTATAGGCACCTTTGCTAGTTTTTACACACTCCCATGACAGTAAGAGAGGTATCAGAATGGGTAAACCTACAAAGCAGCTTTGAAATGCTCCCTTTACTGTAAGTTCTACTGTTCCTATGATGGAGGTTGCTGTTCTACAACTAAGTCACAGCACATGAACAGAAAAAAGAATATTCACCACAGCAAAGTCAAACTTTGCTAGTAAAAGCATATGCTTTCATTGCTGAAACAAATTCTCCACCTGCTGATTCAATCTCTATACAACACTTAACACCTACAAACAGATTAGTACATAACTGAAACAGAAATATCATGGAAGTGCGTGAAAAGTCCAAAAGTGAAGTATCTGGAACTACCAAAAGGGAGAAATTTATCAGAATGGATTATTAGCAAATAAACTATTCGAAGCTTAATTCAGTCAAGGTCAAGTTCACTTCACAGAGAAATGTCTCTCTTCTAGTCAGTATCACAAATCATATGGGAGAGAAACAATAAAGCAAATTCATTTATTTTCCTGATGTTTTCTGAATTTCTTCATTAGAGCAGCCCTTTTAGAAAAGTCATTATATGAATTACAAATTTAGGTGAGATAAGGATTTCATTGTAGGAGAAACAAAAAATATACGTAGTTAGACATTTAACTGTGACGGCAGAGAACAAAACAGGACACAGCAGCACAGACAACAGAAGTGATTTTCCTAATGTCACATGCCAGACAGTTGTTAGGGGCAGGGGGTCTGTTCATCCTGATATGCCTTATTGTACTCAGTGCTACTAGGACTCTTTCTTCACTGAGCATTCTCTTCCATCCCTATAGACAAACTCACCTGTGGATAAAGTGAAAATGTTTCTGAAAATCTGAAAGAGCTTGGATCATCCTTGTGATATTCTCCAAATTTCTGACACTAGAGTAAACAGGAAAGAAAATCTATTTTAACAAATACACTTATATGCCATTACTGTAAGTTTGTTTTAACAGGCACATGACTTGTGGTGCTTGCAACTTTGTAAACAAACAGAAACCTAGCAAAAACACTGACACAAGTTCTCTTTTTAACGAGCAGTGATTTTCCTATATAAAAGGCTTTAAGAACTTTGTGTGGTGGTTGTTTTTCCCTCTAAAATCACTAAGGAGACCCAGACAATTAAACAGCCCAGAAGAAATTGTTTAAATTATCAATAACTAATTACTTTTAAAATCAAAAATAAAATACATTTTTAAAAACAAACAGAAAATGGAACTTTAAAAAATTCATATGGTTTTCTACTTTGCCTTTTTTTTTGCTAAAAATATTTACAACATCATTACAGGCAACAGAAAGTAGAGAAAACTTTAATTTCTGCTAATCACGCGCTAAAATTTCTCTTAATTCCTGGCAATTATAATATGTTGACAAAACATAAATAAATGAAAATACATGAAAAATAAATTGAAAATACACCTGCTCTTTTTTAAATTTAAATAGAAAATCTTTGTTAATTCTGTATAACTTCATGCAGAAATTAAGCATTCAGTTCATTTTTTGCTTTTATTTTAAAAGAAACTATCACTGAACAGTATGTGTCTGCAAGGAACCCATCTGAGTCATTCAGAACAGCTCATTTTACCAGTCGTATAAGCTGTCTGTCCAGCCACCTCAGCACATCAGGGCCCTCCTCTGTCTCTGCCCTGTACACTGCCAATCTAGCCATGAGAATTGCAGCAGCTTCCTGGTCAAAAGATGCAGCAATGTTTTGAATCTGGGTCTGTGCATCTGCCCAGCTGGAAAATAAAAATAAATGGATTTGCATCACAGTGAAAGGAAAAAATTCAACCTCAAAGTATCCCTTCCAAATTAAGGCAAATAAATGTTAACAGTTAACAGTTCAACAAACTCATGGTGAAGCTTCAAAAATCTACTAGGCAGATTAAATAAGCAGCCTCCCAGTTAAACATTTTTTAATAAGAAATGTTCCTTATTTGTACAGATGCCATGCAACCAGTTAAATAAAATATAATGTCACCAATAGAACAGGTACCATAATTTTTTAAAAAACTAATGATGAAAGGTTGTTACAGAAAACACCATCCACTAATCTAATCACACACTCCACTAATCTAATCACACACTCCCACATTAGCAATTTTCTTGTGCACTTTGCCAGTTCTTTTTAATTTATAGATTAAACTATTAATTAGACCTTTCATCAGCCACCAGAATTCTACAAATACAACTAATTAAGTTAACAACATAGTATTTTCAACAATTAGGGCAATGCTTTTTTCAACAAACTGAATTTTCCATCGAATTAACCAAGCAATGATCCCCCTCTGCTTAGAGTAAATGCATGTCACTTTACATTGAAAAATGTACTCAAAAGATTAAACATCATGTCCTAAAATTGTGAAGTATATTGAATCAAGGAAACTGCAGGTAAAGGTTATACATGGAATACCAGGTATTTACATCCCCTGAACTGCAGTTAGCATTCTCCAGTTAAGTTACAAAGTGATTTTTGCCATTCCCTATCTCCAAACATATCCTCAGTTTAGGCCATAGAATTTCATTCACATCTTCCCCTTTGTCTAAAATCACTTGGCTTTCTTCAGAGCACGCCTACAATAACATTATACAGCCACTGTAACCTCTCAGAGAAAAAAAAGTCCACAGACCAAGAGAGGAAACTGTCTCAAACAAGAGACTGCTTACAAAATCTACAAAATAAAAGGCATATATATAGATATACACCCTGACTTTTCAAAAATTATTCACCACAAGTAAAACATACTTTCTGGCAACTGTGGTCACTCTGATACGCCTCTGTCCACTGGAATGCTGGTACTGAGTCACAAACTGGATAGCACCACGTCCTCCTTGAGGAATGGGAGCATTGTGCTAAAAGAAAAGAAAATTAAAGAAAACCTCAAGATTTTACAGTATGATTTGGAAATGTATAACTAATTACTAGAAATTCTTTCCAATGGATGGCCCAAGTTATATTAATGCATTGTCTGGTGCTTCTGTTACATTGAGTAGCTTTACTACACAGAGATAATCAACTTGGAGATTGTTCAGGGATGTTAGAAACAGTTGCTGGCTTCACCAGCTATCCTTAAAGCAACCAATGCTCTCTCTTTACACATGCCCTTACAGAGACTACATTTTCCAAGGGGCCTTACAATTCCTGGTTTCACCACATTCTGTTTGAACATCATATGACTCACTGGAATTACAGGATAAGAAAACTGATACTAATCTAAAATGTTGATCAGTGGATCTTCAACAACACTGTCACAAAAAAGATTGGAATCCAGGTGTAAACTGAAATTTCAAAACTCAGTGAAAATACAGGCTAACATGCTATATAAACAATTCAAAAGAGAAGGAGAGTTAAAATCAACTATTACACAAAACAATTAGGCCAGTTTTAGAGCTACCAATAAAATGAGCCCAACATAAATATACAAGAAGTAAAATCAAAACCTGGCTAATGTAAGTTCAAGTTTTCAAACTTTTGTGTAAATAACAAACTATGAAATACAGCATACTAAATATATAGAAACTACAGTTAGCTCAGTTCCTAAGCTGCTTCTTGGAATAAGAAATGGTATAAGAATGAGTACCACTCTTGCTCCTCATATTTTCATCCTCTTTTCCCTCAGGGAAACAGGAAACCAGACTATTTGTCCTTCATGCATTTGAATTAAACCGATCTTTACTCGCAAATACACAGCAATAAGTTAAAATGTAACAGGATGCAGTAATACCTTGTAACTAAAACATCAGAGAAATACTGAAAAACACTTTTAAGTACACAGATTACAGCATTTCCACATAATGCAATTAAAATATATTCATTAAGTAACACACCGAAAGAAAAAATTTGAGTTAAAAGATTATGAACTGAAATCAAAATTTGTAGAGTTCTTTAGTGCCCATTATCACAAACAAGATGATCAGCCCATCATTAAGCAGTTACTGTCCACCTCTAAACCTTTGACAACACAAAATGCCAACATCATTTTTATCCTTGCTACTGTACTTGGGGGAATCACATAAAAATACAAGCTTTGACAGTCATATAAAGATTATAAAGACAAGTATACAAATATTTATTACCTGGTTTACCACCTCAAAGTACAGTGCAAGTGTTGTAGTAGGATTAAGACCACAAATCTTCCACTGACAAGTGCCTCCTGTTCCAATCTCCTGCAGAAAGATTTTGTAATACTTTTATAAACCAGAAGTATTTCCTGGTTTGTGAAATACAGCATCTAGCCATTATAGGTAACTGTTTGCAACTATTCTCACCAGCTCTCTCCCTGCTCACTGTGTCACCTTCTCAGACAAACACTCCTGCAAAGCAACTGCAGAGCTGGATGTAGGAATAATTATAAAAAAGAGATTGTTGTTTTGAATAATTAATACATTAGAAAGATCAGAAGCTGGCATTAGAAAAACGACTGAAAAAGCAAGTCAGAAACAGGAAAATACCAGATTTTGCTTAAGCAGAGGCAAAAAGCACATGCAAGTGGAATGATTATTCTAAGGCACAGTAGTAAAACTTTAAGTAATAGCTTTACACACTGTATTTTACTTAGTTATACAGTCTCAAGTAACTAACAAGGTAACTCTATACAGATAGCAATTTATTTCAACTGAAAATTCCTTTTTGGCTTCAAAGCAACATAAATATCCAGCAAAACCAATTAAAGTAATCCATCATCCATAATGGACACAGGGAAACCAAATAAAACTTCTAAGGAAAACTATGCTGGCAATATTGGCACTGTGCCTGTATTCACTTGAAAGCATTATGGCTAGAGGACTTGCCCAGTTACCACTGAAATTAACTGCAGGCACTCTCATTTTATTCATATTCAAATTTGAATTCAGATAATTTCAACAAAAAGGGGTTTGGAATAAAAATCAATCATGATATAACTGCAAAACCAACAGATGACCTCACAAGTGAATCTCTACTACCTCCTATGAAATAGATATGTAGCTTAAATAAGGATATGTACCTTGAATTTATTTTTGGGGTTTTTCATTTTATTGCAACATATTCAATGAAATGAAAAAATCTGTACCAGATCACCAAGAAAAAAAATGCTGGTTATATTGAATTTTTATATTCACAAAGATGTAGGCATAAATATAAGGAAAATTTAAGGAATAAAAGTGCTTGAGTAAAGTAGGCAATTTTTGAGCATTTTCATACTGGGAAGTGCTCTGCTATGCAGCTTGTTAGGAACAAAAGTGAAACTTCTCAAACTTAAGACATTTTGGTCACTTGCAGGAATTGTTTTTATTGGTAATCAAAAGTTAGTTATAGTAAATTATAAGAAAATACATTAACATTTAAGTCTAATATAATTTAAAAGTATTACTTCAGGAGCCTGCAATAGCTGGATCTTTCAATCAATTAATTAAATGTGCATTTGGTGAAACAGCTACAGAAATGGGAAGAGAGAGTTCAGATAAAAGAGATGTTTCCCGTCTTGTGTCCTCCTGTTCTATCAATTCCTCCAAAAAAATGTATTTTTATGGTTCATTTTGGATAAAAGGACACAGCTCTGGTTTTAACAATAACGTATGCTAACTCATTTTCTACTTGGTTTCTGCTACATCATCATATAACTTTTGTATAATAATTTTAAAGCAACTAAATCTAAACAATCTAAACAAGTGGACAAATCTAAACAAGTAACAAGGGATCTGTGAGGTCTAGCACAATTGAATCTGACCTACTAATGAATGTAAGCTTGCATGTATTTAATTTAAAATTGGTAAAAAGTGACCATTTTGTTCCATTTCTGGAAGTTTCAGCCTCTCTTCAAATCCAGAAATCTCAAATCTGATTTTTCCATAGTAGGATATTACCTTTATTTTCAGCAAAGTTTACTTACATTTTCTGAGACACAAGGTCCCTTAGAGTTGAGAGAGACACAGGGTCCAATCGCTCCAGAAATCTTTACTTCTCTTGAGGTCTTCATATTTCAAATAAAAATATACATTAACATGCCACGCTAAAGAATTCAGTCTCATTTTATTTTTAGATAATTAAAATCTCAAGGCATACTGCATCACTGATACCTTTGGGAAAGGTTATAATAATGCTTGATATAACTGGAGACACTTTTCACATGCTCAGTTTCTACACTTAATTATGTTTATTTGCTATACTAATTAGTATATCTTATCAGCGTGAACATAATTTAAAACATGGAGAAAAGCTGCTTGATTTATAAACATAGAAGCCTAGAAAGTATATGGGTAATGCTTCCTTTCTAATGAAAGGATCAAAATATTCAAGGGTAAGATTAAAACTGAAGACTTTGCACTGTAAGATAAGCCTACACACACCTGATAAAGAATTTCTACTCTATGTCTTAAACATATTTAGCTAAATTAGTTATGTTCTTCCAATATCACTTTCCTCTTTGAAGTGTACATCCCTCTAGAACTGGGGCTCCCTTTTTATATTTTCTGTGATCTTTCAACAAAATTCACATCAAAATGTATACAGAAAAAAAGGGTTCAACTATTTGTCCTTTTAGTAAAAATTTAAACAGAATTTTACCAAAAATGAAAATAGTCTCACATTGTTTTACAATATGGGATTGGAATATTTTTCAAAAACGTCAACGAAGGCAGTGCCTGAACCTACAGCATATTCAGCTCTAAGCTTATCACAATGGTGGAGGCAAAAAACAACATTGTTAAAATGCCAGAATGGATTCTGATAAGAATGGAAAGTGAAAGAAAATTTGTCCTGGAGTATATAGAGAAACTGACTTACCTAAAACCAAGAAACCACTGATATCAAAATCTAAACATTCACATTGAATGCAAGGTGAGAAGAACTACCCTTATACCTAACTCACATTTATGGAATCCCAGAACTACAGAAAGATAGCTAGGAATAAATACAGCAGCTATGTACAGCCCAAACTTAATACATCTGTTTAGCATGTTTCTAAAAATTCCTTAAATGGGCAAAGATTCCAGTTTGTAGCCATCCTATTCCATTGTTTCACTAACAGACTGTATTTTTGTACACTTACCTTTATTTCTAATGTGCCACCAAATCCCATCTTAAATTGTCCTTGCATATCTTTAGTGAATACTCTCTGAAAAGTTTGTTTGAATAATGATGTATTGAAAGAGTCTCCCATTACCATGTAGCCTCTAGACAACAACAAAACAAACAAAACCTGTGAGTTCGATTATTTACATAGCTAATTTTTATTAAAGGCTAAAACTAAGGACAATTCACTGTGAGACATATCTTCACCTTCTTAAAATAGACTAATGTTAAATTAGTATTTTGCTACAATGTTAATGATGAAAGTTTGAAGTGAGCTTCTTGCACTATGCATCTTAAGGTCATTATAGTATGTAACAAAATCTTTCACTGGGAAATACTGTAGTGGGCTTTCAAAACTAAGGATGTCTTAAGATCCTGTCATACAAAGTCTTTACTTCAGATAGTTATCATTCCATACTATAGATTTTGTGTAGTTCATTCATTACTTCAGGGTTAAATCTATGCTCAAGATTTATTTTTATGCTTAGCCACATTCTGTGGATGTAACTGCAACAGTTGCCACTTGTCATGTAGCACACCCTGCCTTTAGAAAATATTAATGGAAGATACTATTTTCAGGCATCAAAAAATGTTAATTAAAAAATTTCAGTAAAGTATGTCAATAGGTCAAACACTACATCCAAAAGAAGTTTCCAGGTGGATACTAAAAAAATAGAAGAAAATAGACATGGATAGAATCAGAAATTCCTCCCTGTATGCAGGATGTAGCCAAAACTAAAATAGAAGAGCTGTAGGAGAAATAAACAAACTATACATTAAGGCTACAGAAAAAGGGTGAGTCAGAAGAGCAGACAGAAAGAGCAAAACAGTATAAACAAAAACACAACTCGAGTTTATTTGATGCAGAAAAGGAACAGGAGTCAAATATGCAGGTAAAATCAAATTTAAACATAAATATCCTGATGATGAAAGCTCCCAAGCTAAGGCTATACACATAGTTCCAAAGAGAAGCAGTGATTAGCATGGCCAAGCTGGCCTGAAACTCAGGAGCTGTACCTGACAGTCATCTAAACTGAACCTATAAACAACAACATATAAAAGAATGGCATAAGCAAGGCAGAAAAAAAACCAGAGGGTTTTGTACCACTCAGAAGAACAAGAAAAATATGGACAGGTCCTCATCTTTACTGAAACCTGCCACTTACACAGATACACAGGGAAAAACAGAAACAGTGTATCTGATAAACTGCTTCTTTAAAAGATATCCACGTTATTCAAAAATATCACATTAAAAGAAAACAGCAAACCCACTTCTGATTAAACCAAAAATTGTGGTGGCAAATCTGCCAGAGGCCAAGATATTCCAAAATTCCAGTACAAATGTAGCCAACAGAGTTTGTCTGTTTACACTTTTCTTTTTTAAATAGCAGACTTGTTTGCAAGTGCTTCCTGTTTAACAATTTTCAAACTGCATCTTTATATACTACAAAAAAAACCAAACAGACACATACCCCGTGTAGTTGGGACAACACTTCATCTCCAGTAGACCAGTCTGATCCAATGCACACGCATAGATGTCAATAACATGACCATTTGTTGCAGCTCGATTAGCCAAGGCTTCAAAATGCTACATACAAGATGAAAATACAGTTCATAGCAACTTACAATGTGAACTCTCCTCATCTTCACATTAAATCCTAAAGTCACAAAATTTTTCCAAAACAACATTATCAGATTCTATTCACATAAAAGTATATTTTTCCTAAAGTTAATAAGACTGGAATTTTCAACACTTGGGGGGTTTTTCCTGATCAGTTGAGAGCTTGACTCCCACTAAAGAGAAACAGTGGTTGCTATTTAAAATAGAAAATTAGTTTGATCATCTTCCTTTTAAACTATGCGTTTAGTGCTAGATCCAGCACAGAACTGAATTTATTATTCTAATCTCAAGTGCCTACAATGAGAGATGCCTGCAACTGAGCTAATTGTTTAAGCTCCCATTATAATCAGTCAAGATGACTTCAACAAGTTTTGGATGCAGTTCACCAACCCAAATGTACATTTTAAATTAAATTAGATATGACTAAACTCTACAGCCTAATCCTTCCCCAACCAAAGAGACAGTTTTGAGCACCTGTCTCAGAAGCACCAGTCTTACAACACTAGATAGACCATTTGATCACATAAATTTCTGAATTAAACCAGAGAAACACTCTGAAGGACTTGCATGTGAGCTAGACAAGTCCTAACTCAATATCCTGAAATTTCTGAAGAAATTCTTGAGACATACCACTATTCAGAGCCCAGTGAACAAAACCACACAATTCCCACCTCTTTATACATTTGCTATTACTAACAGCATTTTACAGTGCCCACCAATTTAAATGCTTACTTAATAGGAATATGTATGAGATCCCATGACCATCTCTTACCTTAGTACCCTTTTTAACATATTTTGCATTGTCTTTTTCGATGTCATGCCATGATCTTATAGGTAACTTCAATTCATCCCCTACAACCATGCCAGGTCCCTGTGTTGCTGGTCCTCCAATGAACATCATTATGCGTGCACCAGTATTAGGGAAAGTGCACTGCAGGGAAGAGAAGACAAATAAGACCATTGGGGTTTGCTACAAACTGAACAAAAGAATTAGATATTTGGGTATTTATCACAGTGATAGGATTGCAACAATAGCAACATTTTTTCACTCCCAGAAGTTAAATCTGCCAGTAATTCAAAGTCACAATTTTGCCTTATTAAAATATGTAAATGTCTATGAAATTCTAAGCATGTAAGGGATGATATCTACCAGAATCATCCTACAGATCTAATACACATCAATTTGTAAGGTTTTTACATATTGATTGTGGAAGCTTTTCTGCAAGAAAATTATCTAGCTGTAGTTTAGCACAGCTGCAGCTAAAGCTTTTACCTCAAGGAGCCCAACAGCTATAGACAGGGCCACTCCAGAGGAACGTAAGGGCCGCTTTCCTTGTGGAACAGGCCAAGGATCCCGCTGCAGCTCACCCAAAAGATCAGTAAGATTCATATCAATCTTCTGCACTGGTTGCAAAAATCTAGAAACAAATACATGAAAGTAGTTCAGATTTAGGTTATTAAATAAAAATTTTATCAATTGCTCACTAGCAATATATTCGACATATACTTGCGATGTCTAATTCTAGATTCTGGTCTGAATTCAGACCAGTGTCTCTGCTTCATCAAAATAAAGCAGTTTGGAATTACTACATACACACTCAGCTAAGAAGCTGAGCAAAGAGCTTGCAAAACTGACACTTGCAGACTTACAGATACCACCATTATCCAGAAAGAGCCCTACCTAGTCAAAAACCAGAGCAGATAATGACCTACGAATTCCAAAAAGAAACATATTTCCCTGCTTCAGTGGCAATCAAAGATCAGGAAAAAAATTAACACAGTAAGATGTCTTTCATGCTGCTGCAAGCAGTCTACATATGCAGCTAATTTTTAGAGGGCAGAGACAGCAAAACTGTCTTTCAATAATTTTATAAATTTCTTCTATGTCACAGTGAAATACACAGGAAAATCAAACACCAGCCTCAATTTCCAAATGAGAGACCAAAGGGGAGGGAAGAGGAATAGAAGAGGGAGACAAAAGGAAGGCACAACTGGCTATCTGTATAAGGGGCACTAAAGCATCTATTAACATTTTCCGGCACACCAATCAACAGAAGAATCATTATTTTTATTATTATTTATGTATCTATAATGTGCCTCTCAGAGCACTTCCAAAAATCATCCAGATAATATTATTATTACCCATGGAGTCAATTCTTCCCAGTACAAACAGTAGGAAAAAACAGTCTACTAGTAAATTTGTGCCTGACCAGGAAGTTTGGCTGTCAGTTTATGGTTTTATTGATCACAAAACCTAGGTTTTCCAGTACATTAGTGGGGTCAAGGTATGTGTTTTAAGATATTTAAAGTAGATCACCTGTTAGAAGGTGGCGGCTGCTGCACCTGAGGGCCCCGACCGACCTGCGCAACAGCTACTTTTGTAAGCCCCAGCATTTCCTGTAGGCAAATAAATAAGATTTTATTACAAAATTTGTTTATGTACTATTTCAGCATTAGCACCTTAATGATTTCTTTTTGTTTGCTTCTGTTAATTACCTGAAGCTGTTTTGCAGAGAGGTCCTTTGTTCCTCTGAAGACATAACTTTTGGAAATTCCTTCACAGCCAAGCTCATGAACTTGCACCATTCGGCCAAAGGTAATCAGACCTACTAAAGCAGTTGGTGGCAGGAGACTGAGGGACATTTGCATGGATTCCTTCAGAGCCTGCAAGTCTTCATCTTCCATGCATGTATCCACAACATAAAGAAATATCAATGGCATCTGAGGACCACGCTTTGAGAAACAAAATTAGAATCATATGAAAAACAAGTCTTGCAATATTTAAAGGATCAAAAATTAACAAGCAAGGCACATCTTGTAAATGTTTTAATTTTAGTCATACCAGTAACGTCAATGTTCCATCTAACTTAACTCTCTCTCAATTAGTATTCAGGATCCAGAACAAAACCCCCACCAAAGTGAACTCCGTACAAAAAGGAAATGCTTACAACAGAAGAAAAGAAAAAATCCTTTCAGGATATCAAGTAATTTTGAAGCATGAGCCAATTACACACATTTTTTAAAATACAATGACCTTTTATTGCTCCAAGTAAACATAACAGTCATAAAACTATTCACAATTATAAAATATTCTAGCCTGATGACAGTCTGTAGCATTTCACCTCCTATTTTTATTCTAGAGATCATCAGTACTTTTTATTCTATCTAAACTAATTTTGCTGTAGTATGAGCAAACATTCCATTTACTTTGCATTACAGAAGTTGGTAAAAAGTACAGTTTCTGTTCAGTATTCACTCTTCCTTTTATTAAAATTTGTAACATTTCAGTGAGGATTCGGATTATGATTTGCCTCACTGAGGTCTTACAAATTTTAATCCTCAAAAATTAATTTGGAGACTGAAAATTTGAAATTGCAAATGTTTGCAATTTAGAGGTTTAGGTCCATTTTTTATTTCTATTCAAGTAACTTCTATCCTGAAAAAGGATGAATATTAAAATTCAAACACCTGAATTGAATATGTATTAGCTGTTGTCTCTAAACCAGACAGCACTAGAACTAACTACTCATCATTCAAATACAAACTTAAATTCAAATTATTAATGAGAGGTGAATGAACAATAAAATCTGAACTGAAATTACTTCAGCTAGCAACAGAGGTAAGCAGCCTCCTGACACAAATTAAGCTCATTGTAAAGACACAGACCTAATTGAAGTTTCACCTTCAGAGGAGAAGTCTCTTTAAACCAGTCTTATAAGCCATCCTAATGCTCTTATCAAATGTTTTCCTTTTTCAATTGATGGCATCAATGTTCAATCTACTAACAAGCACATAAATACTCATAGCCACTAAAATAAAGTGAAGAAGCAAAATTGAAATTTATTCTTTTTTTATATTGCAAGGTGCTATGTTCAATATTCTATTTAATGATTTTACCTGTACTACATATTCAATGCTGGAGAACTGAGGCAAAAGTTCAGCTGGCTGATTCATTTCAGATATGCCAGCATAAGTAGGAGGAAACTGTAAATAAAAACACAGAAAATAAATGTAATAAAATATTGTCATTTCTCCAAATTAAAAAAAAACCCAGACATTTTTCAACAGATATTCACCATTGCTGTTATGGAAAAAAATGTCTGAAGATACAATTGCACACTCCTGCTCTTGCTGTCAATTTCAGTTTGCAGCTGTAATTTTAAAAATCAAGGTTTCCATTTCACCTCATAAAAAATATTTTCTATATACTGAATGTTTCATTTTCTTACCTGGTTTCTCTGGTAACAAAAGTTGCAGGCCCAGAGTTTCGCTCGATAATCCACTTGGCTGTAAAAATACAACAGGAAAAGTTTATATAGCATGAACAATTCATTTTCCTCCACTGTCCCTAGAATACATGTCTTTAAAAAACACATTGACTCTAAAAAGGTTCTTTCAAATATACTTTCTCCTAAATACCCATATTACAAACAGAAAATAACATCTGGAGCCTTACACAGATGTATCAGGCAAATGATTGTGTTTAGGGAGAAAGAATGGTCTTCAGGAAAAAGATGCAAATATGAAATTTAAAAATACAGATTCAGCACCCATATTAGAGCCTTTCTCCATATTTTTAGTATATCTTTTAAACTCTCCCTACCTTTGAATTTTTCATTTTTTTCTGCCTCTATCTATTAGCTGTCAAGAGTCTGGGACTAGCCTGAATACACATTATGCCCTAAAAAACCAGGTTCCAACATGACAGTTATCTCTGTAACAAAAACAACATTGCTTTCAAATTATGAGTCTCCTCCTTTTGTCTACATTTTTATTAGTATTCAGACAGTTAAAATAAAAAATGCAAATTCTAGCTTCACGAGAGATGTCTTAAAGTCCTAATCACATCTTAAGGGAAAGCCACCTTAATAGTTCTCAATGTACACTTCTTGCTATTACATCTTCTCTGGCCTACAAGAGCAAAAACATTTTTAAAATATCATTGAATCTTCAGCTAAGTCCCAGTACGCTGTAAGCAAAACACAGATCTATTTCTATCTAATTTTCTTTACCAGTTAAGAGAGGCTGCAAATTACCTAGCCCAAAGTGCCACATGGGCTTCTAAAGTCTCCTCAGTGTGAGCTTCTAACCACCCTTTCAGGGGAAAAAAAAATCTAGTCATTACTAGCACATACAACACAGGAAAAATGTACACAGTTCACTGTAATGCTGGCATCTGTCTCTTTTGCAACTTTGTCTTTTCATTGTTTTTCTTCCAGCCCTCAATAAAAGATAATGCTTCTGAAAAACTTAACCTCAACTAAGTCTGACTCCCAGTATAATCAGCCACCGTGGCTGTTTAATACTGAAACACAATTTTACGTCTGCTTTGAAGCTGTCTTTTCTCCCAAGCAGGGACAAGTTATTCACAACATTAAATTTGTTCTACACGTTCCCGACATCATGTCTAATCTCTATCCATCAGGACCCTTCCCTTGCCTATCAAACTCCAACCTAGAAATAATTCTGCTTCTTTTCCATACTTCTATGACAGGAATGACATATGAAACACCTCCTCTGCTTGCAACCCAAACTAACCCATGACTAGTCTCCAATCATTTGAGCTTGTGCCAATATCACCCTTAAGCTTAAACAGCTTTCTACCCTCTTTCATGCCTACTTCTGATGTTAACTAAAACAGATAACCTGCTTTGGTCCACAGATGAACTAATGTCAGTAATAAATGTAGCTTATTTCACTTGGAAATTTAACTATGTCAGGGTCCAACAGTTCAAAAGATACAGTATTGTAACATTTTACCCAAGTCATTTTCTAGAGGCAAAATGCAAGAGTATACTAAATCCCAAGATGCATATTTGCAGAAAAATAACATACCTAATCAATACAAATACATTGAAACGACTCATTAAATGAAAGCTATGTTTTCAGCAAATATGCAAACATATTTTTTTACATATGCAAATCTATGTGCAGAACCTTCTGAGGCCTGTAAGCCTGCACTGTACAACGATGTGAGGAGTACCTGAACTTCCATACACCAGATCTTGCACACAGTTCAGCTAGCACTGTTCCCAAGATTCTAAAGCAAAGAACATGCGTTAAGTTTACCATAAGGGATTCAGAACAGCTCGGCACGTGGTCCTGCTGCACAACACTGGCTCATACTGAATAGGAGGCAAGTCTGGCCGCTCTTTCAGGGGTGTGAAGAGGGCAGCCACAGGGACTACCATTCTTGTAGCTTCCAGACGGCTTGAAGGCCAAACATTCCAGCTGAATCTAACTCCATCTCTGTCCTCATTCTGCTGGATAAATTCCAGGAAGGTTGTCATGGTCAACTTCTCTCCAACACTAAAATAAAAAGATAAATAACTGTCAGCAGAATGTTGAAATGCAAAGACTTTTAACTACTAAATGCTGAATGCAAGTAGTAACAGTCACATATTCAAGTACTGTAACTGAGTTACAGTCAATAAAACAGAGTAGAGCTTCTTAAATCCTAAAAACAATGTGCAGCATTCTAAGGGGAAAGAAAATACTGCTATATAAAATTTTTAAGAGTTTATAACCTTATTTTTGGAATCTCATGATGCAGCCTACATGCAAACGTAAAGGAATAACAACATGACATTCCACAAGAGTACATTCCTACAGCAATGCTAGGAAGTAACTTTGTAAGAAATACAAGTGCCATATTCCAATATATTATGTACCAAGAAGCAGTTTTCAACAATTCTTTCAATTCAAATTTACCATTTTGACCATTGACTTAAGGCTTTCAAAATGTTCTGCTATGATTACTCAGAAGCTGGAGAACTGGGGAGCACAGACACACCTGAAAAGCTCAACAGGTACCTGTGAACATCTCGGAAAGTCAGCAAGGAGCACTCCCTTCCTCCAATCCCAAACTCCTCAGCTACATACACACTGTTCTAGACTATCTGCTGCATGCTACACAGTACCTTTTATAAAACATATAGCACAGGCTTTGCCAGGAACTAGGATATGTAAACTCACACTCCTTAATAATTAAGGATTTACAGTAAAAGCCTACAGGAACCACCTAAAAGGAAGTAGAATACTCCTAGGTCTCAATTTATACTGTAACAAGTTAATGAAGAGCTATTATAAATGCTGAAAACCTCTGGAATTGGAATTTAAATCAGGAATTCTCCCAAGCACACTGACATTCTTAGTTCTGACCTTACATACATTACAGGAGACTCACAGAAACTCTTAATTTATCAAAACCTACTTCTATCTATCAAAATTAAAATGGCATCGCACCTTAGTTTCTATAACAGCTAAAAACTTTTCAAGTTATTTTAAATAATAGCCTAATTTAACACTTTTATTCTAATTGTAACTTTTAAGAACACAGAATTACAAAATACATAAAGCAAAGGGAAATGCTGCATTTCACAGTTAATATCCTTAAGAAATAATCAGCTGCCAATATTTTAATGGGCACATCTTGATATTAGGAGCAAATCTGCTCCTAATGGCAATTAAAACACAGGGAGCAAGAGGGACTTTGTGCATAACAGCATTTCCACCATTGCTTTTACTCAAATTTCTGCAAAGCAGGGGGACAAAACTGAGCCAAAGAGAGAATATCTGGAAGTTGTAATTACTACAGAGAAATCAGAGACAGAAACTCAGCTAAGAGAGGAAAGAACAGCCTGGCATTTGAAGAGGATGTGGATTTTAAAAAATGTCTCTCCTAATAAATCAAAATCCATCAATTTTTTGTAAAAAAAGTTGAAAAATGGGATATTAATGCAATAATCTGCAGAACACAACCATCTCCACTCTAACCACAAATTAAATAATGTCTCAATTTAAATATTATTTCCTGAGAAGACAGAGAAACTTCCAACTTAAGGCTATTTCAGCCATTCACTGGCAGCAACTATAGACTCACAAAATCCAGCTCCAAACACTGCAACGTGTCACACTTTCTGTCCTGGACTTCAAAGCATTTTCTCCACACTTTGCTCTAGCTATGTTTGAAATGGCTGTACATGGATCTTACTTTTACCACCCAGTTATTGCTCCTTAAAGGGCAACGTACAAACACCACTGTGCAATGACTAATCACATGCACATAGATACATAAACGACTTGTTGGATTTACTGTGTTAAATACTATTATTTTCTCTTAAGTATGGATTTCCTATTCAGAAGGCAAAAGTGGCTAATAATCAAGTTCTCCTCCACCTTTTCTTCTATCCTTTTCTTCCTTTTCAAGAGCCAATAATGCTTACCTATTTCTCCAGTCATCAAATATGGAACTCTTGGTCTGACAAGTTACATTCAGTACCATTGTTACAGCTATGCAGACACATTTTCTGAGATAGGTGTGGAGATCTATTGCATTATACAAGAACAACAAACCCTCTCGGCCTACAGGCTACAAACCAGATTTCGGACACCTAAATGCCACAAAGTACACACTGCCCACCTCAGAAAACCTCAGAGAAGGGATTTTCCGAACAGGTGAACAGCAACAGTTCTCACTTTGGGGTGTCACTGCTTTACCTTTGCTGCAGATTAGGATATCCAGAAAAAAACAGAAGCCCTTTCTGGTTTGCTTCATCCCTCCCACTGCTATGGCTAAATGTACCTCGCAACCCTACACCACAACAATCTCAACCGTGTGTCAGAAAAGAAGCCACACTTGAATTGCATTGAGAGTCAGTGGTTGAATATCAGCATGTTTAAATGCTTACACACCACAGATAAATATGTCCCAATACAGAATATCCCCAAAATAATATCCCCTAATCCCTGCACACATATACAAAATCAAAACATTTTTCTGTACAAAAGGTAGTGCTGCATAGATAGATAGAAATCCCTCATAGTACCATGTGTTTAACGACCACTGAGTACAGCTCACTGCACACTTTTCTTACAACACACCTATTCTCTCAGTTTAATAGGCACTAACAACCTGGTAAAAGAGATTAATAATAAACCCTTAATTAATTTTTAATGCCCAAATTACATACCAGATATAAATCTATTTCAGTTCCAAGAAGAAACTAAAATACACGAGCAGAATGGTTTAAATAGCTATCTAAAGCAAATTGCTGACATTTTCACCATTCAAACGCAGTCATCCTCCAACTCTGCTCTCCCAGACCTCACACTGAAAACTATTTTTTTAAACAACCGCGGTATGTGATAACCCACCTAAATTAAAAAACCAACACATAACCAAACGCAGCAGGGCCTACATTTCTTGTAGATTCACCCACACTGGAAGGCACCCCCGTCAGTGGCACAGCGGCGTAGGTACAGCGGAGCTCCGGGACAGCGGCACCACAGGCGCTGCCGGAGAGTGCCGCCCTTTACCCCCGGCCGTGGAAAGGCCGTGCCCCGCCGGCCCTACCCGAGCGCCGGCAGCCCCGGCCGAACTGGGGGCTGCTGGGGGCCGCTCGCCCAGCCCCGGCCCCGGCCCGGCGGGCGCTCCTAGCAGCACCGGAGGCCGCGGGCAGGGCTGATCAGGGGCCGGCGGCAGCCCCGGACCCTCCGGCCGTCGGGGGCCCCAGAGCAGTTTCGGGCACCCGGAGATCCCCTACTGCCACGGAGGGGACTCGGGGAGCTCCCACCACGCTCGCTCCAGGTGCAGCAGCCGTGCGGGGCCCCGCGGCCCGGGGTGCTCCCGTGCCTCCCAGCGCGGGGAGAGGGGTTGCCGCCTCTCCTCCCCGCGGCACCGCACCTCCGCCGGCTCGGGCTCCCCGCGCCCTCCGCTGCCCTCTCGGCGCTGCCCTGCCCGCTCACCCGCGTCCCGGCCGCCACCGCCGCCGCTCCCGCTGTGCTCGCTCTCGCCGCCCGCCCGCTCGCAGCCGCCCCGGCGCTGCCGACGCATCAACATGGCTGATGGGAGAGTCCGCGCCACGTCAAGGGGCAGAGAGCGGGGGCGGGCTGAGCTCCGCCGCTCCCCCGCCCCCGGGGCAGCCCGCTGGCCTCCCCGGTCTCCCCGGTCATCCAGCGGGGCCGGCCTGCGCCGTCCCGTAGGTCTGACGGTGGCTTCGCCGCCTTGGCAGCTCCTGCTCGCTTGTGTGTGTTGTTCGCTAGTCTGTTCGGTCGTCTGCACCTCGATCCCGAATCCATTCAGGAAAAAAGGCATCCCGACCACCGGGGGCAGTTTTGCCGTCTCTCCCCGCCGGCAGCGCTCGGCTCCCCGGTGCCTGCGACCCCGCCGGTGGCTGCGCTGCTCTGGCCGCTGCTGCTCTGGCCGGCACGGAATTCCTCTGGGATCCAAACAGCCGAGCTTCCGGCAGTCCTTGAGCTCACCCTGCTTGTTCCCATCTTCCGCCATGTGTACTTATGGCAAACTTTTTAATCTGGAATATTGTTTACATGTTTCTTCTGAGTGCCTGGGAGAAAAAAATATATTGAAATTATATTCCTGAGGGGTTTAACCTGAAACAATCCTTTATCTTGTTAGTGGGTCAGCTTTTTATCCCCAAACTCAAGTTACATTTACTCTTAAGTTTCAGGAATTGTTTTTAACAAGCCTGTCATGAAAGGCCAGAACAGTAACCTCCGTCTTTCCTAAGATGTCTTAGTGCAATTAATCCAGACATGAGGGAGAACTGAAAAACGTTCTGCTGACTGACTACCATATCCTCCCTCGTTCATTGCAACTTGGAAAACATTCTGTGACCACCAAGCAAATACAAATGACTAAAACAACCTTATCCTCTTTTCTTATATGTCAAATGGGATTATGATAGAATTGCTTTGCCATTACCATCTCCAGTATGGTTTACCAGTCCTCTTCAGACTAAAAACATGAAAAGTTAAGCAACAGCAGAATTTACGGGAGGGATTTTAAATTTTCTCGTCCACAAATCTCACTGCCATTTGTGGGAGTATTAAGCAAGAGCTTGCCAATTAAATGTACCATCCGCATTCTGAACTCAAAAGAAAAAAAGAAAAAAAAGACCAACCCCCAAACCCTGCAACACTGCAAACTTCAACAGATGCACAGAAAAGTGACTCAATGTTATAATTTCAAAAGCATTCAAATACCTTGTGAAACAATTTCAGAAAATTACCTAAAAAAGAGGCAAGTCCTGAAGTCTAAACTGCAGGATGAACTCTATAAATAAGAGAAAAAGAAGCAGCTGACAGTTAAAGACACTCAAAGGCCAAGAAGGGAAAACAGCAAAGTATACTACTCTGAAAGTTCACTACAAATGAAATATATTCAGTATTTTTAATTAATCTTCAGCACAATTAAATTTCATTACATAATAATTCAACACTCTAAACTTAAAAGTCATGTAGCTGTTATGACAGTGCAAACCAGAGAGAAAATCAAGGAGAAAGAAAAGAAGTAGAAAATAGATATAAAGTCATTTACTCATTATAAGAAAATATTTTATTAGCTCCCCATATTAATATCTAGAATGTAGACTTGAAAGCATTTTAATTTTTCATAATGCAGAATTTATGTGTTACTTTGGTTTGTTTTGGTTTTTTAGCCAATGGGGCATATCCATTAATGCAGCTCACTCTTCCTTTGGAAAACTACCTTTCCTTAATGCAGTTGAGGAAAAATATATTCATTTCCAGTTTCACTCTCCTCTTTCTCCACTGAGTTATATTTGCTAGCCATTGCATCAGCATTGTTGGTAAGACATGTTAGGAACATTTTTGTTACCTGTGGAAGACTATCTGCAATAATTAAAAATATGTTGCATTGTTTAACAAGTATCAATGGAAAGTTCCAGAAAAAGTAATCTAAAGATAGAAAGTATATTTAAAGTGTATTTATATCTGTGGAATCTCTTTCTGTTCATAGTTCAGGACTTTACAACACATAGGAAAAATAAGTTCTGAATATTACAAAAGTATTAAAAAAGAAGTTTATATAGCTGGACTCACCAAAGTTTTTGTCTTGATCATCAACCTTCCCAGAGTTACCACTGTATGCTTAAGTAGGCAGGTTTTATTTTAGTGGTGACTGCAATTGTTGCATACTGAACTAGGATGTTAGATCCGGGTTTCAGGAAAAAAAAAAACCTCCCTGGTACACGTAGGTGCTTTTTGGGAACACCTTAAAACAAACAAAAGCCATTGGAGAGGAGGAGTTAAGGTAGATGTTTATTTAGAACTACTGAAATACAGACTTGCAGGGGATTAAAAAAAATTTTTTTTTTTGAACTTATGTTAGAAGTATCTAAAACTACTCTGAAATATTAGATCTAAATAGACTTTGCATGCAGAACTAATTGGAGAGGTAATATACTCATGGACATTTTATGTAACAGGAATTTCATAATACACCATGTAAACAATTACAGCATCATCCTTCCACTTTTTATTTTACCCGGGAAACAATGCCCCTTTGTGCAACTGCTACCTTGCTTTCTGCCATGTGGATGCTCCCACATTATAGTCTTCGAACAACTCACACAGCAACAGAATGGGAACTCTGTGTAAATTTATAATCATTAACTTCTATGTAACTGACTTTAACCACAGATCTCAAAGTATTTAATGGGAGGGACAATGTGAACTGGGTGTTCACAGGTAAAATAAGAACGTGAGGGTGAAATAAGAGGGTAAGATTTAAAGAACCTTTGGTAAAAACTACAGTGTATTAGAATAATGGCACAGAGCCTAATGAAGAACGTTGTTAAAGGTTTACACCTATTCACCACAAAAATAGGCCTAGTTTGATGGGCAGTGAATTGGCAAACCCCTTTCTGCCACTGCTCTTTGCCTGTATTTCCTTTATTCCCCCGCGGTGGTTTCCAGGGCAGCCAAGACGCCGGGAGCAGACCGTGACCCGTCAGCGCGCACGGCCGAGGCTCCCGAGCGGGGCCGGCCCGCCCCGAGGGCCCCGCGGCAGCACCGCCGCCCCCGGCCGAGGCCGCCCCCCCGCTCTCGCGAGAGCAGCGGCACCGGGCGGGCTCTGCCGCCGGGGCGGCGCGGCCATGGAGCCGGGCCTGGAGGAGTTGATGCCGCGGCTGCTGCCCGTGGGCGATTGTGACCTGGCCGAGGACTTCGATCCCACCGTGCCTCCCAGGACGCCCCAGGAGTATCTGAAGCGTGTCCAGTGAGTGGCGGGACGGACGGGCCGGGCCTGGACCCGGGCCCGTCACCTCTCCGCGGGAGCGGCAGTCGGTGCTGCCCGGCCGGGCTCCGTGTCCGGGCGCGCCGGGGCGGCCGTGGGGTGCTGCCCTTCGCCGCCATCGTCGGTGTTTTACACACCTGCAGGAGGGGCGGGTACCGATCTCTTCCCTCTCGTGACCGGCCACACGACTCGACGAAACAATATGAAGCCGTGTCAGGGGAGGTTTAGGCTGGGTATCTGGAAAAGGTTCTTCACCCTGAGGTGGCTGAGCATTGGAACAGGCTCCCCATGGCAGTTGTCACAGAACCAGGCATGCAGAGTTCGGGAAACATTTGGACAGAGCCCTCGAGCACAGGGTGTCACTTCTGGGCTGTGCACGGAGTTCGACTCAGTGATCTTGATTGGTCCCTCCATGCTTTTATGAGTATTTCAAAGACATCCGGTATGTATCGACCTGTTACAGGAAAGAAAAAATGCAGCCCACTTGATTCTATTTTGTAGGATTGAAGCAGCTCGATGTCCTGACGTGGTCGTGGCACAAATCGATCCCAGAAAATTGAAAAAGAAGCCGACAGTAAACATTTCAGTAAGTTTGAGTGCTTTTACACCTTTTGAGAGGGAAAAAACAAGGAGGAAGATGTTACTATAATGATGTTTGTATTAATTTTGGGGAGTCATTGGCATAACTAAATAGCACTGCTAGATTCTAAAAGCATCTACAGAATTAAATGTCTAAAAACTAGTTGAGCAGGGGTTTCTTCAAACACAGACATTTAATTCTGTAGATGGTTTTAGTTTTAGTCTTTTAGTCTTTAGTTTGAAAGACTGCTGTTGATCAGTTTGATTAAATTTATAATCCCCATACTATTTGATATGCAGCAGACTGTTTTACTGTCTGAGGAAATCAAATGTTGCATTAAATCTTACAATTATTTAATCATAAAACCTGCATACTTTTTAGAAGAAAAATATATCCATATCTGTCTTTGGGTTTAAGTCTATATCTAGCATAAGGGTGGTAAGTGCAGCTAAGCTTTAGTAAAAGTTAGATGAAATTCTAGCACCACTTCTTTCCCTTTGGGAGGAATATTTTATTGGAACTTTTCCTTACTTTCCAACAAATCTGTTGAAGCATATTTTTCCATTGTTGCATTGCCCTGCAAGCTTGGTTTTTAATCTATTTTCAAATAGTTTGCCTTTCTCCAATGACAATGATGTAATCTGAAATTTCACTCTTAGATTTCTCAAAGGATGTTTCTAATAGTGATCTGACCTTGTAACTTCTGTAGCCATTCTCTTCATCTGTCTCATCTGTGTGTAGTGGCATTCTTAAACACTTGCAGAAAGATTTTGTTTAATAAGCCTTTCATGGTAATCTTTGAAGAGATTATATCTACCTATCAAACTTAATTTTCTAGATGTTTTTATGGTCTTCTGTCTTCCTCAACTTACTATATTGACAGGCGAATGCCTAAGATTGATAGTATCTGTCCCAGATAAGGAAACAGTGTCCTGTTTTTTATGAGCAGGGAGATTAAAGCAGAACAATTGCTGAAAGGAAGACCTTAAGTAATTCTTTGACAATGTATTTTGAACACGTAGTTTTACTTCTTATGTACATATGAGAAGAGTCAAAAAAAAAAAATTTCTCTAAACCAAAATCTTAACTCGCCCTTGGAAATGGTCAGGAAATTACCTTTCGTAGATGAAGATTTCAAGGATATTATTTACCTGACAATAAATATTTACTGATTCTCTTTTTCTTAAGAATTCTTCTTATAAAGCTCTCTTTACATTATAATTATTGCCAGTGTTTTCTCAGATTTCTGGATGTCAGCCTGCTCCTGAAGGATACTCTCCAACACTCAAGTGGCAGCAGCAGCAAGTGGCCAATTTCTCAGCTGTTCGTCAGGTACAAGATACTCTGTGAGGGGTCTTGCAGGGTCTGGATAGAACATTTCTGTGCTTTACAGGGGATAACTTTATATCTAGTATAGAAGTGTTGTGACTTTGTAGCAGGATAGATGTTTAGGCAAGGGTTTTAAGTTCTTGAAAGCTAATTGAGCACATACTGTGTGGCTTTTAAACCTCTGATAAAACTCTTGAGAGTCACATTTAAGAAATTCTCTTTCAACAAAAATATGTCTGTGTTTAGGTTAAATGCTATGGTGTAGTTGAGGAAGGACAAAAACCCCTATGATGTTATGCAGTTATATTAAAACACAGTGCTAGCAGGAAATGTTCTGCAGAACTCAACATGCACTAAGAACCAAGTGGATTCTAACCCATCAGGAGAGTCATCAAGTCCCTTCATACAGTCCATTTAAGGACCTGTTGACAGAGGTGGCAACCCATTATGAGGAGACATATTGATTTGGTAAAACATATTTGTAAGCTCGTAGAGTTAGCACAGACTTTAATTTTTCCTGATACATTTGCACCCTTCTTGAAGTAACACAAGAACAGAAAATTAAGCGGCCTTAAAGGGTAAAGGTTCTAAGTTCAGCTAAGCTTTACTAAAGTTTTAAACTGAAGGAGGGTTGATTTAGATTAGATATAAGGAAGAATTTTTTTACAATGACAGTGGCGAAACACTGGCACAGATTGCCCAGAGAGGGGTGGATGCCCTATCCCTCAAAACACTAAAGGTCAGATTGGATGGGGTTCTGAGCCTGATCTAGTTGCAGATGTCCTTGCCCATGGAAGAGGGGTTGGACTAGATGGCCTGTGAAGGTCCTTTCCAACCCAAATCTATGATTCTTCTATTCTCTATGCACAGTTCAAACAGGGTGAAATGGAAAACATAATAAAAATATAGGTAGAGGTCATTTGTGACTCCAGTGCTGCAGACAGCATGTTTTTTACAGTGCATTGATGCTGCATTGTAGGAGTACCTCAAGTACTGAGGTGTGACCAGCCATGAGCTGCTCACTAGCACTGAACTCTGCAGAAGCTCATGTGCCATGTTTTTTTCAGGGAGGAAAATTTAGTGAAGCAGGAGATCTGTACCACTGCATCTACATTGTAAACAGTAACTGAGCTACCCCTCTTTCTGTGGGATCACATTGCATCCTGTATATTAGGCATAGTCTAAGGTTTTAGCAGAACTAAGGAGACTGACATCTAAAGGCTTATTCACTGAATAGGTATTTCTTTTATGCTCAAATCAATTGTCTTATCAGTGCCAGAATTAACACTGTGAAATATGAGACTATCCTAAAAAGTATTTTTAAAAGAGCATTAGAATTAATTTGTTCAACCACTGCATCAGCTGCTATTACTTAGAACATTTTTAGTGGTCTTTTATACAGCTATAGGAACAACCAGAGTGGGACACAAATTCCTTCTGCTACAGAACATTTACAGCTCTCTCCAAGTAACTGTTAAGCAGGCCAGTTTGTCTAGCCAGGTAGAAGAAATGGGATAAAAAGCACATTCGCCTTCTTTCATACAATTCTGTAGACCTCTGATACAGATACAGATCACTGTTAGGAAACAGGATTTTGGCTTTATGTGTGCTTTTGTATTAAATCAAAGTGGGTTTTTTCTTAAGATTGTTCTAACAAGAAAAATCTAGAAGACTGTTAAAGCTTGCTATGTCAGCTTAACCTTATGTAATAAGACTTCAAAATGCCTTCAGCTTTAACATTACTTCCAAAATCCCAGCATGAGATTCTTAATTACATTTCTGCTAAGAGGCATGGGAATTATTTAGGCAGTTGTGCTGGTTATATATCTACTGATTTATAGAAAGTCATAAAATATACTTTTCATACATTTGTGGCTAGAATAAAATATCTGCAGAGTTAAACTGGGATTTGACTTTGTTTTAATTACTCAGAGCCTGAACAAGCACAGGAATCACTGGCGGTCACAGCATTTGGACAGCAATGTTACTATGGTGAGTAGAATCCATAACAGTGCTCTGTGATTTGTTTTCCCAGTTATTGAATCCACAGTTAATCTTGCTTTATAGTTCCATGCAACAATTTAAGTCTTTTATCTCCAGTGTCTTCAAGACACAGTATTACACAGTTTTCATTTATTTTTATTTACTTCAGCCAAAATCAGAGGATGAAGAAGGCTGGAAGAAGTTCTGCCTCGGGGAAAGAGTATACTCAGAAATAGATGCATTATCTGATAATGAAAATTTAGGAATTGATTACTTGAAGGTGAGTATAAGACTTCTAGTTAGTTTTCAGCAGCTATTTTCTAGACTAACTGCCAGAAACAATTCTACTGTTTATTACCACCAAGTTCTGGTGTGCCCAGAAAGTCCCAGTGTACATCTTTTTATGCAGAAACCAAGTGAAGCAGGAATTGAGTCTATGTTTTCAGTCAAAATTTGAAGACTTCCTTCATTTCTTATCAGCTAAAGTCATTACTTTGTTCTCACTGAACAGAATGGAAGCTTTCTTCATAGTCTCCTTTAGTGTTTTGTTGTATAGTGATATGTGATTACCCTCCTCATGTGTGATACCCTACAAATACGTTCTTTACTATGTCATTTTGTAAAACCAAAACTTTAACAAGTAACAAGGTGCTCTGATACTTCACTGGACCTTCAACTTTCTTGAAGATACTTTTAAAATAAATTTCAAAGCTCAGAACAGACTTTCAAATCACTACCACTGTCTGAACATCAAATTAAAATTTTAGTATGTTCTAAATTAGAACAAAGATGTTTGTGATGATGTTTGCATTTTCCAACTTGCTTTTTTTCAGGTGGGTTTTCCCCCTTTGCTAAGTATTGTAAGCAGGATGAATCAGGTAAGCCTACCTCTTAGAATCATATAGTGACATTGCCTAAATCATAATTTCTCATGTTCTGTTGCAGAAGGCTTACCTATTTTTCTTTGCCTAGAGTAGGCATTTGTTTATTACAAATTCTATTAATTGTAAACTCAGAAGGAAAATATGTATTTGTTATCTCACATTCAGTTACAAATAACTTTGCAATCAAAGATTTTTCATTACTAGTTCTGAAAGTATTTCCTTGTTGTAGTTTCTGTATAGCACATTTAATGTTTGGATTTTTGCTGAATACCCCAATAGGTGCTTTTCAATGTTTTTAAATTTCTCATTTAGTGTTTTAAGTGCAGTCCTTCCATTTGATTGTGAACTTTTATGCACATTGCAAGGCTAGAAGAATCACACTTGTCTTTCCTTTACTACATTTCCCACTTGCCACCATTATAAACAACCAGCCAACCAGTTGTGTGATGCTTCTTTCCTAATCTGTAGTTACTTACCCATAACTTTTCATTAACATGGACAATTAATTCATGTAATACAAAGTTCTTTCCAAAATGTGGTACTTTAACACTTACTTTGCCCTTACATGTAACTTCAAACTGGAATAAATACTGTGGAGTAGAAATACTTTTTATATAATAAAACCCTTCACATAGAAGAGCAGCAAAACAAAATATTGCAGATACTATATTGTCTCTTTCTGTTCCTCTTTTGAAGGCAACAGTAACCAGTGTCTTAGAATACCTGATAAGCTGGTTTGGAGAGAAAAAATTTACTCCAGAACTGGTAATTTTTAATTTATTCTAACTACTTGCACATGAATGCATTAAACAAAGAATAAATTGTTTGCAGTTTTCTATTAAATTATTTAAATTTTCTAAAGAGTTCTCTTGAGTTCTCTATGATGGTTGTATCATATTGTTACTTTGAAAACTTTCTTGATTAGATGCTAAAATGAGTATTCACATTTGTTTTAGAAAGGCTAAAATTATAAAACTTAACAGATACAGACATAAAAAGTACTACCCAAACTCCCTCTGTATCCCTTCTTTTGTATCACTTGCCCCATAACTTGAGCCATGAGGCTTGGTGAGTATCAAGGTTTAGGGGAGGAGAGAGATCCCAGCAGCTTTGGTTCTGTCACGGTGCTGCACATTATTTACCAACACCTCCAGTTTAGTTTGGAGGCACTTTACAATGTGCTGGCAAAGACACATTTAATCTTTCCACATTAAGCACAGACCAGAAGGCTTAGCTGCATTCATGTGGTGGGTGACAAATCAAACCTATTAAGAACTCCTGATTGACAGGCTACATTGGCATGGAGTTTGGCCACAACTAAATTGACCAGCTGTGTAAGGGCACCAGATCTACAGAAGACCTTGGTAGATGCTTCTCATTCCTTCAGTACCACAAAGAAAAAGAGTAATGAAAAATTACATGATGCTTAGCATAGTTTCACTGGTTTTTTGTCAGTCACTTAAAGACCTTTCATGTTCTGTCCTTTCCTATAGAAGACTGTTTTCTTTTTAACTAGTATGTATGTTGCAGAGAATGTGCACAATGACTTTTAGGTTAGGTCCCAGAATGAAGGCCACTAGACACTGTGATTAAATTATTAAGTTAGACTGGTACCAGAAATTAGGTTTGTAAGAATGCAGTAGAATTCAGAGATGTAAAACTCAAAGGACGTATTTTCACAGTGGTGCAAATCTTAAAGATCTAACCACTAATTCCATAAAGATCTGAGTTCATGCATTCAGTCTTCAGGAATGTTTTTTTCACAGATTGTGAAGTTAAACATTAATGGCCAAGTATTAATATTTAAATGTTACTAAAATAATCCTTCCTTCAGACTATAATAGCATCAGCTGTAATAATTTATATCTTAGCCAACATTCAAAAAAATGCCAGGAAACCCAGGAGTAGGGCTCACAAGAATCTTATCTAGAGACACAGAACTCTACCATGTAGTGTGTAATGTGGTTTTGAAAATTTAATTATTGCATATAGCACTTCAATGCAGTTTTGGGACTTACACTTCAGTCCTGCTGTATAGAACATGAATTGCTTAAATCTTCAAGGAAATGCCCAGAATTAAAACTCTGTTATTTTAATCCTCACAGGGTAGATGGCTTTATGCACTGTTGGCATGCCTTGAAAAACCTTTGCTACCTGAAGCTCACTCCCTTATTCGACAGCTGGCAAGACGTTGTTCAGAAGTCAGGGCACTGGAGGTAAGATTTAATATAAACTGTGCAGAGGACTTGGTAAATTTAGCAGGTAAGGAGGATCATTTTTCAGAAGTCTGAATAATTAATTTTTCATGTCTTAAGTTTGCTTGAGAATGAAGGGAAGACTACAAATACACGTAACATGGCTTGTAACAGCTTCTCTATTTGACACAGATAACAAAAGAATTGCTGTCATATTTCTCTCTTTTCCAGGAGAGCAAGAATGAAGAACAAATATCAGCTCTGAACTTAATAATCTGCTTAGTTAGTAGGTAATGCAACTTACACACCTCAACCAGTAATGTATGTCCAGCATAAATGTGTGATTATTTGTACTAACCTAAATCCTTTTAAAAGTGAAAGTAAATAAAAGTACCCTGGGCCAATGCAGCAAATACACTTAGCTGAAAAGTTTTAAGATACACCTAAGAACAAAGTAAGCTTATTCCTGTCTTCAGATGAGCCCCCTGAACCATGAAGCCATAATTATGATAGAAACACTAAAAGATGAGCTAGAAAGCAATGGGTCAGACTCTTGAAGTAAGGAATATGTTGCATTGAGGTTTCTTACCATATTCCACTTCGTTCCTAGGTACTTTGATCAACGTGACCTGGCTGACGAGCCTTCCTAGGCTGTTTTGAGAACATCCAGTATTTTGCATTGCCACAGAACAAACAGCATTATCAGAATTAACAGCAAGACACTGCACTGTTCAGACCTGAGGTATTACACAATTCCTTCAGAACACCCTCACATTAATGCATTTGGGACAGCTGTGAATAACTTCAGCTGAGTTTTAGCTGAGATTGTCAGAGTCTCCAATACCATCATCATATTCATTGTAAAGTAGTAACTGAAGCATCCAGCATCATCTCTCAAGCTCCTGTCTTTGTAAACTACATTCTTGGTTAGAAATTTCTACAATCTGAGTAATCTATGGACACTGCTATTAAGTGAAGTCTGAGGTTACATTACAAATTATTATTCTTTTTCTAACAGACTTATTGAGAACTTTTTTAATAAAACTAAAGGATTTTAAAGACTGTTCTTAAACCTTGTGGGTTTTCTTACTCCACATTATTTAACAGCAACCTTACTACAGAAATCCAGAGTTAGAGCTGAATGTGTTTTTTCAAGTTTTGGTGCCTGGGCTCTAGCACTGCTTAGCAGTTCAACTACAGCCAGCATGTTACTGAAACAATTGTTTCAGTAAAACATAAACATTACTACTTTTTTAGTAATACATGACAGAAGTAAACTGTAACTAGCAATTAAAAACAATTACATTAATATTGAATTTATGCACAAGAAGATAGAATAAATTTCCTTCTTTGGCCAGTATGAATCACCTTAGGTATGAATCATTCTGACACAAGGAACAGTTGCTAATTTTAGGGACAGGAGAAACTCTTGAACTATGTAAAAACAAATTTTCTTCTACTGCCCCAAACTACAATCCTACAAAGGTCTCCACCTAATATCTTTAATCATGTGTGAGGTGTTAGCTCATGTGTTAGCAGGCTCCATCAAAGAAATACAAAAGCAATTGCTGCCTCCCAGTTCAGAGTGAATGGGGAAAGGTAGCACTTGGGCATTCAAGTCAGGCAACACAACAAGCATTCATTCAAATTTAGTCTTGGTCAGGATTTTTCTCTGTTCTCAAACTCTGTCTCTGGTCTTCCAGGCTCTTTTGGTAATTGAAATGTTTTGCTGAATATGTAGAGTACATGGTTTTTACCATGTATAAATTATTACTTTAGTACAGAATAAATTTCATACCAAGACACAAGCATAATGTTATTTCTATGAGCATTTATTATAGATTTTGGAATTGTGCTGCACACTGCTATAATTTACATGTTATATACAAGACTGAGCCAAGATACTGAATCTACATACAAAGGCTTTTTAAAGTAGATACCCAGATTTGAATGTGCTCTACATCTTCTGTATCATCACCTGAAATTTACCTGCAGAAAAAGCAGAGTCAGATCACATTATTACCATTAGAATTATTTATCCAAGTAATTATTTTCTTGTAAAAATTTTTTAAAGAAATAGTAAGGAACATCTCAATCTTACAGTTTAATTGTAAGCAGTTGAGCCATTACTTAAATTTTAATTCCACACTGAATAGCTTTTCTCTTTTTTTCTGTAAGTTGACCATGTCCCACATCACACAAGTTTTGTCAACTAAACCTAAAATTTGTGCTAAGTCTGTGGAAACTTTTAACTGAGCAGCTTATGTAGTTACAATGGTCTTTACTTACTAACATCCTTAATGACTCCTATAGAGAAAGAGCTTCACTTGTGCAAATGACCTTCTGGACACACATCGTTACACATTTGATGCTTATAAATGTAAATACAACTTCTTAGTTTTGCTTTCCACTCACCATCATGGAAGCTTATCCTCTACCAGTATTTTCTAAATACTAAAGGACATAGTAGCAAGCCATATCCTGAAGTTCACATGGACTCCTGTGGCCCAGCACTTCAAACAAATCCCACCTTGAAAAATGCTTATAATAGCAACACAGACAGCCAGGAAAGTTACCAAGTGAGCTAATAATTGAATACTCCAAGTACTACTTACATGCAGGCATTGATGAAACTTCAGCTGTTACAATACTCTTTATTCCCAGATTTGATAGGCCTCCTCTGATTAGTCCACAGGTGAATGCTAAATACTGATAAAAAGTTGCACTTCAAATGAGTGTCAGCAGTGAAGCTTGTTGATAAAGATTGAAAATAAGTACTCAAGAACACAGTAATTGGACAACAGAAAACCATGGAGGTTTTGAGAGACTTTGTCAGGTCTCCAATAGATGAAAGCTCCAATATTTGGTAGAGCTCACTACACAGACTGTTCTCATTAGAGGCAGTATTTGAGTCACCTTCTCTTTTCATTAAACCGTAGGAACTTACTATCCTTAAAACAATTATTCCCAAGACTTGGCTGAAATTGGCAACTGGTATTGAAGTCAACAAAGGAGAAACAGTCCAAGACAGCATTCTTGTGCAGGCCATACCTTAGAATACAAACACCTGCAGATATTTAAAATGTGTGTTGCAAAATAGAAGAAACATTTCACCAAAAAAAAAAAAAGTCCAAAGAACAGCAGCCAATTGGGAGGACTAAGATCAAGAATTAAGAAACCATAAAATAGGACTGAATGTCCCATTTTTTAATCCACCTGAACCAAAGTGCTCCATGATAAGTTTTGCAGAGGGACTGATTTTACCTGAACTATTACCATAACTCAGCATCTGCACTCAAAACTATTTTTAATTGGTGGAAGATCTTTCTGAGCAGTCACACCATCCCAGAAGCTTGTTTTATGTAACAAATAGCATCTTCCAAATGTGTTTTGGGAATTTTAAAGACAGTATCTGAAAACACATGTTTCCTGAAGAGAAAGAATCCATGTGACAGTGGCAGGTAGTGGCAGACAAGCACTTGCACCATGAAGTAACTCAAACATAACAGCAGCAAGTTTCACAATAACCAAGACCATTTTTTGAACTATAAATCAAATCCACTGTTCTAAAACAAGGTGCCTTTCTAAAAAGCACACAGGTTCTGATGGCTTATCTTTAGGGGCCCTTCAGAAGAGTTTGTACCTATTTAATTACAATATGTGAAGTTATTAACAGATGAAGGTAATGAAAATGAAACTGGTAGACCCTCCCCCACATAGAATCGAAGGGTACCTTTGGTGCATGTTCTAAATACTGCTTTCCTGCAGACATTTGTGTCAAGAGACGGAATTTATTGTCTTGAAGCACATAAATACCCTGTTTAAAAAGAAAAAATTGAGGGGTTTAGTTAAATGTGCAGTAATATAAAATCCACATTTTCTGTGAATGGTTTTGTAGATAAAATACATATGACCTCAGGCTGAAAAATAAAATTGTAGATTAAGACATATGTGATTTAAGTTTAAATTGTATTATTCACTTACAAGGAATATCAAAAGAAAGCACACTTAATTGTGAGTATACCAAAAAAAAAGCCCTAGATAATAATATGATCAGTTAAGCCTACAAAATGTTTATGTACATTTCTTCTTGGAAGAGTCCTTCCAGTGATCAAAAAAATAGTTCCATCCTAGAAATCCTTTGGTAATATATCAAATGCATACTGATTTTTACATTCAAATCTCCATTTTCATTGGGTTTTGCACATCTCTATTCTTTTTCTCAAATTCATATACAAGTATTTTCAATAGATTACAACTGTCTCAACTGCTGAAAACTCTTAACATTTTTCAAACTAAAAAAATCACTGCAGCTATTTCTATTTAAATAGTTGTTTAGAGAATAACATCACTTTTTCACTATTTTTTTACTAACATTTATTAAGAGATATTAAAAAGTTCTTGTTTAAATGTTCAAACTGTAATCATTACTGTCCTTTCTGTCATGCTGCAACAGTGCATTTGAAATTCAAAGCATTTAGTCTTTTCAAACAGGGCGACAATAAAGACATCATAGGCAATTATTAAAGTGCATTCTAAACCCATATAGTAATATGAATACTGAAAAACACGCTTTTTAAACAGAACAAATATGGAACATTTTGGGTTTCTTGTCTGGTAATTAATTCTAGACTAAGAAAAACAAAAAATTGCACTAGCAACTCAAAACTCACCACCTTTCTAAGTTAAATCTTAATCTACAGCATTAGTACCTGGTGATTAGTCCTTAGGTTATCTATTTGTTTTTTGAATACCGTTGTCCAAAAGTCTTTGCAAATGAACTTCATAATATCTAATTCATCCTTGAACCTGGCAGTGTCTTTTGTAAACCTAAGAGAAAAGTGAGAAATATATCAACAATGATGGTACACATAACCTGACCAATTAAACATAGAAATACTTTTTTTAGTAGTACTATACAATATCATTTTTGAGGTTATTATAGAAATTAGTTTTCCAACCATCATACAGCATAATTTTAGCCTCACTGTCCATTCATCAAGTATTTTAACTTAAGAGTAACAAAGTGTTATCTTAGTATCTGCAATATGATAGCAGAATAAATTGTTCTAATTCCATGATTATCAAACATAGCTGACACACAGAAAGGTGGAAAGTGCTCCATCAGTTCTATCTTCAAAAAAGTATCTAAATAGAAGATAAACAAAATGCTCACACCTATGCTACTTCTTGAAAGGTGTCCTTCAATTAGGCAAAAGAGCTCTAACAGGAAGAAGTACGTAAAACTTGTTCCCATTTCTCAGAAGGGACTTCTTTCTCTTGCTTATTTCGGATCCTCACTGAGGGTCTTTATCTGGCACTAAAGGACCACTTTATTCAACAAAAGCACGACTTCAGAAACTCAGGAGTCTGCACACGACCTCGGAACGAGGGCGCTGGAGTTGCATCGCCGGTCCCCAAAGGGCCCGAGCTGCTCAGTCGCTGAGTTGCAAGAGCTGAGGGCACTTTGCAAAAATGAAATAGCGTAAGGACCAATCATAAAACTATGGTCAAGAAGTAAATCAGAAAAAGGAATGAAGTCACAAAACGTACCAGAAGCAGGAAACATACAAAAAGTCTACACAAAGTGGAATTAAAGATAATTGTAAGGATTAAAAGTAACCATGTACCCTGACTCCGTTTTCATGACGGGAAGCACTATGAAAACAACACACTCCAAAACTGCCCCGCGATACACAAACACAGGTCCCGAGAATGAGATACGAAAAAGGAGATGCCAGAACTGAAGGTAATAGGAACGCACTCTCCGTCCACCCAAACCACCGCACCTTGCCCGGGCAGGTGTGCTTTACCGGCGAGGTGAAAGCCCCGAGAACGAGCAGCGGCTGCCGGGGCCCGCCGGGGACTCACCTCTCGATGAGCCCCTGCCCGACGCGGAAGCCCATGCTCTCCAGCTTGGTGGTGCAGCGCCCGTTCTCCTGCAAGACACAAGGGCGCGGCCACAGCGTCAGCCCCAGCCGCTGCCGGCCGGCCCCGGGGCGGCCCCAGCCCCACTCACCCCTTCGCCCTGCTCGGCGGCGCGGTACAGCCCCGCCACCATCTCGCTGTGCAGCAGCAGGAACAGCGCTTCGTCCGCCATCGCCGGGGCCACCGCCCCTTCCGGGCGGGCCCGCACACCTGCGGGAGATCCCGGCCGTCGGCCCGGTTCTCCCCGCTGGGGAAGCTCTGGGAAAGGGGCTCTCGGGTTAAGGCTCAGCAGAGTCCGCGGACTCGGGCGCCGCCGGCAGCGCAAGGTCCTGAGCGAGGGCCGGAGCCGGGGATCAAACGCGCCCCCCTGCGGAGCTGCCCCGCCCACCCTACTGCTGGAACCAGGCGGGGCGCGTGTGTGTCACTGCCTGCGAGAGTGCCCGTGCCTTCCCCTGCCCGCCGCAGGGAGCCACGGAGCGACGTCAGCTGCAGCCGGGGAAGAGCGTGGTTTAACGCCTCGCCGCCGACCCGGGCGCCATGCCTGACGCGCAGCGCGGAGCTGCCCTGCCACGCCGCTCCGGGCGGGATGTGAGGGCGGCAGCGGCCCCGTCAGGCCGCCACCGCAACCAGCGCCAAGTAACGGCCCCGTCTATTGGCTCGCCGGGCACAGGCGCCTCTGGTAGCTCAGCGCTGATTGGCCCTCGCCCGAGTCCCGAGCGTGCTGGCTCTTCAGCCCCATTGAGGAAAGCAGGATGTGTCCCGGGTGGGTGGGAACAAGCGGCCTCGAAGTGGTTTTCTGATTGGGCTACAAGGAAATGATGCTTGAATTCTTATTAGCTCTGTGTCATGTCACTCCGGCGACCCCCTTCATTAATTCGTCGAGCTAGCGGGCAGAGCCTTCCGCTAACTGGGCGGCCGGGATGCCAGTCTGCCCCCGGGCTCTGTGATTGGTGACCGCTTTTGGCGAAGCACCCTGCCGGGCGTGCCCCTTCCTCTCGTGCCCGGTGATTGGCGGTCAGAGGGGGCCACTGGGGTGCGATTGGCTGCGCCACCGGGCCCGCGGCCGCCGGAGTGGGCGGGGCCTGTCCCCCCTGTTTCCCAGCGCTGCCTCGCGCGGGGCCCGGCCAGGCCGCGCGGCGGGCGGGATGGCGGTGGCGGTGCGCGCGCTGCAGGAGCAGCTGGAGAAAGCCAAGGAAAGCCTCAAGCACGTGGACGAGAATATCCGCAAGCTCACGGGCCGGGACCCCAATGATGTGAGGTGGGCGAGGCGGGGAGCGCCCGGCGCGCCGCTGTCCCGCCAAGGAAGGGCCGGGCGGCGTCGGGCCTGCAGGGCGGGCGGCGCGGAGCCGGCCGCGGGTCCCCGCGTCCCTCTGCGGGCCGTGCCTGCCCCGTCGGTGCGGCGATGGGGGAGCTCTGCCCCGCGGGGGTGGGGCATGGTCGCGGAGCGCAGGACGGAACGGCCGCAGGCCCGTTGGGCCGAGCGGGCAGCACTAACAGCGCTCACTGTCTCTTGCAGGCCCCCTCAAAACAGGCTGCTAGCCCTCGCAGGCCCCGGTGGAGGTAGAGGGCGTGGGAGCTTATTGCTAAGGTAAGGAGGCGCAGTACGGACAGCGGAGTTTCATCCATCCTTTCCCTGGCAGTGGTTAGTGCCATTGCGCTGAGTGTTGTGTTCCTCGTTTACCTCTGCTGCTCGCTGCGGTACTGTTCGAATGAGCACCAAAGCTGCCCGACAGGGCCTCGGGGGTTAAGTTTAAAACACTCTTCATTTTGAGTTGCAACAAGTCTAAATGGGTGGCTTTCCCCGACCTTCTCAGCTGTTAGGCTGGAAAATAAGGGGAAACGTCAAAATGAAGGACAATACTGTGTGGTGGCTGGGACCTTGTCTTTGAAATCGTTCAAAATCAGTCTCTTGCTGATTCAAAAACCGGTAGGTGCTCTAGGAGGGATTTTAAAATACATATGGATAAAACCACATCCTGAAAATTACTGCAGATAAGATTATTCGAATACAATGGGATGCTTGTTTCAGTGTAGGTACTCAGTTAAATAAGTGCAGAAAGTGAAGGTGAAATTACATGGTTCACCAGCAACATGTTTGAACATTTCACTGCAGTGCTAACAGTAAATGGTGATAGAGCTGAGTAAAATTTATGTTTAATTGTGACTATAAAACAAAATTATAGTTCAGTTGTGCAGACTTGAAGTGGTCTAGGGATTAACCTAACTTGTTCTAAGACCACAAGTGTTTTGTTTTTAGGCGTGGATTCTCGGATAGTGGAGGAGGACCCCCAGCCAAACAGAGGGATCTTGAAGGTGCATCCAGTAGGTGAGTGCAAAAACTAATGCAGCCAACTTGCTTTTCTGAATGAGAATTGGTAACAGTAAACCAAAAACTGGTAATAACTGGGGACTTTCACTGTCTTCTTTGGAGTTTACTTACTGAAGACTTGTTGGGAATAATTTGGGTGACAGCAAATCACTCAGTGAAATCTTTTTCATACCTCAGAGCAACATAAAGATGGTAGCAATAATATAAAGATATAGCAATACAAAGATATTTGTAATTTTTTTGTTTTATTTGGCATACAAACTGCTATATTACATTTTTCTTAGTAGGGACTTTTGTTTGCAGTGAACACAAATTTCATTATGACTGAGACCTGTTCAATAAATTGAATACAGGCAATGTGACAATGGAGTCGGGTTTTGAACTTTCCCATCTGGTTGCAAATCCATCAGATGTGGCTGATAATAGTGAGCTTCAGTGCTTTGGGCACTTAATGTGCGGTGGTAGTTCTTGACCAAAGCAAAGCTTGCTTTGGAATTTTTGAGTTAGCAGAAAATGAAGCTGGGAAATAGGAAAGTGCTGTGCCACAAAGCTGAAAAGGAAGCTGAAAATTACTTCAACTTAAATTATTTATTTTAGGATTTATTTTATTTAAATTATTTATTTTAAGTTGTTCTTTGTTAAAGCCTTAGTTCATACATGTCTCAAGTGGTAATCCATCTGCCTCTCTCCCATAGGTATTTGGTTGGTAACTTGAACAGCATTTCCCGTTTAAGAAATTTTACCAACCCTTCCATGTCAATGCATTTAAATCTGTCCAGTGATCCCTTTATGCCAATAGCCATTTTAGAGGCTTCTGGAAATGCACAAACATTTATAAGAATAAATCCCAAATGTATTTTAAAAGTCAAATATTATATTTGTGGATTCTTCTGGTTTTGTTACTCTGCAATTTGTATTAAAATTTAAACTGTTCTGTCTCATTGATTTTCATCAACAATAGATCCTGTCTGTAAAATGTTACTTACTGGGTGTTGGAACAGTGGGGAGATTTTCACCCAAGTATTGGTTCTTCTGACTAGACATGCTTGTGTTTTTCTCATGCTGGAAGAGATTCTCTTCTAAATAAACATTCTCTAATGACCACTGGCTTTTTTCCTCAGGCTGGGTGGAGAACGTCGGACAAGAAGAGAATCACGCCAAGAAAGCGACGCAGAGGATGATGATATTAAAAAGGTAATGTATAGTAAATGGAGCTGTGCAAGAGGAAACCTACCTGCAACATGATGAACAAAGTAGTTTGGTTTTCTTTCTTGTAGCCAGCGTTGCCATCTTCTGTTGTTGCTACCTCCAAAGAGCGAACACGTCGAGACCTTATACAAGATCAAAATATGGATGAGAAAGGAAAACAAAGGTATGCAGAAATCTCTTTTACACTAATGTGCTACTTTTGAGTTCTACCATAGAAAGTAGCTTTAAAAGCTTTGATTTAAAAATATTGCATACAAGCTGTTGTGTATCAAAGGTTATGTCGAAGAGTTACCATTATGGTATAAAATTTAAATTAAAAAGTATTCTCTGAAAATACTTCACAAGCAGCAACCTGTGCATTGTTCACATAACTGACATGGATTCTACTTTTCAGGCCACCTACAGGAACAGGTTTGCTAGTGCTAGTGTTTTTAACGTCATTTGAGTAAGACAGAAATATCTGTAGCTTCATTGGTTGCTTAATGTCTTGGATTATTACAGCTGTCTTGGCTCATCATTTATTTTGTTGTTGAAGTAGGGTTTTGGGTATGGTTCCTCACTCCCTCTGCCTCTTTTTTTTAATGAAATAGTTCCATCATGTTTCTTTTCTTGTACTACTTTGATTTCTTGTTGTGTGTACAGTCTTGCCTTCATTTCACCTGCTGCTTTTTAGATTCCTCCTATGTATGTCTCCTTTTTCCTGTATTTTATTTTTCTCAGGACTATTAAAATTCTAACTGAAATGCAGCTCTATTGGTAAGAGGTACTGGACAATCAAATTTGCAACCGTGTTTGACCTCCTGGACTCCGTCCATTTCAGACTGCAAGTCACCTGGTGCCATAGTAATTATACCCCAAATAAACAGAAGAATTAGAACCAGAATAAGGAACTATAGAAATCTTCTCTGATAAGTCCCCACAGATGAACTGACACTTTGCTTATTGTTTTAATTACAACCTCACTTAAAGTCTTCCTTTACTAGGTTCTAATTGTTTCCCTTACCTGGAGACTTCAAAATTCTTACTGAACTTCCTAGAGCTTCAGGCACTAAAAGCTTATTCCCTCAGAACTGTAGTTTTACTGCTTGTCAGTTCAGTAGTCTCTAGGGAGATGAGAACCAGTATTAGTGTCCATGAATTGTGGTGGAGGGAGATTCTTTATGAGGACAATATCCCCTGAGCTCCTGATTTTGCTCAGTGTCTTCTGGGATGTCATTCATATACAGATGCACTTTCAGTGATCTCTGGCTTTCAATTTTTATCTTTTCCTGTTTGTATTATTTAATGTACTTTTACCTTTCCATGTGAGGTTTGTGCCACTGTAATAGAGTGGTACTTAGGAAAGACAGTAGCATTTCCATTCTCACTTTATCAGGTTCAAGGCAAATAAGAAAGTCTGCATCAGGTTGTAAAGATTTAATTTGGATTGAATAAAAATAAATTGAAGGTGAAAGTCAAGAAACTAGTTCTTGCTCAGAAGAAGGGAATTTGTTGAAGAATTTTACTTACTTTTCTCAAAACAACACCTAATTGGATGAGAGCAGTTCTGTTTTTATCCCACAGTGCAGTGTCTCTTTGTTGGGCAGCTCTGATAGATAAGCTTTCACTCCCCTGTGGCTCCATTTCTCCTTAATAGTCTAAGCAGATTGTGGAGAGGGGAGTGTATGCTTTTTAGAAAACCCAGTTTGCTCTCTTATTGATAGCTCACACTGTATTTACTTGGCTTTTTTCTTCAGTACTCTCTGCTTTAAGATTTTTTTTTAATCTTAGTGTTATTATTTCTAGATGAAAAATGTGCAGGCTTCCAGTTTTGCCAGTGCTAGCTGTTCTGTGTTACACATAAGAGCTGTGTCTTACTCAAAAGCAAAATGATATGTCACTGTAAATTATATCCTGGACTGTTGACACAGTCAGTATGTCTTCTGTTGCTAATGGCCTTGGATACTACTGGGCCTTTAAAAATAAGTATCCTTGAGGTGAAAAGTTTCTCTGATTATTTATACAAATAAAAATCTTAGTACTTGAACTGAATCTCAAATTTCTTTTTGTTGTGGGTTTGTTTTTTTTCAGGAATCGACGTATATTTGGCTTGCTGATGGGCACTCTTCAAAAGTTTAAACAGGAGTCCACAGTTGCTATTGCTACTGAGAGGGTACTTACTTTAAATTCTATCAGATTGTAAATAATAACGCAGAATTGTTTGGTTAAGTTACTTCAAGTGAGAATGAAAGTTCCCTACAGTGTAGGTTGCAGGTGCAGCAAATTGGTGAGAGTGCATGTAGGTTTTTGTTTGTCTCAATTCAGGGGAATTAGGGTGGGGGACAGGAAAGGCATTCTTACTATGACTTTGTAACCCTGTTTCTGACTTTTGTGGAAACAAAAAGGCAATGTTAAATGGAATTTAATCAGGTAACTATTTAAGAAATCGTAGGCTATTTCTGGAAATAATAGTGATGCAGTATTGATGAAGCAGTGCCTACCCTCATGTGTTCCAGATGTTTAAATTATAACCAAGTGTACAGAAATCTATGCTTTATTATGCTATCTATCTAGAAATCTCTTTTCTGTTCCAGTACAGATAACCAGAATTTTGATGTAATAAATAAATGTGTCATTGTACTGAAGCAAAGCCTTTGCATAGCTTAGTGATTACTTCAAAAAACTTGTATATGGGATGGTGGTAACTTTATTCCCTTTTAATTTGTGAAGGCTATGGTATTTGTTTACTGTTGCACTAAAGGAGTTATTTAGTTAACACTAATAACCTTTAGATTAAAAAAATGTTTTAAAGTTTGTGTGTCAGCAGTCCAGTTGAAGCAGAAAGATTTAAACTTAAAACGTTTTTTGTATAATGTCAGCAAAGCTGACTCACAGTGCTGGTATTGATTACTTTCAGATGCAGTATTTGGGTGGTTTACCTAACTTGTCATGTGGCACATAAGACCAAAGTTCACTTTTGCCTGCTTGCATTAGAACAAAAAGCTGTTTATCAGGATGATCTAGAAACATGGAGTCCCTATCTAATTTATAGCAGTATATGTTTGCACATAGAGACTTTGAAGAGTTACTGCTCCTTACAAATTTTTTCTGAGACTACCTATGGAGATCTTTTTTTGTTCATGCATATACACTTGCTATAAATAAAAGTCAAGACCCAAGGAGTTTTACAACACAGCTATTTTGTTGTCCAGGCAGTAAATTCTATTTTTCAATGAGCAGTTATTGTACGATCTGAGCAAATGGCAGTCTCAATACAGACAGCATTCCTGGATTGTAGTAATATATATAATTAGCAGTTAATATACTGGAAGTGTTTACAATCTAATTTTTGTTGGTCAAAAACACCAGTCTGCAGACCTTCATTTGTTTCTGGAGGAATTTAGTTCTTTCTCTCCCAAGTGGGAAATTTACCTGATTTCCCTGATAGCTCAAATACATTCCTTTTATTTTTCTGCCATTGGGGGAAAAAAACCCAACTTATTGAAGCTTATACTGAAAATTGAAGTCCAAACTGAAAGATAGTAAAGCACACAGAAATTCACAGGGCCCTATAACTATATCGTTAAACCAACAAAAAATTAGGTGCCAGCTAGCAGTGACACTCTTTTCTTCCATTAGCTCTAGTTTAGGAGGTATTTCCTAATGTGTTTTTAGGAATGCCTTTAATGGTATAAATAACTTAACATTTTTAAGTGGATCAAACTAGAACACTTTGTCTTGATGTAGGAAAAAAAAAGATTTTATTTCATTTATTTTAGCAAAAGAGACGACAAGAAATTGAGCAGAAACTTGAAGTGCAGGCAGAGGAAGAGAGAAAGCAAGTTGAAAATGAGAGGCGAGAACTGTTTGAAGAAAGACGTGCTAAACAGACAGAGCTGCGGTTATTGGAGCAAAAGGTTGAGCTTGCCCAGTTGGTGAGTTTTTGTTTTGGTCTTGATCTTTCTCTTGTTTCAATTACTCTTGTGTATCTCAGGGTTATTTTCTTTCTTTTCTCAGCAAGAAGAATGGAATGAACATAATGCTAAAATAATTAAATACATAAGAACAAAGACAAAACCTCATTTATTCTACATACCTGGCAGAATGTGTCCTGCTACGCAGAAGCTGATGGATGAGTCACAGAAAAAGATGAATGGTAAGGGTCTTTGTGATATAAAGGTCCATGTTCTTGCCTCCCTTTGTTTGCCATACAAATTTATTTTAAGCCTATGCTTAAACACATGAATTTCATGCTTAGGACAAACTGTATTCTTACACGGGTGTTCATCATAAGTGGAAATTACTCTTTCAGTGACTTATTTTTATATTGAATGGGATTTGATTCTCTTTCAAGAAGTCAAAAGACGTGTATGCAAAATTTCAGAGGTATGTGTTTTAAACAGTCCTTTATATTGGCTTTAGTACCCTGATGTATCCAAGTGCAGCAACTTCATTTTTGAAAGGGCAGATTCTGTGAAGACACAAGGAATTGCAGGTGTTTACAAAGCATTTGAGAAGTACTTTCTTAACCGTACCATTAGAAATTTATGATGATTTTTTTACCTCAATGTGTGTTCATTTCTGTTTCACAGGATGACTATATTTTTCTTTTGGAGAACAATTTAAAATGCTCCGATTGATGGTAGTCTTACTGTTCTTTTTTTATTAAACTAAGAATGTATTGGGGTTTTTTTTTTTCTTAGGTGCTTTTCTTTATCTTGTGGGGTTGGGGGGTAAGAGAAGATAGCTCACCTGTCTGGATAGCCTACAGTAATTAAGCTTTCTTAATACCTAGCTAGCTTTTTGCTTGGTTTTGACTGTCTTTTGTTTGCCTTAGGAATTATAACCTTAATAGGTCAATACTGGGAAATTAAGGTATTCTTTTGATAAACTGTTGGTTGGTTTGATTTTAATGAAGTCAAAAAGTTTTTGTTAGCTTAGATTTAGGGCTTTGCTGTTTGAATACTCAGCTAAGCTTACTCTCCCCTTTGCTTTGTTTTCTTAAGGTAACTAGCAGTCTTTTTCATTATGCATTAATGGCTTGCTACTTCAGAAAGGACATGGTTGTGGTATTTATAAGTTGAACAATTTGATAACTTACTAGCTCATAGTTAAAGGGTAAGTAGACTTCAGTGTCTGTAGATTATTTTAACTATTATTTATGCATTTATTCCCTAGCACTCTTTGAAAGCAGGAGAAATGAATTTGCAGAGCAGATTAACAAAATGGAGGCCAGACCCAGAAGACAATCTGTGAAGGAAAAAGAACATCAGGAGGTGCAGAATGAAGAAAAGAAGGAAGAACAGAACAAGGAGCAGGAAGAGGGTAAGGTGGCTCAGCAGGTGGAAGAGATGGAGACAGGTAATCAGCACAATGATGTAGAAATGGAGGAGGTAGGGGAGGAAAAGGGAAAAATAGGTTCAGGTTCAGGGCATAGCGATGCAGAAAAAGAGCAGGAAGAGGATGAGCAGAAACATGACATAGAGATGAAAGTAGAGGAGCCTACTGAGGTGAGGGAGAATGACAAGCAACAGGATGGTCAGCATGAGGAGGTCACAGTTGTAAAAGAGGAGAGTGAAAACATTCAGCCTGTGGATAATGATCAGGATGTGGCTGAAATGAATGAGGCAGATAGTGTAGAACCTGTAGAAAATGAAAATGGCAAAGAAATAGAACCAGAAACAGAGTGTGATGCTCAGCCAGAAAAAGTGTGTAATGTTCCTTCTCCCAAGAAGGAGAAAGGTATCAAAACAGAAAATAATGCTGAACTGGAAGAAACACAGGAGAAAACACCTGAAGCTCAGACAGAATCTGTGGCTGAGGCTCTATCTCAGCCACAGTCTGTGCCACTAGCACAATCACCTCAGTTGTCTCAGTCCACTCAGGATACAGAGCCCCAGACAGACAAGGATGAAAATGCTGTGGTGTCTGTAAAGATGGCTGAAGCCCAGGCAGAGCAGAATCAGACACCAAGTGCAGAAAGTAAGAGTAAGACTAGGAGTAGAAGCAGGGGTAGGGCAGGGAACAAAACTGGTCATACCCGTAGCAGCAGCAGCAGTAGCAGTAGCACTTCCAGCAGTACTACCAGTGCAAGTAGTTCCAGTACTGGCAGCAGTTCCAGTCGGAGCAGTTCCACCAGCAGCAGCACTACAAGTGGGAGTACGAGCAGGGACAGTAGCAGCAGCAGCTCGAGCAGTAGCGAGAGCAGGAGTCGGAGCCGAGGCAGGGGCCATAACAGAGATAGAAAACGCAGAAGGAGCACAGACAGGAAGCGAAGGGATGCTTCAGGAGTAGATAGAAGTCACAAGTCCTCAAAAGGGGGTAGTAGAGATACTAAAAGCTCAAAGGATAAAAGTTCGAGGTCTGACAGAAAGAGATCTATATCAGAAAGTAGTCGGTCAGGCAAGAGAACTTCACGGAGTGAAAGAGACCGTAAATCAGACAGGAAAGACAAAAGGCGTTAACAGAAGAGACCAAGCTTCCCTAGCCTAATGTTTGCAGCAGAAGATTATTTGAGTGAAAGGATTCCTTGTAAGGAGGAAGAGAAGGCTGCCTTAAGAATTGCATGCTGTAAAAAATCTTTTGGAAAAATGCAGACTGTTTACCAGGCATTCTTGTACTTTTTACATAATTTTGTAAAAGGTTACTTACCAAAATTATGTGAAGTTCCTGAAAATGTAAAAATAAAAGATTAACACTCCTTTGCATCTTTTTTTTAAATATCCTGTACTCATTAAGATTCTCTGTATATTTTAATAGGTATACCTTTAAAGTAGATGTGATCATTTCTTCTGTATCATACACTTTTTTTTGTAGAAATAAATGTGCATTTTAAATAAATTGTTTGAGATGTCCTGTTGACAATTAAATTCACCTTTTTAGATTATATGTAGGAAGGCAGCATTGCAGGAAATATAAAATTTTGCCTTTCCCCTCTATTCCTTGCAAGAATGAGAATTTTAAAACCTAGTAAAGCAAATAATCTAGTGCTGGGTAGGAAGGCAAGTAATTGATTTGAATCGATACCTTTCGTTTTCTTCTGTAACTGCAAGCTCTTAGTCAATTCTGTCTATCTTCCAGTTTTATAAAAATTTCTTATCCATAGGCAAGCAGTAATTAAATGGGAATGTTAACACTGGCCAAGGTAGCTCAAGTCAGTCTGGCAAACCACTCTTGCCTGCTTTCTGCAGGTGCTTTGGTAGTATTTACATCTATGTTCTAGATAATCTCTTCAATGACGATCCTTGTTTTGGTGGCCAGTGGAAGAAAGACTTCAGCTTGCTTCTCAACCAGGATTCCTCTTGTTTTAGTTGCAGACTAATCTTTGATCCCTTCATACCACTAGGAATAATTACATTGCAGTGTTGGAGTTACCTGGGACTACCTAATACTAATGTTGTGTGCGTGCAAGAATGCTTTCTGAATGTATTTAATAAACCTAAGGTGGTATAGTGTTATCTATGAAGGTGAATACTGTTTTTATATAATTTTGTATGGAAAACAATAACATCTGTTGCTTTGTTCTGTACATGTGCAAATAAATGTGGCTTTGTAGACCACTTAACTCTCTTGTTGCCTATGTTCTTTTCTATTAACAGGTGTATTACCGTAGGCTTTCTACATTTAAAGTATGAATTTTAATTTTACAGGTGGCTGTACCTTACAAGCTCTGTATCCAGAGTTATTTTTAAGGCTTTTAATTGTCTGTTAACTGACTATGAAACTAGTGCTCTAATTTGCGCTGTCTTGACAGGAAGAGATTTGTGTTATCTGACACACCAAATCACAAACCAGGAAATCCTAAAAAGATTTCAGTATGGAAGGACACATAAGCTGGGTTTGGTGTATGAAATGCCATGTACACCCTGTTTTTCTGGAAGGTAGTTGCCAGATTCTAGCTTGGAGTGTGTCCATTTTTATCTGAACTCAACACCAGTGACAGATTTATGTGTTCTGAAATGCTCAGTGTCACGACTTCAAGAAATGCGTCTAGTAAAGAATGGAGTACAGTACAAATAGGCAGTGGGAAAACACAGGCTTCCCCTTTCTCAAGGAGTTGAGATTCTTTAGTCCATTTGCTACTTCAATATCTTATCTGCCTCTGTCTCTCTACAACAGAGTAATTTTTATTCTTGTCAGTATTTTCCAACAATGTTTCCTTCAGGGAATCTTATGGTTTAATGTGGTGTCTTTTCTGAAGGACAAACAAAAGTTCAAATGCCTTATTGAAGATGTTAAACAGTGTTCTTCCAAAAGAAACGTTAATACTGAGTAAATGTTACTGGTCTACATGTTTTGACTAATTTCAAGTTTCAGATTGCCTTTAGAAGCCATTGTAGTTTTTTCAATTAATTACACTTGTTTTGTAATGTTGAATAATTTTAACATTTCTTATTTTGACCTTGTGTGATTCACCACTGTAGTGCATTTACAGATTTAAATGGCTGGTGCTGGAGTTAGTGTGAAAATCTGACCTCTGTTTCAGAGCAACACAGTAACAGGGTTTATGAAAAAAATAGGTTGCTGAACTGAGGACTGGATTGATCACATTGTTTCAGGTTATATTCCCAGCTGCAATGTATTTTTGACTCTGAAAATACAGGAGCTTTGTTGCTGCGTATGGAGCCAATGATGTAATTGACATTTTAATGTTTGTTAGAAGAAACTTAGTACCGTTGTTAAGCAGTGCCATTGTTAGCATTCCTAGATCTAAACAGCTCAGTGTAACGTGAACATCAGTGTGTGATAACTTTGAAGTTTTCTAAAAGCTAAATATTCCAATGAATATTCCACTACAGAAATGGTGCAGAATGGTAGTGTACTATAGCCCCATAAAGCAGTAGTGTGTCCAGTAATTGTTACATTTTCCTTCAAGGTCCCCTCCTCTTATCCTGAAACAAAACCAGAGCTGTGGATAGGAATGAGACCATGAAAATAGCTGACAATTTCAAGAAGCAATGTGATGGAACAGTTTGTATTTTCTGTGTATTTAGTGCAGATAGCATAGTAGGAAATGATTGAAACATTTCTTATCCCTTCCTCACAATGGTGAGTGGAGATCAAAGGAAAAATGCTTTGTTCCCTTTTCACTCAAGTAAAGTGGACAAAGGAGCAATAGTTTGTCCCCTTTTCTAAGAATGAAGTAGAGATGCTTTATGTGAGCAGGGAATATACCATGTATGCTCTATGCCTGTCTTTTGAAGTGTTTCCATCATGTGCTCCCTTCTAGCTTTCAGTATAGTTGAAGAAGGCAGTTGGTGGTTTGGTTGTTTTAGAACCTCTATACTATGCACTGACTCTGTACCATTACTTGCTGGTTTTTTCTTCAGCCCTGATGCACAGATAAGCTGGAGTTCTCCAAGAATGTGTTTTTCCACAATGCTCCACTTGGAGTGCTTGTCAGAGTAGATGTTACACAGATTGTTCATTGAATATAAGCTGAAACATGACTTTGTGCTTGGAACAGCTTTTTTTATATTTTATTCAAAGAAAACCTGAACATAATTTTTCTGCAGACAGTAGGTATTAGAGAACTGAACAACCCCCCTCCAACAAAATTAAAATTGTAGATTTACAAAGAGATTTCTGGAACCTCTTTGATTCTTGGGAAAGTAATGGTCTTGTGATTAGGCCCCAGATACAAGATTCAGTTTCAGCTGCTGATTTTATTGCAACTACTGTGGAACAACAGGGTAAACATACTCATTTAATGTATGTCAAAGATATTCAAAATGAGTTGCCTGGTCAAAGAAGAATTTCTCTGAGGGTACATGTATTTGTGATGGGATCAAATGCTGCAGAAGTGGTGCATTAATAATGTATAGAGATCTGTGTTATGGAGGATGTTCGGTCTTGGGGTTTTTTTCTCCTGATTCAGGCAGTTTTTATTACATGACAGATTCTATTATATGGGAAATTGTGAGGTGTTCAAAGCTTGGAAATGTGTTTTCAAGATTCAAAGTCAGAAAAGTCACAACTTCCGTAATTTTTTTTGAAATGCACTGTCAGTTGTCATGTTTGTAACTGTCTTTGTAATAGAGATGCAACAGTGGGTTTTTCTTGGTACTTGTCATTCTGGTTCAAAAAGTTGGTTTAGGTCTGGGTGATGAATGACTGTTATCTGCTTAGATTTGTCTAACTGGAAGAGTGAATTAGTGTTACTTCCTCTTACTTCTTTAAAGATACTTGTTTAAAGAAACAAAATTTTGCTGACATGACATTTTCTTAAATGTAAAAGTCAATTTGTATTTTCATTCAAATATCCAAAGTCAGGAGAACTATATTGTTAAAAGTGCTTTACCCATGGACTATAATTTTCCACATATTGTGCAATATTCTCCACTGTGAAACTCTGTATTCTGTGTGGAGCCCTTTGGTGGTATCAAAACAGTATAGTCAAATCTGTATATTCTGTTCTTATTATGAAATAGATATTAGGATAACTTCTACCAACTTCTGATATGCTTTGATCTTTATTATCAATGCAGATACTGAATAGTCTAGGAAATGTAACATCTTCACTTCTACAAAGCCGTGTCTTGAAAGAGCCATCCAGTGTGCCATACTACTCAGATTATTTCAATTACTCCATTAATTCTGATCCTTCTTTGAGTTCTAGTATGCTTTACGAGATGTCTGCCTTTCTACTTCAGTAGTTACAGTTACTAAGGTGTCATTGCAAATAAAAATAGTTCCATTCTAATGAAAGCTATTGGAAATAGACCTTTTTCATTATTGTTGTTTGTCTTTGTATGTGCAATAGTACTCACATTCATTGCTTCAGTTCTCCAGAACAGAAATTAACTGAAGTCTCACTCGATCTGCTATAAAGCTTTCAACTTTGTCCTTTGGAATCTAGCTATAATAAACTCCATGAATCTTTGACTTCAGTTCAAAGGTGATTAGAAGTCATGCTTGATAGCCTATGCTATGTATAGGATTTGCACCCAAAGGATTTACTAGTGAAGTTACTGAGGAACAAAAAACAGAACAGAGATCAGAGCAGGGTTTGTCAGTGCTTAAGCCTTGAAGAATGCTTATAGAGACTAAGCAACACAATGAGCAGTGCCCAGAATAACTTGAAATTTTCAAATGCAGTTTTGACTGAGTAGCTGAGATTTTTACCTCCATGTAAACACTTGGACTAAGTTTGGCATCTATAGGAAACTGAAGTCAGTGCTATTTTCAGAGGTATTTTCACAAATACAATAATATTGTACAGACCTCAAGGTGTGGGTCTGATTGTTCTCCCTCACAAACCTACTTAAGTATGTAAATTTAGATGTCAGAATACCTCACTTTTCTATTTTTAGGTGAATGGGCTCCATGTTGCCATGCTTGAAAACTGACTGTTAACCTTTCTAGGTCCATTGTTGGGTTTTGTCCCATGTTCTATGGTTGGTGTGCAACACTATGAAAAACTTCTGACCAGTTTGATAATAATGTCCTTTTTTTCCTTGTTTTCTTTTTTTTTTTTTTAATTTGTACAACACTAGGCACATAGAAAGTCCTTCCAGTATAAATTACTTGTATATTCTTTCTCACCAATCTGTTTTGTAGAGATTTGGGAATAAAAAAAGGAGGCAGCATTAAGGTTAGTCAGGAGTGCCAGGGTGCTGATTTGCAGTGTATTCCTTGGTGCTCTGTGGTGGATTACCTAACAGCAGAGACAGCTGGTGTGACAGGTCATAGGATAGGCTGCCTGACTATCAGCTCATGTGGCAAAGGAAGGGCCAAAGTGTTAGATTGCAAGTGGGGGACATGTCGTTTCTGTGAAGTTTCTGTTTGCAGGCCAGTGCTGGTTAAGGTGACCCTGGCTCACTTTGTGCCCTTTTTTGCTGGCTCTGTAGATCAGGCTAAGCACCAGTGTCTGGCAGGTTTGAGTTGTGGAGCAGAAGGAAATTATGCTGCAAGGATACAGCTTAGGTTTGTGGAAAGAGAATACAGTAAGCTCTGCATGAGTCATACTCAGGGCTGAAGGAGGGGCAGGCTTACTAGGAACCATAATGACTGCAAAGATCAGGTTGGGAGGTAATGTAGATTCTGGGGTGCTATCAAGAAGGCAGGGAGAAGAGGCTCCCTCATGCAGAACAGTGGGAAAGGAAAAGGGAAGTTTTTTTATAGGTTAATAAGATTGTTTAGGTCACCAAAGAAGTCTGGGATAAATTTACCATTTCCCAATCCAAAACCTTTGAAGCAAAGCCTGCTTCTGATGCAAACAAAGAAGGTGGAGACTTTTTTTTACAAGTAGTAACATGTAAAAGATAATGAGTACAAAATTCAGGGGACATTCTGATCAGACAGAAAAGGAAAATATTGCACAGTGAGAGCAATTGGCCATGGGAACAATCTCCCCATTAAATAGTGGATACCCAAATGTTTTGACACTTCTAAGATTCATGTAGACCATCTTGCTTAGACCATGCTTTTACCAAGAAAAGTTGGACCAGATAAACCCAAAGGCCCCCTCCCAACCTGGTAGTCTGATTCCCGGCAGGTTTTCATTTATAGCAAAACTTCATGCCTATAAAACTATTGTATATCTCCCTCCATAATTACTACTTTAAAGTAAAACAAATTTGAGAAAAAATATTTATAACTACATATTGGATAACAGGTTGCTAAGAAACAGGCTATTCTTTAAAAAGGAGGGCTTGTCATTTGCTAAGCTTTGCTGTATTGCTCTGCGATATATGATGCAGAGACAGCATATTGATTTTCTATTTGTTTTACAAGCCTGAAAACTGCCAGGCACCTTTAAGGCTTTGGAGCCAAGTGAGCATTCCCCATGCTAAAGGATGGACTGTCCTTAGATGTAATGCATGAGAAAGTTCCAAAAGAATATGTGGAAAACATTGCTGTTCCAAGTTCCCAATGACCAGCTATAAAACATATCAGTGAACAGAAAAAAAATAGTTTATTATACAAACAAACAAACAAAAAGCTAGAAGACTGTCAGTAGCTAGGTTAGTATAAATGCAAATCAATATAAGCATAAAATTGATAGTTCATCTATTGTGTTAAGAATATAGAGATTGACAGAGAATAATGGCCCCTGCATTCCAGTTGGACCTTAGAGATCAGAGGGTCTGAATGTGGCTGGGCTTGATTTATAATTATCATCAATTTGGCACTATAGGTCTGGTTCTGTTGAATAGGAACTTTCACAAGCCCAGATTCACAAATTTACCATTTACCAATCCGAAACTACAGGTCAAGCTGTGCTCAGTAAGAACCTTCACTGTCCCAGATTCACACATAGCACACAGAGTTTGGTTTACTGAAACAACAAAAACACAGACTTGGAATTGATAAACAGCACTAGATGTGGTAGAGCTCTAACAATAACAATAATATTGTGTTAGCCTGGGTAATAACAATAATCCTATGCAGAAGCTTACCAAGCAGGCATCTCTGCTTGTGAAGAGAGGAGAGTAACCTGCCAAGATCTTACCAAGTTACCAAGAGTAACTGACTCCAAGATCTTTTTGGGTCTTCCACTAAGTATATGAAAATTCTATCCAGCTTGCATACAGCCCCATCTTATTCCCCTCCTCCTTCTTTACATGTAGCATAATCTAGATAGAGGATTGAGTAGTATAGTCATGTATGTGGTAGCATGTACTTCAATAATCTTATTACCCTACTCAGGGTGTGTGCTTTAATATTTAAATATTTAAACCCTTACTGAGGCAGATTTTGGCCATGGTGTCCTTCAAAGTTCCAGTCATATGATTTTGTTCTTTTCTGTCAGCTCTTCAGAGCCAAAACAGGACCATCCTATCTCCACAGGGCCTCCTCAGGCCCACTCATCCTTTTTTGACGTCAGCTATGCAGAAACCCATCTGCAAAGATAAGTAGAAGGAATGCGGTGTAGGTTGTAGGCTGTCTTAGACCTTGCCAGGCTTCTTGGTCATCACACTACACCATCTTAAAATCACATGAAAGAGGTACGTTAAAAATGCATTCATAATCCAGAAATAATCCTAATACAACTGCTGTTGAATTTCCCCTGGCAAAATCTTGTACAAACTCAGTACAGAAGAATCTTTCTGATAGAGGCTAAATTTTGATTTGACCAGAACTACTCTCTTTGTATTCAAAACATCAGCCAAGCTATCAGAACATAGTTAATTATTAATACATGTGTATAATCAGGACACCTGACTCTGCAGATTTGTTAGTAGGTTAGCATAGTGTACTTCTGTTTAAGCAGATCAGAGAAGGAAAACAGGATTGAAAGTTTACTTGCAATGTTTTGTTAGACTAAGAAAAATGTAGAATATTCTTGCTAACTGCACATCAATGCAGTTTCCACAGCTTCAGTGCATTCTGGATTTAAACTAAAATGTCAAGGATCTTGGATCAGAGAATTCTGTTGTTAGTAATTTCATTTTCAGCAAGTGTGCAGAGTACAAAGGTACTTTCAAAATGGAAGAAGTGTGGTGATCTGGAATGCGAGAGTAAGTAAAAATTTGCTTTTTTCAAAGGGAGTCTGTGGTGTATATGCAGCTATTGGGAATCATAATTCGAAATTAGCAATGAAGCAGACTGAAAATGAGCAGCCATAGCAAATATTTGTGGTTAAGGTTAAGAGCAATAAGCTTGAAATTTTAAAATAAAAGAGAAAAAAAAAGACTTGCTGGATTGTTGTGTAAGGTTATACAGATCAAAGTTCAGTAAAAATATTTTTTAATAGCTAGTTTTCCTCAGGTGTCCCCAAAATGGGCAGTATAAAACAGCTTTGAGGTATTTTTAACTCATTTTTTACAGGTACAAAATAAAATAAACAAAATATAAATAAAATTAAAATGGTAGGTTATAAACTGAGAAAGAAGACCCTTTATCATGTGTTTATAGTACATTCATAGCCCATTCTGCAGAACATTTGAGTTTTTTTCTACCCGTAAACTGGTTTGGGATTTCTTTTGTAATCCTTCTTACAAAACACTGTGTTAATATTTACTCTTTACTTTTTTTTTCTTCTTTAACATGAAGTAAGTGCTGTAACTATTTATTGTGGGTCTCAAAGAGTAAATAACTCTGCAGGAGGCAGAGCCACTGAATCACAAGTGGACAAATAATGTCCTGTTTACTATCCACTGATTACCATTGTGAAACCTGTCATAATCATAGTTGAAACTGTTTCTAACCTGTTTCCATTTGTTTAGCAGACTTAGGTGTTGTATTTTCAATGTATTTTCAATCTACCATTTCCCCTGAAGTGGGAGAGACCTTAGATTTCCTCTGATGATGGATTTCTATTTTCTTGTGGAGCCATACCAACTTCAGTAGGTTTTGGATGTTCAGCGATGTCTATCTTTGTGGAACAGCATGTGAAAGGGGCTCCAAACTGACCAGAGCACATCACTACTGAGTGGTTTCTGTGGGGAGATTGGGGTGGAGACAAAGAAAACTTAAAATAATTCACACTGAATTGGAAACTTTGATTTTAACAACATGTTTAAGGTTTATATTCCTACAATTTACGTATTTTCATCATAAGATAAATGTATTCAAAAAAGAGGACAAAATCCCTAAAATAATTACTAGATCTAACTTAGAATTTCTGAAATATAAAATTATAAATATGCCTGGGAAATACTTTTTAGCTGTTTAGCCTAAATAAATGTTAATGTTAATTTAATTACTTTAGTTATTGAATTTGCTAATCCTGCATACATTCTTTCTATTTAAGCATTGAAACCTTGGCTAAATAAGCACTGAAAAATGTCCATATAGGACAAGAGCTTTTCCCTTCATGTCTGCAGTACATGGGAAAGAAAACAAGAGAGGGCTGCTTTTTGCATTAGTTGATTTCCACGTGATGATATAAATGGATTAGTATTGTAACAAAGCACATACATAAAAATGCTTGCTACTGCAATTTGTCAGTATTTGATATATCAGATTTCTTCAGTAAAGTGATTTCAGATAAAATGGATGCTGCATTTGTTTATTTCTTTCCATATTATTCCAGAGGCAATGAGCCGAGTTCAAGCCACTACCGACTACTTAGGGCCTGACTGCCGGTATCTTAACTTCAAAACAGGGGAGGAGATCATTGTATATTCCAAACTTTCAAGGGAAAACGAAAACTTGTGGACAGGAAGTGTAAGTAATTCAATCTGAAAGACTTTCCCCATAAATATTTTAGATATATTAATAGCATAACAACCACAGTCTGCTTGATTCTAAGGATCTTCCATCTCTTTTGGAATATTATTAACCAGCCATGGATGAACACAGTGTTTGGGTCATTGTTACCATCTTTATAGAGAAAGAGAAAACAAATCCTGGCAAAGATCACTCATAGAGGAAAAAAGTCAAGATCCAAATACAAGTTTTCTGTTTTCTTCATCTTATCATTTGGATGTAATTATTTAATCTGGTTCCCTTGAAAACACTCAGATCTATCAGGTCAGGTTCCTACCTATAGGTCTGTGGGTGAGACATCCAGTATTCGGACCTGACTTCACAGTTCAGTGGTTAAGGAAAGCTCCCAGAGAAGTTATCATGCATATTTAATTACTTGGAACAAGTGTCAATGAAATTAGAACAGTCATTTAAGAAGGAATGGAGGCATTGATCCAAATCAAGTTTTACTGCTAGTAAAACCGTGTAAGTGCTTCAAAACTACAAGACATTAGTACATTTTTGGGTAGGTTTTTTTTCTGTAAATAATCTCTCACATCTTTTGTTTGACAGGGAAATTCTGTCTTCCTTTTTTTTTCATCCAAGAGTATCTTTGCAGGTATTCACTATCCCTTGTTTTCCAAGATGTATCCCTCCATTAAAGGCTACGTGCAATGGTTTGATGTAAAGACACCAGTGTTTTTTTGGCCAGAGGGACTGATTCTTCTGAGCCATATCATTAATTTTGTTTTTGTAGTGTTGCCATCTTCTTTGTAATTTTCTCTTAAGCTGCAGCTAGTCTCATATCTGAATTTCATATCCTACTTTTCTTGTAACTCAATATGGGTCATTAGTTATTAAGGCATGAAATTTTTCCCATTTGAGACAATGGGAAATTTGTGGCCAATTTTAGTAGGAGTTGGCTGTGACCATCAGTGCACACAGCATTGTCTTCAGCTGAAGCTACTGCTTTGGTACTGCACAAACACATGTTCATAAAAATAAGACAGAATATAATAGAATGGAGTAATATCCTTCCTTTTGCCTTCTGAAATGGCAAGGGGAACACTTCCATGAAGGAAAAATAAACAAATCTTTTGACAAAACAGAATTAAGGAGATAGGGGGCTGTTCTATAAGCTTATTGTTCATCCATACTTTTCCAGCACATATATAACATATATATAACTGAAGTTTAAATGCTCTTATTAGTTTTATATTTTTTACAGAAAGGAAAGGATTTTGGATATTTCCCAAGAGATGCTGTGAAGGTTGAAGAAGTTTTAATTGGAGAAGAAGTTGAAATGCTCACTAAGGTGAATCAACATCACTAGATTTTCCAATATAGTTTACAACAATTGAAAATCTAATATCCAGTTAGAAAGTCAACTGTTGATAATTATTTCAGATTATTCAAAATGTGTTTTTATAATTGTTCCAGTTGCATGTTTATTGTTCTCTAAAATAATTTCTATAGATCTAGATATATCTAGATCTAGATGTAGAACCTTTAGGAATAATATCACTAATTACAGTTCTTTGTGTAAAGTTTTAACAGAAAGAACAAGGATATATTTTGCTGTAGAATTACACATTAGAACATTCTAAAAGTTAATATTATTCTTTTAGGAAACTGATTTCCTTTGTCTTAATGAAGATAAGTACAATTTTGAAAATGAAGATAACACAATACATGATCACAAAAAAGAAAGTGAATATTCATTGTCTGATGCAGAATCAAAGCTGCATGAAAACAAACTCTTAAAATATACAAGAGACCCCATAAAAAATGAAGAAAGAACTGAATCCATTTCTGAAAATGACTCAGAGGAATCTCACATTCAGGAGTCTATAAACAAAAAGTTGGTTAGAAAAGATGATACTGAAGAGCCACAAATGCAAAACAGTCTCCCAGTAGAACCTGTTCAAACTCAGTCTAGTTGGATTTCAGGATGGTTCACCACAGAAAGTAAAAATGATGAAGAGCCCTTAAAAGCTGTTACTGAATCTTCAGAAGCAAATAATTATCAAGGCAGAAAAACAGAGGTAGCAGCTGAAAATTACAGTTTTACAAATTTACAGGAGTCAAGTGATAAGGAGGAACAAGAACCCCCTGCATCTGGTTGGTTTGAAGGTGGACTGACAAGCTTTTTGTATTTTGGTGAAAAGAATGAAGATGTTGATTTGGCATCAGAAAAAATGATCAACAAAACCATGATGTCTCTGGTGTGCCTGAACATTCTGGTACTGAACAGGAAACAACAGTCACCGAGGTATTGCCAGAAGAAGAAAAGAGTGGAAGCCAAGAATCCAAATCAAATTGGTTCAATTTGGGTTTAAGTGATGTTCTTAATTTTGGCCATGCTGAGGAAGCTTCAATTGCTGCAGAGGACCAGAGAAGCAGAGAAACAACAGATCAAGCAAATAAGAATGAGGAAGAGCAGACTTTAGACCAGAAAGAATTACATATGGGCAAAGAATCAAAGGAAATGGTTAATGCAGTGACAGATGAAGAAGATGAGAATTATGCACAAGACATAAAAGATTCAAACAGTAACAGGCCAAATCCTGGGGAGGTACCAACATGTACACATACTCTTAATGACACCAAAAACACCTCAAAAAGCAGAGAATCATCTTTTGATGCACTAACACGTGACAAAGAGAAGCCAAATGAACTTTACAGTTCAGAAGAAGACTGTGTATCAGAAAGCCAACTGCTGAGAAATAGTGGAGCTGAAAAGAAAAATCTGGAGTCAGAAAGCAGACGTGGCCAATCAGGTTGGTATACAAATGCCTATATTCATTTTATTAATTATAATATGGACAAACATGATAATCAGCAGGAACATGAATCAGTTGCATCAAATCAGTTGTCTAGTTCTCATGAGCCCCTCCAAATTGTGATCCCTCAGACATAAAAAATACAGGAGAAAAGCCTGAAATATCTGAAGAACAAAGCCATTGCTTCTCTTTTAGTCATTTTGAGGACATACTGAAGTTTCTGAGTTCAACAACCAAAGAAGGGCAAGTGCAGCATTATGGGGAACTACCAAGAACTGCAAATAATCGTCTAGGCATCAAGAATGTGACAGTGAACCAAATCTTAGTCTGAAAACATCCAAGAAAGACAAACTAGTCAAAGGTTATGGTGCACAAAAAATTCAGCATCCAAAAGCCATTTCAAAATGGCTAGTACTGATGAAAGATGAAATTCACAAATCAGAGAATAAAAGTGTCTCACAGGGTTTTTATGAAAACAACAACAAATATTTCAGTCAGGACATTTTTAATGATGAACATCATCAGAAATGTGGGGAGTCCCAAGAACTGACTCCAGACACATCTTTCTCTCCTCATCTCTCATTGAATGGCCTCAGTTTAACAGGTACCAAAATTTCCAAAGAAACTGGCCGTTTGGAAAAATATGGAGTTTCAGAATGGATGGTAAAAACTGCTAGCTGAGAAGAACTAAGCTTTCATAATTAAGACAGACTTTGGTAAGCCTTGGTAAAATACTACAGGGCAAAGAAATTGAAGGTATTTCAAATCAGAAGGTTAAACATAGCACATCAGGTTACAGTAACACAAATACCTGCACAGAGAATGATCTTTCCTGGTCAGCTGGCAGTGTGAAGTAACAAACAGGGCAGTGGAGAAAAAATTTCAACAAAATCTACCAAATTACTAGAAAATTGGAAACTTTTGATTATCTTGCTAATAGCTTGTCAGAGAGAAGCAATAAACTGAACAGATTCCTATAAATGTGCAACATCACCAGGAAGGTGGAGGAGAAATAAAACATGAAGATTCATCTTCCCAGCATCAGCTTCTGGTACCAGAGAATGGACAGGCTTAATCTAGATCTCAGGAAGAAATATAAAAATCACCTGTGATATAGTAGAACAAAATATTAATGTACATCCTCAGATTTAGGCCAGTCAATTCAAATCACCATGACAGTGCAAGATACAAAAGCACAGAAAATTAATCTGGGTTTTAAAAGGCATATTATTTCAAAAGACAAAGTAATACTAGTCTTCAGCTGAATTCATGTCCAAAAAATTATTTCTAAAGAAAATTCATTGACAATAAAAGTAACAGTTATGTGATATAATTCTGACCAAGTGTAAACTTTTTCCCTTGGAGCTCTCTAAAATAGAAGACATTTTGAAAGAAAAAAAATAGCTAGTGTCTTCTAAAGCCATTTAACTAGAAAGCCAGACTGCTATTTAAAAACTGGATTAATTAAATCCTGGCAACCTGGGATTGCTTGGAAACCTCGCTGATAGAGTAGACATTGAAAAAGAAGATACTGTTGTAACTGAAAGGATGAGTAATGCTGAACAAAAAATTGCTGCTACTAAAACTAGTTAGGAGAAGAAAAAGAGAAGGATTCTGAAACTAAGAGTCCAAATCCAAAAATACAAATAATAGCAATTATATGCTAACAAAAAGGATTTCAATAGTATTTTTACTAGGCAATCAGGGTTGTTTGAAAATATATTTAGTAAAAATAACAATTAACCCTGTCTAAAAAAGTCTAAGCATTTATGTTTGGTTAAAAAACCCAAATGAAAATAGAAGTGACATTAGGACTAGTACACTTGAATACTGCACAGAAGAATGAGAGGAAGTTGAAAGGAATCTGACCAATGTAAGATCCTATTAAATATAGAGAAGGTGCAGAAAAACCAAAACCAGGCAAATATGGTATGATAAAGAGATTTACCAAACCTATTAATTACATGTCAATTATTTTATTTAAATTAAAACAAGATGTTAGGCAACCCTTAGAGTATCTTTGTGATGGAAGAAAACTGCTGCAGCAGCACCAGCAATTTGAAAAGATTCACAGTGAAATCACAGCTTACTCAGCTAAAGATAATGCTGTATGGAGGGAACAGGTCATTGTGTCTGCACAAAAGAGGCACAATTTAGACACTGAGCAGGAAAAATATACAGAAAAAAGGAATGTCCTTCTAGAGCTGCCAGAGCTTTTGTCTGCTATAACAATTAAGTGTGCTGCCCAAACTGCAGCTAAAGTTACTAGAGTAATGTTTCACTAACAGTGATTTAGCAAGAACAAAATATCCTTTGTTGGCGAAAATAAAACCACAACAGATGGAACACTGTCCCCTGGTGATTTAAAATGAAGAGGTAGTGAGCCTAAGTCATAACAGTTATGGACTGATCTATGATATTTTGAGGATCTGATAACACAAGTTGAGTTAATATAATGTAACAGTTTCAGAGCAAATTACTCCTTTTGAACTACTGGACTACTTCTGATGTGTATCTTTGGCCAGCACTGTCTTGAAGCATATGACTAAATTTAACAATCTGTAACTTTTTTCTTTGTGGGTAAGCATGGCGTGGGGCTTTTTGCAAGCAGTATTTTATTGGCTTCAGGCATTTACTCCAAGTTACTAAAACTGAGGCAGCCAGGTGCCTTCAGTCATACTTCTACATGAACATGCCTGTGGTTTCTTGTATTTTGCAGGGAAGCTTGGTATCTTGGAATTTGTTAATCTTTAATCCTCCATGGTATTTTCAACTGTTCTCGCTCTAAAGCTGACCCCACTTGTATCTAGATATAAAAAAGAGGCCTACTAATCCTGACCAGGGAATCTACAAACTGTCAAAACCAAACATTTTTTTTTCCTGATCACTTATTTTTTAATTACTTTACTACAATGTAAGTTTTGCTTAAAGCTCTATCATTCAAATTCTGAGATCATTATTTGTATAATGTTTCTTAAGTCATACATCTGTAGCCCATTTACTTTAGTGTTGGGCTTTAAGTTGAGGAAAATAAAACCAAAAAAATTAAAATCTCTGTAGAAGTTAATAACTTATAGGAGTAAGCTGAATCCTCTAAAAGTAACCATGATTTCCCTTCACAATTATGTGCAGGAGTAGGCAGAAGAAAGCTACTAGAAGAAACACCAGAGAAGGAGCATGAAATGTATGTAGCTGAAGACAGTGACCATGACAGTGACCAAGATTCAAAAGCAACAGCCATTGCCTCAGTAAATTCTGAAACAAAAATGGACAGTTCAGCATCTAACTCTGAAGCTGATGTCAAAACATCTTTCTCTGATGCCATCCAGAACTATGTTCCAAGTAATGGTAAGTGCTAAGTTTTGTAATTTTAAGGACAATAAATTTGCAATCTTAAAAAAAAGCAAAACAAAAAGCAATGAATCCAGTTGGAATTATATGAAGTTGGCAAAAGTTATGTAAATTACTCTTGTTTTATTCCCTATGATCCAACCAGAAGGAGGCTGGATACATCAGATATTTCTGTGCTTGAATGCTCTTGAGTTCAGAGAAACAATAAAATCTGCATCATCAGCAGTGGTGATTATCATCCAAACGGTAAGAGATCTTTCCATGATCTAACAGTGACATTAATGCAAATTTAAGGCAGCTACAAGTTATGTTCTGCAATGAAATTCCTTAAAAAAATCCATTTAAATAAACCCTCTGCAGTTCCCTGCTTCCAGGGTTATCTCATGCCAAATGAGACAGAGCACAAGAAAATGTTAGGTCAGATGTTAATCATCTGCCCCTTTGCAGTGCAGAATCTGATGAACTCAGGGTGTGAGGATTTGGGGTTTTGTTTTGTGGGCTTTTTTAACAGGCAGGAAACACCTGAGTGGTGGTTTTAATTCTTTGCTTGGTTTTGTTTCTTTTTTTTTTTTTAATGAAACTAATAGCTCCCTCTAGTTCTCAAAACAGTACTCATTAAATTTGCTTGGATTTTAAAAACTTGGCTTATGATGAGTAAAATAACCAGAGAATTTCCCTTGTTTTTAAAGAGTATTTTCAAAGCCTTGATTCACAAATCCTCCCCTTGTTCGTAATTGCATTAAAGATACTTTTCTAAAGAAAAAAAATATATATAAAATAGAAAATGGGGTTATTATTGCTATGGAGGTGTCTTAAACATCAAAACGTAGTGCAGAGTGAAGGTGAACCTTAAGGGGCACAATTGCGCAAGAAACAATGCTGCCAGAGCACCGTGAGGAAAAGGCAGCTGTTCCTGCACTGTCTCCTCTAAATAAAAGAGTGGTGGCCGGTGAAGTGCCATTTGGTAAACTTCACTGCGCTGCTTGGTTGAACTTCGTTTAGATGGGTAATTGAAGTTTAAGAACCACATAAATTTATTTCTGATTTCCAGTGTACGTATATAGAATACAGTTTAATTATAGTTTAGGATGAGGAAAACAGAGGGGCTTTGTCCCTCATGACTGACTGCAGCTCACTGACAGTTCACTGCTACGGCCAAACTCGTTCTTGTACTGTTCGATAAAAAAGCTAAAAAAGGCACTTCCACTTTCCACCTATCCTAGTCCCTTAGGTGCTTTGCAGTCCAGTCACTCACCTTGCATTGTAAAAGTCACTAGCACACGGGGTTTTTTTTTGGGTTTTGTTTTTGGCTGCTTTTTTTGTTTGGTTGGTTGGTTGATTTTTTTTGTGTGTGTGGTTTGTTGTTGTTGGGGGTTGTCTGCTTTTGGGTTGTTTTGGTTTAAGTAGTCAAAAAAAAAAAAATCAAACTAGATTTAATCTTAGTGAATGAGACGACGAAGAATTCTTTGCTATGTGGCATTGCGTGTTCCCTTACACCTGCTATCAGCAGCCCGGCAGGGTCATTTTTGGCACAGGCACTCGGCGGAGCTGGGCCCGCCCAGCGCTGCGCACCCGGGACCCACCTGCGGCCCGGCCCGGCCCTCCCCGCCCCAGGGCCGGGACACGCGCGGCGGGCGGCCCGCCGGGAGCCGGGCCTGCCCGGGGAGGTTTATTGACGTGCCACGGCTGCCGCCCGGGCGGGCATGGAGCCGGCCAGCGCCGCACGGGAGGTAAGTTTCTCTAAGCGTAACTTCAGGGAGGAACAGGAGCAGGTTCCGCGGGGCCACGTCCGTGCCGGTGGGCGCTCGCCGAGGGCCGGTGCCAGTGCCGGTGCCTCCGGCCGGCGGTCCCCGTGCCCGGGGAGGATGCGCCGGCGGAGGTCGGGAGCCGCGCCGGGCGGGCGGGGAGAACCGGGCCCCGCGGCTGCCACCTGTGCCGCGCGACCCCGTCCCCCGCGGCAGCAGTGGTTCCTCCCCGCCCCCCCGGCGGGCAGTGGTACGGGCCGGTTGTCAGGCGGCGGGCCGGAAGGGGCGCGCGCCGCCCGCGGGAAGATGGCGGCGGGCGGGCGCGGGGGCCCCGGCCCCGGCCCCGGCCCCGGCAGCGGCGCGGCCGGGCTGTGGCCGGGGCTGCGGGACAGCGCCCGCCGCTACTGCGGGCTGGCCTGGGAAGGGCTGCGCTGGGTGAGTGACCGAGTGACGCGGGGCTCGGCGCAGCCCCCGCGAGGGCCGGGGTCTTGTGCAGCGCTGCTGCCGAGGGGCTCGGGCAGGGGAGAAACCGAAATAAAGGCTTAAGTGCACAGCACCGGGTCCTTAGGCACGGGTCACGTGTAGTAAATTGGAGCCACATGGAGCACGTCGTATCTTTGAGCAAATAGATCCGTTTACAAGTGAAACGCGAGTGTATCGATGTGTTTAAAGTGTGTTAAATCACCGGTGTGTTCAGTATGTTATTTTAGCATGAGGTTGGTTGAACAGGTTTTGCTACCAAGCAAGTTTTCTACTAGACAGTTAAGAGGTACTTACTATTGTTGATTTTAACAGCAGTGAAGTGTGTAAGACAACTCATAGGAGAATTTTCCATAGTAAATTCTCAGTACCTGAAGAGGCCAACAAAAAGGCTGGAGAGGCACTTTTTACAAGGGCACATAGTGGTAGGATAAGGGGAGATGGCTTTAAACTGGAGAGGATGAGTTTAGGTTAGATAAGAGAAGGAAATTCTTTACTGTAGGGGTGATGTGGCACTGGAGCGAGCAGTCTGTCCAGAGAAGCTGTGGATGCCCCATCTCTTGGAAGTGTTCATGGGCAGGCTGGATGGGTTTTGGGGAAGTGGGTCCAGTGGGAAGTGCTCTTGCCACTGCCAGGGGGATTGAAACTAGATGATCTTTTAGATCCCTTTCAACCCAAATAATTCTGTGATTCTGTGATAATTGATAGTCTCAGAAAGAAAATGTTTCAGAGCTTTATCTGTTGATTTTCATATCTTGTTGGAGCTTCTTTCTTTTTTTTTCCTTCACTTGGTAAATCTGTCATTTAAAAACCAAATGCTTCTATTAACCATTTTCTCAGAGTTTTGGAAAAAAATATATATACAAGCCTTGAAATTAACAATGTCAACATGTAATGTCTGTTTCTGTGGATAATATTAGCCTCTTTTCCTTTAGCTGAAGCTTTTTACTTTATTTTTCAGGCTGTGGCTTCACTTCCTGAAGATATGAGACCTGGCCCTGATCTGTATGGTTTCCCGTGGGAAGTAGTGATTTGTGCTGGCATTGTCGGAGCCTTGACCATTCTGCTGTTCCTGTACAGAAGTTATCAATCAGTAAGTGTTGTGGTCTGACCCCAGACAGCAACTAAGCACCACACAACCACTCTCTCACTCCCTCTGTCACTTTGGAAAGAGGGAGAGAATCAGAGGACTACAACTTAGAAAACTTGTGGGTTGAGATGAAGACACTTTGATAGGAAAAGCAAAAGCAGTGCAACAACAAAGCAAAACAGAATTGATTCACTGCTTCCCATGGGCAGGCAGGTGTTCAGCTGTCTCCAGGAAAGCAGGTCTCCATGACATGTAGCCATTATTCTAGAAGACAAGCTCCATCACTCCACACACCTCCCCTTCCTCCTTCTCCCCTCAGCTTTATGTGCTGAGCAGGATGTCAGCATGGTGTGGGTTATCCCTCTGGTCAGCTGAGATCAGCTGCCTGTGTCCCCTCCCAGCTTCACGTGAACCTGAAGCCTCCTTGTGGGTGAGGCAGAATGAGGAGCAGAAGAGGTCTGTCTTGACTCTGTGTGAACACTGCTCAGCAATATCTAAAACATTCATGTCTTTTCAGTGCTTTTCAGCACAAGTCCAAAATACAGTCCCATGCCAGCTACTGTGAAGAAAATTAACTCTATTCCAGACAAAACCAGCACAGAAAGTGTTCAGGTTACTTGCAGATACATAGAGTGTATTAATAGTTTGCATTGAAGTTGTTATCCTTCCTGTTCAAGATAGATAATGCTTCAGAGTTTTAAATCTATTGTGATTAAATTTAGAATCTTTCTAAAAGAGAAGTTGAAAAGTCTGTTTCATCAAGATAAAAAGTGTTTGGACATTTAGTGAGTGACTGTTTTAAGAGGAAATGCAATGAAACTCGCTGCAGTAAGGCTTCCTCTTTTCTTTTTAATTTCTACAGTAGACTTTCAAAGTCAGCCCTTAAATTATTTTCACAGGATAAAGATGTCTTACCTAGGGTGTATGTATTGCTGTGTGTATTGATACCTCTGTGACTAGCCTGGCCGTACCCAGAGCAGCTCAGGTCTTTCAAGCAAAAGCAATCCATGTGGTTTCCTGTCAAGGGAGGCATTTTAAAACTCTTTGAACAGTGATGCCTGGATTCTGTTTACTACATGCTCTTTGTGAGCACTAATCTGATGACTGTGAGAGTTACAGTACTGAAACCTTTCAATGCACAAATCAGATTATATTTTGAGGTAATGCCTATCTTCTCTTGAGAGTAAGTAAAGATCTGAGTAATAAAAGTTGTCTACCATACTTTCCCTGCTATGGAAATGGGGTCAGTATCAGTAATTCAGTATTCTAAACTTCTTCCCATTTTTCACATACTGTCATACAGTCACTGTGATTTGGGTAGTAGGTGTCATTACACATGTTGTAAGACTGGTTTCATAGCTGTTTAGTTTTTCAGTTATGAGCAACTGCATTTTTAGGGTTTTAACGTGAACTGACCCTCTCTGTAAGGGGATCACTGTTTGTGTAAGTTAATGTAACTATAATTTGGTCGTTTCTTGTGTTCTCTAGAGGCATCCCTCTAGGTGATACAGAAGGCATTTAAGCTGAAATCATGCAAGCAGCTGGCCTAGTATTGTTTTCCTCCTGCACATGCCACTTAAGGCAGGAGATATTACAGAAGTTATTGATAGCTTTTTCAGTCATCGATACTTAGAACTGCACTGGCTGCTCCTTGAAGAATTGATGGTTTCTGAAAAGTAATGGAGTAACTAAGCATCCATTGGGGATGATAAGATAAAAGCATACTTACAACTTTCTTATCCTTTTCTCATTATTTGGACTCCTTGGCTTTAAATTAGGAGGAAACAGGGAAGATCTGAGGGCCCCATTGCTACATTAGGCACATGACCCAGGCCCAGCTGTGAGAGAAATGCTGTGTTGTAACAGTTCTGTGGGTTCAGCCAAGTTCTGCATCTCTTGTAGAGGCCATTTGTGACAGATTTTGCCCTGCAGTTTGTTAGATTTTGATTCTAGGGCAGTAGATTCCACGTGGCAGCTACTCAGTTGGCACTTGAAGGATGCCCATCAAGTAGTTCCTAACTGCAGCTTTAGCTGTTGTGTGTTGTAATGTGTGGGAGACCTTTCCCAATAGGAAATCTGAGGTCACGTGTGGAGCTTCCCCCTCCCTTCCCTTTCCTACTCTTCTGACTGTGTGTTATGTGGTGAATATACAAAGGTGTGTTATTGAAATGATCCAGGTGAAAACTAATCTCTTTTCCCCCTTTTGTCTGATAAGAGTGGGAGAAGGACAAGGCAAACAGACATGGAGGGGGTGAGAGCAGTGGATATGATTGCCTGTTTTTAGTAGGAGCCATATTTATATTCCTTTTTTAAGCTCCATGGTTAAACTTGGCATGGAATCACAGCTTAAAAGATTAGTTTTCAGATACTATGTGAGACTAATTGATCAGACATTTTCAATATTTATTATCTTTTTTTTCCAGGTTAGAAGTCGACTTTATGTAGGTAAGCTTATTTTTGATACTTAATTTTTCATATTTCTCTGGAATATTACTTTATTCTTTCTTTTTTCACCTTTAATTATTTGGATGATGCAACATTTGCTTGTCTTTCATTTTTTAGGAAGGGAAAAACAGCTTGCCAATAAAGTTGCTGAACTAGTTGAAGAAAAATGCAAAATTCTTGAAAAACTCAGCCTCTGCAAAAAAGAGGTAACGGTCCTCATTTATTGCTTTCTGATGTGTTGTAGAAATGGATTCTATCAAGTAAAGTATTAACTTTTAGAAAAGCAGTATGTTTTAAAGCTTACAAAGGGATTCTTCAAATGCTTTTTTCTGTCAGTGTCTTTAAGAGCAATTAAGGTGTTAGCAAGTTCTGACTTCAAACTCTCAGTACAATATATTTCACTGGAAGCAACTTCAAAATGTCTTTTTTTTTGTTTATATCACTGGGATAGTGTAGTACAGTTAAGGCTTTCCTGATTTCCAGCAAGGTGCATTTGTGAATATTTAGGTGATGTCTGTGTTTCAGACTAGAGCATTGCAAGTTAATGCTAGTATTTAGTCAATTATTTACCTATATTCTGACATAAAGTAATTCCTTTTCAGTTTGAAGATTTACAGTTGTCTCTGAAGGATGGTAACCCTATGAAAGAATCAACAGATGCATCTTTTTTTGAGGTAAATGATTAATGGAATTTGTTACTTCGACAATATAAGTCAGTATTTTAGCAAAAATGTGGCCCATATTAAAAAACACCCAAACAAACAAAGTAAAAACAATAGCAAAAAAAGTCAGACAAACCCAAAAACTCCAACGCAATAGTTTTAATTGGGTTACTGAAAATGACTTAAAATCAAAGCATTTAAATTAAGAGAAGCCTTTTTTTAACAATTGCATTGAGGATGAATAATACTAGAACAAATGGCATATTGGACAATATTTAAGAAGTAAATTGTTCCCATTTCTAGGAGAGAGGGTAGTGCATGAATTTTTTTTTTACATCTTATATAATTCAAGTAATTTCCACAGTCTACAGGCGCACAGTTTTAAAGAAAAATTACCACTACATTGTTTATATCCCCCAAACTGAGAATATATTTGTAAAAGAGTTCTGGATAAGTGAATCAAATACCTAATAGGCTCTTTAAAATTAATGTTAAAAAAAGCAAGTAGGTTTATTTCATTTTGCACCTCAGATCCTGCAGAGCTAATTCTTACAGTTTTTCTTCATGCAGGAGTCTCTAGAGTATTTGAGTGAAATGTACTTTGCTATCATATTTAAAATATACTTACTGTCTTCATATGTAATTAATATCACATGTTTTATTAACTCACAAACCAACTTGATTTAGGAAATGCATGAAAAGCTGAACAAGTCAAACTTGAAACTCAATGAGGAAATAGAGAATCTAGAAAAAGAACTGGAAGAAGAAAAATTAAAGCAGTCAGAAAATGATACCTTGGTAAGAATAAATAGAATCCTGTCTTTCTTTCTATTCATTTAAGAAAAAGTTCTCACAGAAAAAAAAAATCTTTGCAGATAAAGCAAACTATTTTATTTGTGTGTTCTGAAATAAAAACTACATTTTCCATTTTGTCTTCCCTGTAACATTAGAAAATGATAAAGGAAAACACTCACAAGAAGAAAAGCTGGTTTTGTTGCAACATGTTTTTACACTCATTTTTACCGACTCAGCAGTAGAACTTTCTCAGTTTAAAAATAAAAATAATTTTATCAATTGCCTAGACATTGTCAGTCAAATATGTGAAAGAAGGTGTATGACAACTAATATTTTTCAGGTGGCTGAAATTCAGGAGAAAGTGGAGTCTTTAGAGAATGAAGAAAAATCTATCCAGTCACAAATTGATGAGGTATGTCTAACCTTTATAGTTTCTGTTTTCAAATCTTTGCAATTTATATATTCGCCATGTAGTTACTGCTTTAATTTTTTTTTCTGTTAGGGGTGCAGAGATCATATGCTGTGTAAACCAAAAGAGTTTGTAAAGCTTAGTACTTTGGTGTGGCTTGATTGAGCAACTTTCAATTTCATACAGTGATTGGCATTTATTGAGAAGTAGTTACCTTGTCTTTTCTTAGCTTTCTTACTCCTCAATGATACATAGTATTGCAAAACTACAGTCAGCAAAAACTGTTGAAATTGTGGAAGAAAATGTGAGAATATGTATATAGCATAGCCAGAAAACCTAAGTCCAGTAGTACCATCATGACCCCCACTGTATCTTCACCAATACCATTTAAACAACAGACTTTTTAATTTCACTTAGGTCAAGTCCACCCTAAAAGTGTATCAGATTAATACTGAGAGACTCAAGACATGTATTCAAGATGCAGTAGATGAAAACAGCCATCTCCAGGAAAGTGAGAAACAGGTAAGTTCTTCCTAGTCATCCTTAGAAATACTGTGGTTTCCTATGATACTAATAAATAAGATTTCTCCAAAGAACTCATCCTCAACAAGTTTACTAATAACCTCTTGTGTGTTTTAGTAAATGGAATGAGGAAGAGGACATGGTTTAAAAACAATTTTATGTTTGTCTAAAATAATTCTGTTTTAAAAGAAATGCGGTAGTTACAGTTTGTGGGGAATCATGCATGGAGCTCAGTGGAAGGAGAGCATGTGGTAATGTAAGTCTGGTAAGAACTTTGCTGAGACCTGTTTGAAAGCAGAAATACCTGAACAAGTCCACTGCTGGGATTATCTACAGAGGTAGAGAGAAAATTCCTTTACTTGATCTAGAAAACCGAAGAAATTGAGGAATTGCAGAGTATTCAGAAGACAGGTAAAAAACGTACTCTAGTACCACTGTAGATGTATTAATTGAAAGTCAGGTACATAATAGAGAGGAACAGAAAAATTTGTTACTTCCCAAATTTTAATTGTCTATTTTCCTCAGTTCTGTAGCCAGATCACAAAGAACACTGAATATTTTAAAATTTTTAGTATATGCAATAGTTGTCCTGTGCAATAGGTTGCTTTACAGTGGAGCTGTAGCTTTTTTTGTAACAGATAGGTATTTTCTATGAACATTTAATGTTCTGTGTAATGTTGGTTTGAGGTGGTTTGTTGTGGTTTTAATGGATATGTGCTTATTTTCCTGACTGATTGATGATCTCCCTGTTGTGTAATAAATAACCTGATAGATATTTGCACAGTGGAAGGAGTAGTGTTGGAAGTACAGGCCTGTTGCTTTTTAGCAGTCTTATAAAAAGCTGGGGAATGCTTTAGTCCTCTCTGTCAAAACATGGTGTGTGTCAAACTTAGTGGTTCAGGAAAAAAGAAAGGGATACTGGAAATAATTTTTTTTTTTTTTTCAGGAGAAATATTTCAGTTCTGCACAACTCTGTTAGTAAAACTTGATCTGTTTCCCTAATTCTAGGAGGAGTCTATGTTTGTGATTAACAAAAAAGGAAGTCAGTTGTATTATGAGCTGTGGGTGAAGAAGCAGTGGATTTGGCTGTTAAAATTGTGAGATTAAGTTACTCAAGAATTTTATTCTTTCAAGAGTCTTTTTTTTTTCTTAATCTCTACATCCTCTTTGTTTTTGTGAGGAGGAAGGGTCTGGTCTCAGTGCTTTGTTTCAAATGTGACAATATTCTTATGTAGTAAATTTTGAGAAGCAATACATATGTTTCTAATAGAGAGGAATTTTCCTTTTTCCCCCCCTGTGGTAATTTCTTGGGTTCAAATAGAATAATCCAATTATTTGTGTGTGACAAAAATCTTCACTTTCCTTCCTTTTTGATAAAGTAAAAAAAAAATAGTACTTAGAAAAAGATAATACTAAGTGTTGGTAATTGCCTGTATTTCTTAGGCAATCATTTTATATCAAGGAAAACCAGGGGAAAAAAATCAGTTAAAACAATTTCCAGTGTTCAATTGCCATGTTCCTAGATGAAAAAAAAGTTATTTTGCATTCCTTCCAGATAAAACAACCTGGGTATAAGTATTTCCTTAACCATATTATTTAGGATTAATTGCTACACTTTGTTCTTAACTGAGGTTTGTTGCAGTTTTTAGTAGTTTGAGAATATTTGTGCATATTGTAGTTTGCTGTGCTTTTTAGTAGATAAGTAACATAATGTTATTTGTTGCTGGAACCTGATAAGTAAAAAAGAGAAAGTGTCTGCTTTATTAATTTGTGTTCTCATTTCTGAGGTGCTTTCTAATTGTAAGAGTTAGTTTACTATATCAGAACATCCATATCCTACTTTGGTTTTCTTTCTTAATTTTTTTTAAGATGGAATTTCACATATGCTCAAAAGGTAACAAAGGTGTTACTTGTTCACAGAAACTAGAGTGCTTTCTTCCTCTGTTCATTTACATAAATGGGTCATAATCTTCTGGCACATCATAGCGTAAACTTTATAAGAGATGTGCTGTTTCAGGTTTGTGATGTGTCAGAGAGAGGATTGGGCCTTTTAGGTTGAACAAGGGAACTGTTAATGACCACCTGTGCTTTGCTGGTTTTTTGGTTTGGTTTTTTTTTTTGTTCTTCAGGAACATTGGGAATTTATATTACTTTAGCTCATTGCAAATCCTTGCTGTTTCTCTTTATTGTAATTCTTACAGGTGTATAAAGTCATGTAAATTTATTTTCTCTTTGGCTTCATGAAGAAGAAACCTCTTAAAAGTCATCTTTTGATGATGAAAATGATAAAAATAGTTGTCTGTGTATGTCTTCCAATCCCTAATATGTTGTTTGCATGATGCTGCAAATTCATACGTGGCTTTTATGGCTTGGAAAGTGTGATTGTGTGCCAAAGGGCAATGTGTTTAAAATTCTAGTCACATACCTTTTGTTCTGTGCTGTCTTGTTTCTCTGTGATAAGTAGTGTTCAGGCTTGCTTGTCTGTTTGCATGGCAGTTCCCATTTAATTACCATTTTCTGGTTGTATTTTTAGTATAACTACCTGTTATGTTCTTCTTGCTCAACTTAGTTATTCTTTTCTGTACATTGACTGCTCTTAAATTGATTGCCTATTGTGCGACTTCAAGGAGTATTTTTGGACAGACTCCTAAGACAATTTGGTTGTACTTTTACCCCATGTTGTGGTATCATGTGTTTTGTCTTTTGCATCTGTTCAATTTTGTTCTCACGATGTCATGAGTTAATATGTTGCAGTGGTTATTTTTGATAGCCGATGATGAGGTGTTCTAATCCCTTTAGTCTGTGAAATGAGATTTTACTAGGGAATATCTGTAAAATGTAACCTTGAACCTACCCATCATTTTAGTTAAGCAGGGTCAGTTGCAGAGATATATACTAGTAGGTGTTGATTACAAACAGCTGTGACTTTCATTAATGGGGAAGCTTTCTTAAAATAATACTTTAAAACTACTTCAAGAGGTATGGAAGAAGAGAAATAGTACAGTTTTGTAAGTCACATGAATATAAATAACTGCCTAAAAGCTTCCTGTTTTCCCTTACTTCTTTGAACACTTCTAAGTTGAAAAGACACAGGCACCACTTGAGAAGTATGTGTGCCTATTGGGGTGTGTTTTCCATCCATTCTCCAGTGTATGTCATTGTTAAATAAACTATCACTATTTTATATTCATAGCTATTGTCACATCAAGGTTTTTAAACTTGAGTGGAATAAACTGAATGCTTCCTATAAATGCTTAAAAATATCCTAACAACTGATTACAATGGACAGCTATAGCAGCTAAAGCAACTGAACTAAACCTAGAAGTCTTAATTTTCAACTCTTTGGCTAACTTTCTTGTAGTCTTATCTCTGTTAATTCTTACTGGTGGGTGAGAGGTGTAAATCCCACTTATGTATAGGCAGTACCCGTAGCAGGCTCAGTACTATTCATCCTCAATTCTTGGTTTTGTACACAATCACACTAATCTGCTATTTCCCTTTTTAGCTTTTACAAGAAGCTGAAGGATGGGGTGAACGACTTAGTGAACTAAATGAACAAACAAAGATGTTTGAGTCTTCTAAAACAGATGTAGAAGAAGTTCTGAAAAATAAAGAGAGCCAAATCAAGGTAAATTATGACATTTAGGATTGACTCAAATTATTCAGACTGATGCTAATCATACAGGTCCAAGAAAGCCTGACAATCTCTCCTTGTTGCCTAATGCTGTTTTGGGCTTTTGTTTGCTGTCTCAATTCTCTAATGTAATGTTTCTGGCTAAGCAAAAGAAGGTTGCAGCACAATGGAGCTGTCTGATAAAGACAACTAAGGAAAAACTTTTTAGTTCTGATAGAGTATTGGCTTTCTCCCCTGTCACCCATTTGTAGTGTGGAACTTGAGTGTATATTCTTGTAGTTGTGTATCTTACATACACCCACACTAAAATCATCCATGCTTAGAGCTGTCTGAAAATTGTTCACAAGGATGTGCCCGTTGACCTGCAAATAGATGCTTTCATAGAAAAAGTATTATCAGACATCTAGAATCTTGTATGTGGGGCTGACTTAATCTACTAAGGGAACTAAATAAAGGGCAGAAATCTTAGAAAGTAGTTGTAATGATAGCCACATTTTCATTGCTTTCATTTGTTTGTGACACTTTTGTGTGCTTTTTCTTAGTCACTGACACAATATATACTGAACATGAAAGACTGGAGTTCAGCAATACAAGAAGATGGTGACACTGAAGACAACCACTGGGACACAGATATAAAGGATGAAACAGAGAATGGAGAGCACTTAGGTATGGTTTCCCTATTTAAATATTTAACAGATGTTTTAGAAATACAGAACTGACTAACTGCCAGGAAAGTTGCAAGATTAGCTTTATAGAAGTCAGATTTTTAAATCTCACCCTATGTCATTTATGTTGGACAGTTAACTGATGCTTGGACATCTCTGGAATAGCAACCTATTTTCCTGTTCAGCGCTGTGTGGCATACAGACTGTCATAGAGCAATGTAAAGACTCAGTGGTCAGTCTCTTGCAGAATTCTGCAGTACATGTCTGTATATTAAGCAGTGACTTTGTGGCATTTCCAGGTGGAAATCTTGCTTTTATTTATTCTTCAAGCTCCTCCCAGCAGTATTACTGAGGGTACTTAGAGCCTAATTTTTCCTCTATTATCCTTACAGAGGTGTTACTTGTTGCAGGCAGTGTGGTAGCAGTGTCATCTAAGGGTGTAGATGTGAGTCCCCTTAAACAGCAACACAGAAAAGCCCTTCTTCCTCCTCTTTCTTGCTGCAGCTTCTTTTTGTGCTGGTGCTTATGGTACCACAGGGCACAAGCCCATCAATCTTACAGTGTGTATTCAGCATCTCACTGTTAGCATGACCAGACTGAGTTGTGATTGACTGGCAAACAAAGCACTACAATGGCATATCTTCTACTCACACCCCTGCTTTGGTTTTGCTCCTTTATCCTCCAAGTATGCTGTGCCTATTGTTGGCATACCTTTGTTGTATGTTGGTATTGCTCTTGTATAAAAACCAAATAATAGCAGTAAGCTCTGTCACAAACCCTTTCATGCTTTTTACATGATTTATTGTTCTATTCCTTCAAGCAGATGATGAGCAAAAACGAACTGTAAAGAAATTGATCTATGCTGCAAAGGTATGTGATTTTAAGAATCTTGTGAGTAGAAGAGGGGAAACTAATATGTAGTTATTCTGGTAATATCAGTATCAGAGTTCAGCACATTTTAATGTTTAATTAGATATTTTTGCATGCAAACACTTTCTTAATCTTGTAATCTTATGTTCTCCTTCTTTTAAATTTTGATTGTAGTTAAATGCTTGTTTAAAGACCATGGAAGCAGAAAGAGACCAAATGTATTCAAAACTGTCTGATGAAAATAAAGCTAAAGAAGAACTTATGGGTAATTAAATCCTGTTTTGCCTTTAAGATGCTGCTTTGGTAAAATGGTGTTACAGGCTGCAAGTGTTAATTCCAGTAAAAACTGAATTAAGTTTACAGTAATAACTACTTGATTTTTAGAATAATTTTTAAGTTGCTTAGCTATTTTAAATACATGATTTTAGATGTGGAGCAATTGAAGTTGTAATTTGGTTGTATTCTATTGGAATATTCTGTAACTATAAAGTTAGCTATAGAATCTTAAAATACAAGAGCAAAGTAATGTTAATAAATACATAATACCTCCTTTACATAATTTGTGGACATAAAATAAGTTTTAATCTAAATTTAAAAACCATGTATGAAAAGAGTAGCTTAATTATAGTTAGTTTGTAATGAGTGCAAGATCAATCCTTAAAATATAAAGTACTGCATTTAGAGAATTGAACTTAAAAACATCTTGTTTCTTTTCCTCTGTTGTGTAGGACATACTGAATTTAAACCTTATGAAATGAAAACAACTCAAGTTCAAATTAAAACCTGTAATTAGCTATTGCTTTTATAATCATAGCTGGCAGAGTAGCCAGCACTTGTGAATGTATAGCTTTGTTATTTGGGTGGGTGGTGAAATGCTCTGTCAGACTGTATTTTTCAGTTCCTTAACAGTCCTTTAAACATATTCTTTGTGCTAGTGAGTTCTCCAAATTGACTGTAGCTCTGTCTCATGAAGATGTTCAAACTTGCTTGAAGCCTTGTTATATTTCTTGAAAAGAGGCACAGGAATAGTAAATAGGAAAAGAAACATGATTTTGAATTCAATTTGGAAAGGTAGTTTGACAAATCTGAGTTACCCATTTAGGCTGTAGAGGAGGACCTTGTATAGGTAAATCTGCAAGAGCATATGGTGGTGCTAATTGTACTCCTTTAGTCAAATAATTACAGTAGTAAGAACCCTAAATAAAAATTTAGATTCTGAATTACAAAACTGAGTTGTTTTCAAAGAAGTTAGGTGATTTGGGGCAAAAGCCTGGTACACCCACAGGGCTGCACTTCTTGGCAGGTAGAGAGTGTAGTTTCTCATTTTGTGTCATATATTGATATTTGTTAACTTTGTATCTTATGTTACTAAATCAACATAGGATCAAAGGTTTTTACAGACTTTTGTATACTGAAATATTGCCAATGTGTATCCCAATATAATTATCTCTAATTTTGACAGAACGCATAGAAGCCCTCCAAAGCCAGCAAGCTTCCCTGCAGTCTGAAAATGAATGTTTTGAAAGCGAAGTTCAAAAGCTTCAGCAGAAACTTAAAGTAATGACTGAGCTTTATCAAGAAAATGAAATGAAACTACACAGGTGCTGGTTCCTCTTATCTTCAGTGCTTGCTGTTTGATTTCAATGTAATTCTGATTTGGGAGACTGAAAATTATTGAAAGTTTGAATAGTGCTTTCCAGAATTTTCTGAATTGTGAAGACAATTTATTACGCTTTCATGCACATTTGTGTTTACAGTAGTTTATAGAAACTGTTTGCATGGAACAGTTCATTTTAGGACTTTACCACAAGCAAGTACAGAAACAAGGAAGTAACATATTTTTAATTTTTAATCTATGAAATAAGGCAATTAAAGTAGGACAGCTTGATTATTTTTTAATTGAATTATTATATGATGTAAAACATGTGTTAAAGTTGCTAAAAGAAAATCAGTAGGTGCTTTAATATTTTATATAATAAAGAGAGCAAGGAATGTCAGATATATATATATAGAGAGAGAGAGGAATGACAGGAATGACAAGATTTATATATAAAACTAAACTTAAAGCATAGGCAAGCTCTTGTTGGTAAGCAATATAGCCCTTGTGAATCAGGCTTTCCTCACCAGAAAACCAGAGTATGAAGGCTGTACTATCTTCCTCACAGTGAGAATGTTAGTAGGGATTATGACCTAGTGATTGAAATCAGAAATACATTTAGGACTAGAAATCTAAGTTGATTGGTCCAGGGCATGTAGTAACCTTCAGGAGTGTATGTGTGTGGCAGCAGTGTGCATCACTTTAGAGCATGGTGTAAAATTAGGTTTTCTAGTCAGAAATTATTTCTTCAAAGGGTGGGCATAATCTTGAAGGCAGCAAGAGAATCAGCACACGACTAGATCCTGTACTGAGCAGTGTGCAGGACCTTTTTAAGTATTACTTTCAGTAATCTGCTCTGTAGCATGTATCTTTGTAGATATTTAGCATCTTTGTAGATGCAATAAATCCTAGAAATCACTGCATTAGCATTGTGATTTTTAAAAAAGAGCAGGGAGGGAGTGGGAAGGAACCTGTTAAAAAAAAGATAAAATAAGCAGGCAGAAAGCAGACTGTGTGGATGATATTTAAAAATAACCTCACTAAAACTCAGCAAATGTACACTACTTATCAAAGAATTTTAGAAAAGCCAAAAAGGAGTGGGGAGAAGCAGGTGGGGTGACACAGCAGCACAAAAACCCCCTTAGAATTAATTAAGGCAACGTTTAAAAACATTTGGGTCTGTTCAAACAGGGAAAATGAAAAAGTAGGAAATTAAGATTGAGTAGAAAAGAAATTTAAATCATGTTAAATCATAAAATACCTTGCTTCATTAACAAGATCCACAATTTAGATAGCTTGATTGTTAAGAGCTGCTGTTCACAGGAAAATGTCCAGTTTATCTATTCAGGGCTGTACTCAGCACGGGTATCCATGTGTGTTCTGCAGAACTACCTCATGCATGAGTTTTTTCTTCTGTAATGCCCAGTAAGGCATTAGGATAAAAATGGAGGACCTGGAAAGACTTCTTTTTTTTAAATAGCTAGTAACAATCTTTTTTTTTCCTCTAGAAAATTATTTTTAGAAAATACCAGAACAAATCACTGACTGTTAGTGTAGTTTGGGTTTTAGTTTGTTTAATATGATTCATGGCTGCTTTCAAAATTGTTGACTTGAAACAAAATTAACCATAGTTTTTGAATTTTGTTTAAAGGAAGTTGACAGTAGAAGAGAGGGAGCGTCTACAGAAGGAAGAAAAGCTTTCTAAAGTAGATGAAAAAATTATTCATGCTGCTGAAGAACTTAATAGCTACAGGTAATTGCAGATTTTAGTTGCTGCAATCACTTGTTCCAAAGTGAAGAAAGTGCAACAGAGAATTTAAAAAAACACAGCATAAGCAAATGTATTTTCTTCCAGTTTCTTTGTAATGTTTGTGTGTAATAATACAGACTAAGGGTGGTTTTACTTTGTTGAAACATTTGGGTGTTGAGTATTATGGCATCTGCTCTTCTATTAGAATCCTAATTGTACTGATACAGTAGCTTTAATGGTGTGGTAGAAGTGGGTCTCTAATCTAGTTCCCCTTATTGAACAAAGCTAAAAATAAAAAGTTAAGAGAGTGTTGTGAAATAAATGGAATGTTCAGTTTTCCTACAGAGCTAACATTTCTGCTGTATAGTTATAGTGTTCTGTTTCTGTTTCTCAAAGCTTTTCAGATAGTCCTGTTGCTTAGAAATTATTTGCCAAAATATTGTCATGGGTGAATATTTGCTGTAGCTGTTTCTTAACTGCTTTGCTCTGGTTTTTGTTACACTAGCTGTGTACCTCTGGTTTCTTTCTGCATTTCCTCTAACTGTGGCATAATTTTTCAATATGTAATGTGTATTTGCTATTTTACTTCATTGTTTATGGGGGTATTAGGCCTAACTGAGCAGTAGTGATGAATACTTCTTCTTTGTGGACATTCTTCAGTATTCATACAGGAAGACAGAATCTCTTCCTGATTTATCCAGAACATGGATTTTGTAGGCATCCTAATTTTAAAGATAATATTGCAAATTGAGTATAACCAAGTGTCTGTGTCTTTGGCCCACCTGCTGAGAAAGTGTAGAACCCAGAGAGGCTGTGCACAGGGCAGCTGGCACCAAAGGTGGCATCAGACATGGGGTCTTGAAGTAACTTCAGTGCAGATGCGTGTCCCTCAGGCCTGACTGGTAGCCTGTGGCAGTGTGGTGCTCCAGCCACACCAGTTCCTGTGCTGAGCTGGGTGAGGCTGGCTGGTAGGGCATGTGAGGAAGGACAGGACAGCCTTTATGCTGGAAACATCACAAACCATTGAAAAGTTTGGGATGTGTTGGGGTTTGGGTTCTGTTCTCTTGTTTGCATCCTTGTTTGCCTAAAATGTAAGGCCTAGAATTTTCACTGCTAGTATAATTTTTTATAATTATCCCATGGGCCTAAGTGACAATACTGTGTTTTGGGATTAAAAAACAACTTTATTACACCTTGTGGCTATTGTTGAGTTTATTGTATTCAAAACTTTTCTGCATGTTTTATTACAATATCATAAATTCTCATTTTGTTACAGAGAGCGAGCAAAGGACCTGGAAGAAGAGCTGGAGAGAACAATTCGTTCTTATGAGAATCAGGTATTTTGGGCTTTGTGACAACATCCATGCCAGCAAGAGGGATTTACTGCAACTGGAGTATCACTTGCTGTTAGGTTGTGAACTGCATTGGCTTGGCTTTGTCTGATTTTGCCTCCCCCTCCCTCTTCTTAATGTCATCTGGTTTTGACTGACACGATTTCATAGCAGAGATCACCAGATAACTTTATTGAAAAGTTGCATTTTCAGTTTAGGCACCTCATTATAAATTACTGACACACATTGAATTTACAAAAAAAACCATATAATCATAAGTTTTGAATAATGAATCTCTCGTTAACAGATTACTTCACATGAGAAAAAAGCTCATGATAATTGGGTAAGTTCCAAATACTGAATTTTCTGTGTTTTCTGCATCTTCATTTTTCATTATTTGAAAAGTTTGCTTTATCACCTTTTGGTTCACACTAAAAACAGATCATCAAAATTATCTCTTAACCTTTCACTTTGAAAAATATTTCTTGCATAAATACACAAAAGCATGTTGAAAACACTTCTATTATATAAAATAGTTGGAAAAATTAAACTGGATACTTATGAACACAGTAGAATGATAATCTTATATAATTTATTATAGCAATAAATCTGCTGGAAGAACATGACACCATATAACAAATGTGTGACATTTTGCTAATAATGAAAGCTTTTTGGCCTTGTTTCAATGCCATTTTGATATTTTCTTTGGGTGTACTTCACATCTTTTATCTACAAGTAGAACACATTATGTCCTGTGAGAACAGTATGTTCCATTGACAGCTTCCTAACAATGTTTCTACAAAATTTGTTTTTCCCTTTTTTTTCCAATCAGGAGAATTTAAAATATCTCCTGACTAATACATTCTTCACTTTCACAGAATGTCTGAGATAAAATCCTGCTAAAAGCTATGGTGCTTTGTGGTCATAATTCCAGAGATTTTATCTATCTGATTTTAAAATACAACATTCTCACATAGAATTTGAGACTTCAGATCTTCTGTAGATGCTTCAAAGCAGGTATAACCAAAGAATTCAATTTCTGAAGTTTTAAGAACCTGCAGAAAAACCTTATCATTCCTCTAAAATTTGAGTTTTAGAGCTGCTAATATAATTTGCTGACATATGTGAGGCTTCATACATGAGTCATATCTTGTGAAAATGCAATTTATACACTTCACATAGAATGTCTTGGACGTAGGACTTGTCACATTTATGAAGCATTTAATCAAAAAATAGCAATATCTAAGCCTGATTTTTGTCCTTTCCCAAAGCTGACAGCCCGAGCAGCTGAAAGACACCTCAATGATATAAAAAAAGAAAATGCACATAACAGACAAAAGTAAGTGCAGTTCTTCTCCACTCCTAAACAAATGCAGTTTGGCATGTGTTGGATTTAGGCAGATTGATGTTTTCTGTTAATGTATTGTGGCCCAAACACAGCAGAGATATCGCAATGTTTGAGTCCTGAAAGAAGGGGAGTCACTTGAGCTTTCCTGTAATTATGACATGTAAGAACTGAGGAACTATGTGAAGTATTGAAATACTCAGGAAAGAAGCAGAATGTAGTATTAGAATACAGATATTGGGGGGGGGTGTTGTTTGTTTGTTTGTTTTAAGTAAGTAAAATGATTTCACAGCTTATCTCAGAAGTTAATGCTGAACTAACTAGCTGGTGGTAATTGAGAGGAACTTTCAGGTGTGAGGTTAACTCATACTTGGAGGGCAATTAGAGTGATGTCATACTAGGAATGTGGCATCTAAAATGTAATTTCAACTTCTGAATTACAGTTTAAACACAGCAGCATAGAGAAATACTTTTTGCATTTTTAAGTTCAGAGTACTGTGACATCCTTTGTCATATTTATTTAGGAAATAAAATACCTTGCTTCATTAACCAGTTAGGTAGAAAGCCTGGCAGTAAACAGTGTAGTCTGGTAAAGCTTTTGCATTTCTTGGTCACTTACTACTTATTTGTTGTCTCTTTGCAGATTAACTGAAGCAGAATTTAAACTTGAACTTTTAGAAAAAGACCCTTATGCTCTTGATATTCCAATGAGACCATTTGGCAGAGGTACAGTATTGAATTGTAAAATAGAGCCTAATTCTTTTGGTTTATGGTTTTGTTTCCCAAGACCACACATATTTAATTGTTTGAAAACTATCTTGGCCATGTGTATGTACAAATACCAGTCATTTAAAAAAAATAATTGGGTCATAAGTGATTCTAGGTCGCATCAAGTATTTTGTTGAAACTAAGAGCATTTGTATTTTTGATGAGAGTAGACTGGGAATATGTTACACATGGTAATGAGAGCACAGTTTTCGTTTTAGTTACACAGTTTGGTTTTTAACTTCACATGAGAAGTTATTTATACAGTTTGCTAAACTAAGTATTGTGAACTTGAGTATTTTGTTTTAACTGTTCCAGAGCATTCCCCATATGGACCCTCACCAATGGGCCGGCCTTCATCTGAAACAAGAGCTTTTCTTTCCCCTCCAACTTTATTGGAGGGTCCTTTAAGGCTTTCACCTATGCTTCCAGGTGGAGGAGGAGGAAGAGGTACAATTCTTAAACTTGAAAATCTATCTATTCTGGATTTCTCTCTCCTCTCCTATAAACCTGTCACACCTTTTCCTCTTGCTAGTGACAAAAAGTATTCAAACAACCAATTCAACATCAACAGTTAATTGAACAAACTCTTCCTGTTTTACAGCTTGCTTCTAAAGCGTTTTAATGTGTAACAATGCAATTGGAAATCTAGTTTTTATTGCTAGGTTGGTCAGTGGATTCATTTTAGAAGCATAAATTAAGAAAAGTAAAAATCCAGACTTATTCCTTGTCTTTTCTTTCTTGGACAGATGGGGTTCTGCTGAAATAAATGTGATTGTAAAGTAAAAGGGAGTCAATTATTTTTCTGAAGAAAGAATACCACCCCTTCCATCTCATTGGTCTACAGTCCGTGAGAGAATGTTGTCAAAAACATGAGGCAGTTTTATTGGAGGTTGTGGTATTAGAAAGTTACTGGTTCAGTAATTTGTTTCCCTTCCCTTTGTTCTAAATTTGAAGTGGCCATCATTCATAGAGAGTGTTTCTTCCCTGCTGATAGAAGGGACCAGGAGGTTTGTGTGTAAGGAGTACAGTTCAGAGATTCCAGAGTAGGTGAAAGTAAGCTGGGGTAGCATGGGTTGTAAGGGAAGAAAAATACCCTCCATTCATATTTCTTACACTGATGGCAGCAGTGTAGGTAAATGCTGTGTAGAGTGAAGTTCAGCATCTGCTACAGGTAATAAAGAAGATACTGTTTAATTTATTTTTACCATTGCACCCATTGCACCCATCAAAGCCTCTACTTAATTAATGGGAAATATGTCTAAATTTCTATTCTCTAAGGATTTCAGTAAGTGTAATTATAGTACTTATCTCAGAGTGCACAAGACACACAATGGCTTCAAGTTTTAGGTTGAATTATAGCAGGGAGAATTAGAGAATGATGGCAGAACTCTGTATTTCTGTAATTTTTCAGACCCAGTCTGTTTTAGAGGAAGCTTGCCATCTAAAATCACTCATTTTTACTGTTCTTATGGCACTTTGATTATGCGTTGACCTGGCCTTAGAGGTGTTTTTTTTGTTTGTTTGGTTTGGATTTTTTGTTTGTTTTTTTTCCTTCTTCTTGAATAAAGAATTAGGACCAGAAGAGTGTTGAATGCAGATGGGTGTTTTATGATACCGGTATTAACTCTCAGCATGCTAATTGTTAGTTTGATTAGCAGCAGGTTTTTATCACTGAGAAGATTATTTATCATGAGAGTGCTGGTGTCTGGTTCATGTTAACTTAAACTTGTAAAATGATTAGTTTTTCAAAAGCATTGCAGGTCCTCTGTGCTGTGCTGTTACTGAGCTAAGACTTTCCACTGCACGCCTTTGAACTCTGCTTGTGGTTGGTAGCAAACAGCAGGAGCATCCTGTGGAGCCAGCACCTCCTGTGGCCTGGCACTGCTGGCATTCCATGATCTGTTCCACTGTTTCCACACTGAATGAGGAAAGCCATGGCAGAGGATTTAAAACACAAGGGTGAATAACTACTGCATTTCTTCAATTAGGATCCAGAGGACCAACTGCCATGTATGAAGCTGGAAGTGAAAGAGGAGAGCTGAATTCTGATAGATTAACTGATCCCCACAGACCACCATCAGATACTGGATCCCTGTCTCCTCCTTGGGAAAAAGAACGCAGGATAATTCTGCCTCCACCAGGTAAAAACTCTGCTTAGCTACTGTATCCATGGAAAAGAGCAGTTACTGACTTGCAGTCTATATTGCACTATTTTGGGTTTAAAAATATTAAATGTTTTCTTGGACCTGCATGTGCAACTGAACTGGGGTTTTTTTAATAGTAGTTTTTTCCTCTTCTTGAACAGTGTGATTCACTTGCACTTCTCTGCTATCTTTAAAGTACATATTGGTATTATCAAGCGACAATCAGCTGTTTGGTTTCGTCATTTTACTGGGAGTTTGTTTAGTGCATTAAAAGACCTGTCTGGACTTGATAGTTAATAAGAGATTTAAGAAGTAAAAAGTTCTAATTTATTTAAATAAAAAACAGGTAATGTTGAAAAATACTATTTTTCAAAAAAAACCCGTTTATATTAATAGTACAGGAGTACCATGGTACATTCATCCTGTCTGGCATGTGTTTTCCTGTTGATACTGTCTCTTCAATGATTATCAGCAGCAAAATCAGTCTTCACTCTCACTTCTTCAGCTAAACATCTGTATTGCACTTAACCGCTCAGGGAAGGCAGAGATGAGTTAAGGGGATTCTGCTGGTATTTCTCAAGGAAAAACTTGGGAGTATGGACAACCTTCCCAGATACCTGTAATAAAGAAGAAAAAATGTTAAAAGTTCAGGAAAAAAAAAATGTAGGTAACCTCAGTTATTACTGCAGCAAGCAATACATGTGTGAAGGCCTGGTGGTGGAACTCAAGGTCCTTTCGGGATGCAGTTTCTCATCTGGCAGGTGTGGTCTGTTGACAGGATCCTGCAGAGAGGTAGTTTGGTTTCTTTCTTGGCCTTTCCTTCTTGTTCTTAGCCCACCTTTGCCCACTGATACAGTTTGTCTTGAAGCTGCATGACAGATTGCTAGATCTGCTGCCAGCAAGTTGGTGGAAACATATTACAGCACTATGAAACATAATGGAAAACAGTATTCTTACCTAAGAATGGCTTAAAACATACAGTTACATATTTTGTCTTCCATCTTCTTTGCTAGGTTGAACCTTTGTTTCAAGGCCCCACTGTTCATAACTTACAGCAGAATTTTGAAAGTTATGATTGCCGAAGTTAAACCAAAAATCAATGAACTTTTTCTTTTGCAGCTCTTTAGCTGAATAGAAAACATAAGCAATTGGATATACTTGGTGGGATTCCTCTGGGTTATTTAAGATTTGTTTGCTCACCCTGATTAATAGACACTTTGTATATTTACAAGAGCTTAAGATACCCAGAGAACCTTTCTGGTCTAAAATTGTGTGGAATGGAAGGAATAAATCTTCACAGACTTGGTTTTTGTGATTTCTTCAATGTTAGGTGAGCCTTATGCTGATCCAGCTCTTCCTGCTCGAAGACAAGAAAGATTTTTCCCTAATCCTCCAAATACTGGAAGACTTTCTGGACCAGCAGAACTACGAGCTTACAATGTTCAGTCTTTTGATAAAACAGGTGGGAGTTGCTTCCATGATACTCTAGAATGGAAAATGCTGTGGTAAGCTGTGGCAAGAGGACAGGTTTTTAGCTACCACAGACCTGAAGTTCCATTGTGTTAGAAACATTTGAACACCTGCTGGCCTTGATGCAGCCATTCCCTGTTGGAGCAATAGCCCTCCCTGCTGTCAGGTGGGCAGGATTCTGTCAATGGCAGTCATCAGGTATTTTTGTGGTCTACCCTCACTGTTCTGTGTGTTAACCACTCATAATTGGTTGAGAGTCTGTTTTGGTCCCTCCCATGAGGCTCTTCACAGCATTAAAACATCACAAACCCATACTTGGATTTCTGTGCCACATTTGGTAAAGTTAGAAAGGCTTAGACTCACAAAGTGTGAAACAGAAACAGCCAAATGTTCAGGTGTCCACTGGCTTGGTGCACAGAGGCAGAAGGTATGAGGCCTCTTCCTTCAAACTGTTGACCATAGTGGCAGCTTTTTGTAGGTCACAGTGAATTGCCCCCAGTTTAATCACACCTTTCACTGACCCACTAGTTTTGAATTGGCCAATTATGTACATTTTAGTTTGTGACACTTGGCAACTGCCAGAAGCTCATAGGTAAAGTTTGGTCACAGAGCTTCATACTTACTAAGCATTTTTCATCTTTATGTAATGCCCTGGTAAGTCACACGTGTCTGATTCATCAATGAACTGAAGCCATTAAATTCCCAGCAGAAACTTCACCACCCAGGACTCAGTTCCTGACAGGATCGGTAGGGAGTTGCCATCTCCCTTGCACCGTTTCTGGCCAGAGGAGAGAGAACCTTTGCTACTCGGTGTCACAGTGTGTGAGAACTGGGAATGCTGAATGTAGTTTCAAGTTGAAAGTTCAGGTTTCAAAGTGAGTTATTCTTTACTTGAAGACAGTTCTGTCCCTGTGCAGCTACTGACCTTCCCTGTTTCCCAAGCCTTCTGGCAGTTTCGCTTCTGCTTTTTCACTTCTGCCTTCTGATACTTCATGTTCCACTGAGCTCCTTCTTCTAGCACCTGGCTGCTGACTGAAGGGCAGGAGAGGTGCGCTGTCTTTGCATTAATTAATGCATCCTTTTTTTTACCCCTTTCTTCAGTCACTGCCGAGCAACAATTAATTTATTTTTTTAAACGTTGTAGTCAGTTCCTGGGCAATTTGGAGCTGCTTGAATGGAAACAGGGTTTTGGATAACTTTGTTGCAAGCATCTACCAGGTCATTAAGAATGTGTGAATGTTGCTTTTTAGAGAAACGTAATTTCACTAGCGTTGGCTGCGTATTTGTAAAAAAAAACCAAAACCCAAAAAAAGCCCTTCAATTAAAAAACCAACCCCCAAAAAACAGCCCATCCAGCACATCTGTCTTCAGAACAGCAGAGTGTCTCACAGTACTGAAATCAAAGCTCCTACTCATTAGAGTTAACAGGTTACATTTCTTAGGAAGATAATCAAAATGTTATTTAAAGTGAACAAAAGAATATGGATTTTCCTAAGATGGTGTGGTAAACTATGAAACTTTTTACTTGAGGAGGTACCTGGAGCAGGAGACATCTTGCCAGAAAGAAGAGTTAGAGGTTGACAGAGTTTGTGAGGAACTTCTAAGGACCTAAAATGCAAAGTGTTATGCAACATAAATATCAAGGCATGAGTATTCTCTCTCTGTGAATAGAAGTTGAAATGTTTTAGATTAAGTAACAATATCATCAACAAGGCCAAGCCTGCTTGAAATGACAAGTAATTTAGAGTTTTTGAAAAGACCTGTCTGTTTATTGATAAAAAAAGCTTTGTTTGCTTTCAAGGAGTAGAAACACAACAAGCACATAAAATTCTGTCACCAGTTAGAAGTCGTTTTGGTTTGTTGTTTTGCAGTATAATCATCTCTATTCAAGCTGCAGCATAAGAAAGCAATATTTTTCAAATCCCAGATTTGGGGGGTTGTTTTTTTGTTTAAAGACAGTGTATTTAGTGTATGAATTTAGTATAGTTATATCCAGTCGGATTCTACTCTCTGACAATTCCTTTTAATAGTTTTCTCTAGTTGTTGTTAAAAATACTTGTTCCCAGCAAAGTTTAAAAGTAAAAAGATTGAAGTCTCTATTTATCTCTACTTATAAAGTAAATAAGGCAAATGAGAGGAGGAGGATCCTGATGATGGTTATTATTAGTATTTCTTCTGACTACTCGTCCAAACCTGATGTAGTTCTGGAAGTTTCCTTGATATTTGTGAGCCAGGGAGGGAATTGTTTTTGTCATACTTGAATAGGATTGGTGTGAAGCTGTGTGCCAAAAGCATATCATAGGCCAGCCATTCCCAGCATGGGGCTTACCGAAGAAATAAACTATTAGTGGGAGGGAGGGGGAAAATGGAACTGCTGCTTGCTGTTGGTTTTGTTTCCAGTCTATCCTGATTTCAGAAAAAAATACTGAAGTCAGTGGAGAGAAAAAGATCAGCACTGAATAACTTTTTAAACTTTTGCATACAGATGGACAGACATCTTCAGAACATAGTCCACGAACAGAACCAAGTGGAGAGGGGATGAAGGATCATTCTAACCTTAGTGTAAGTAGCTAAAGAGGGACTTGATTTAAAGGTTTAATTTTCTGCAAAAAACATAGAAATATTTGTCTGTAGTCCATTGGTCACATTATGCTGCACTCTTCAGTGCAAATTGTAAAATTATATGTATACTTTACCACAACACTTATTGTCTTGTGAATTACTTTGATGTATTACTAATATAATCCCTGTTGAAAATTAATTATATCCCAAAGGACGAAACCATGGTCAAGCAGATGGTCAGTACATGTAGATAGCCTTGCTCTGCAGCTAAGGCAGAGTTGGAACTAGCTCTTAGCTAGTGTCACACCCACATGAAAGTGGGCCTGATGGCTCTGGAGATGTTCCCTTTCCTTCCCCTAACTTCCCTGGTTTCCTTGTGTTGCAGAACTCGCTCCCTGATCAGTCGCTGGCACCTGAAAGTGAAGCTGTGGCTTCAGGGTTTGCACCCCCACCTTTCCCTCCAGTCAGACCCCCACTGATGCCTGTGGATCCCAGAGCACCACCAGTACCTTTCATGAGACGAGGCCCTCCTTTTCCTCCCCCTCCTCCTGCTGGCATCTACGGACCACGGGAATTCTTTCCAGGGCCACGGGAACGCTTCCCAGCACGAGACTTTGGGCCTCCACGCCCTCCGCTGCCAAGTACGTGCCTTTAGCCAGCCTTTGCTTCAAGCTGATGAGCATGAGTGCTTTTGCAGGTAGTGAGGTACTACAGGGGGTAGATGTGTACATATTTGCACAACTTCTTCCCAGTTCAGCTAACAGGGAGCATCTTTTCTGATTGAGGTTAGTTGTGTTGTACACTTCCTTTTTCACAACAGCTCATCTTGATCTTTTTACAAATACTAGCTTTGGCTGGAAAATATGGAACATGTGCTGTTCAGCACTTAGAGGATTCTTTTTGAAAAGTAGGAAAGCAAGTTGGTAGGTTACCTTAATCCTTTTCTTCCTATGAAATTGCATCTTTCATAAATCTTAAAAGTTTCATCCTCTGGCTCTGAAGTGTGCTGGTGCCCTGCAAAGGGACAGTCCCAAAACAACTGTTTACCCTTGGAGTTTGCATGACTGGAGCAAGGTGTAAGTATCAGACTACAGGACTTCTTTCTGACTCTTGCTAATTCTCTGAGTATTTGTGAAAAACTAAGCTATTCATCTGCCAAAATATCTGTAAGGGGTGGCAGATAAGGGTTGCTGTGGCCAGCTGAAGGGGCAGCAGCAGCCCAGGAGCTGGCACGTTGGCTGCTGCTTTGAGACGCTTGTGGGTAACTACTGAGAAAAGTGATGGTTTTGCCCTCCTTTTGCCTTCTGTCTCTCTGGATCCTGACATGTGACTTCTAGTTAGAGAGGCCTAGCTGAGCAGTAAGCCAGCAAGAGGAGCAGGTGTAGATGTTTACTGTTGGGGTTGGTATTAACTGGATTACTCTGATTCTCTCACAGTAAGAAGTCCATTTCCAATGAGACCTTATCCTCACTATCCACCTCAACGACCTGGATTTTTGCCTCCACCACCTCCTCCTGAAAATAGAATTGAACCATCTCAGTCAAATCCATCAGCTGTAGAACCAGAACCACAGCAGGAGACTTGACAGTCATTTGGGGAATGTCCTGAACCAGTTTTGTGCTCTCCTACTGGCATTTTTCCTTATGTTAAGTAACCATTGTTACTTAGGTCTATACAAACTACTTCGCTCAAATTGAAGCTTAATAGGGAAAATTCTCAGGATAGTATTTTGTAAATAAAGAATTAAATACCTATGAATATTGTGAATAAGTGATTTCCACTGTACAATAGTCATTTTAAATTACGCATTTCTAACTTGGGTAGTCTCTTCAAAGGTGTATAAAATTAAATCATGTGAACCTTATTGTAAAAGTCCAGCTGCTTTGTGCTGGTTGAGCTGTACAGGGAGTCTCTCTGCATGCCAAATGTGATGCTTGCTGCTTTATGAATAGGATGTGAAAACAAATGGAAACAGTTAATAAAAATCTACAGAAAATGAAAGCAATGTCACTGGTAACATGGTCTAATAGATAGGTAAAGATGAATAACCATGGTTCTCCACTCGAGTCCCCTCTGTGTTAATGGCCTTATAGGTGATCTTTCACCTCTCGAGCTCTACACTGTGGCAGTTCTCCTGCCATGGCACTGAGGGGGCAGCAGAAAAGCTGGAGTAGTGTAGTGTTTATTGAAGATGTGTACAGGGGGTTTTTATGACTTGGGAAGAAGGAGTCAGAGCTAGGATATGCTCCAGCACAGCCCAGCCCAGCCCTTGCTTTTGAAGACAAATATCTGCAACAAACCAATAGGAGGGGTGTGTTTTTACTGTCTCAACATGAGTTTGGTTTAATACCAGTATTAGGAAAATGCTGGGCAGGACAAAAGCAGAATTAGAAAGTCCAAGGAGAAAGTGGCAAACTGCAGCATTAGTAAGTCTTTGTCTGTAAAAGGAGTTGGTGTGCTACCTGGTTCACCTCTTCAGGTTCCTGTGTGGTGCTTCCCTGGCAGGAGTGGCTGTCCCAGCAGGCACAGTACACCCCCTGCAGCCAGGGTGGGGCTGCCCAGTGCCAGGCTGCATCTGGGCAGAGCCAAGCTCTGCTTTCAGTGCTGACTGTACAATCTAAAGACTTCTGCTAGGAGCTGGTGGCTGTTCTGACAGTTTGTCTTCAGCTTGAAAACAATGTAAGGACTCAGTTCAGTCATTTGGTAAGGGACCCTCTAAGATAAAGACGAGAACTGGTTTTAGCAAGCCTCAACTCAGCAGCAGTTCAACCACTAGCCTCCATTCTCTGCATGCACGCACACATAACACACAGTTTCAGGCTTTAATGTAAATGCAGCCACCACCCCCCATAATTAGAAGTTACCAAAAAAACCTCCAGCCCACTTTTTTTGTAAGTGCTGAGGTTGAGTCTGCCAAGGGAGCATTTTCTCTTGTAGCTCAGTCTTCCTGCTCCTACCATTGTTTCCACGTTGGCTTGTTTCAGCTTTAGAATTCTTCCATGGCTCACTCCTACAATTTCTTTATCCCTTCTGCTTCTAGTTTAGCCCTCAAAGTATTTAGGTTAAGCATTTGTACTCCAGTGATTCAATGACAGATTCTGACAACAGACATTTCAAAGCATCATCCATGTTAAATTAACTTTGTAGTTTAACATAGCTGTTGCATCAGCTTTAGCCAATTAGTTGATGGCTATGAGTTTGCCTGAGAGACTTCACAAGGATTCTCAAAGGAATTACTGAGTTTTTACCCTTGTCCTTATCATCAGTCCTAGGAGCAACCAGAACTGCCAAATACAGCCTTGCCCCTGCACAGAGAACCAGGGTTTAGCACAGAAATCCTGGCTGGTAACACTGCCATTAACCTTTTTCATTCCTTGCCCAAGTCACCTGGGAGGCTGCAAAAACTATTTATGAATGTATCTCTGTTTTCTGAGCAAACACAGTATTTTCTCCATGTGGGTTAAATATTTGTTCTAAGTTAACTCTGAAAAATTCTTCCTCCACCAAAACAGTCTATGCCCACAATGGTACTGAAATCTGCAGGCTAAAGGAAAGATAGTTGAACTAAGAAAATGCAGGAAAAGCATGGATTAGATCATCCTGAAAAGAGAATGGCATCATTTGTGACATTTTTTCCCTCCCTAGTAGCAGTCCAAAATTTTATTTGAAAGCAAGCTCAGGTTTATGTAATAGGAAGCAGGTAGATGGTAACCTGTCAAATGTAGAAAGGCCACACAAAAGTGTATGTGGGGAAGTCCCTGTTCTGCCCACACCCAAAAGAATAAGGAAAAGAGTAAGTTTTGACAGATGAAGGCTTGTGTTCCAAGCTCCTACAGTGAATCTAGAATGCAAAAGACTGACATTGCCATCTCTTCAGCAAATACAAAGAAACAACAAAAATAAAATTCCTTTTGGCATTATGCAAGTTCAAAGTAATTTTGCAATAGTTTGTTAAGGTCCCACTCCAAATGCAAGAGAATGTTATCTTAATTTCCTAGCAATTACAGATTACTTCAGCTTGAATCCCTTCATCCTGGTATCACTAATCAAAATTACTGCTGAAAATACAGGCAGACAACAAACCCCACTTCTATCTATTCCTAAGAGGAGAAAAATCAGGGGTGCATTTCTCCACCACTACTCAAGGTATGGCTTTCACCACAGCCTCCTGCTTTAATGGACTCCCTGAAATTTCCAGGATAGATTCTAGCCATCTGTTTTAGGTACACTGACTTCTTCCCTGAACACAAGCCACACCGAGTGAGCAGACTCCAGGCTGTATGAAACAAATCAGACCTGGAGCATTCTAACACTGCACAGCCATTGCTAAGAGCCAGCTCTGGCTGCAGCTGCAGCGAGTGAAAGGGCTGCACATCCCCCTGCTGTAGTCAGGTGGCTGCTTCCCCTGCTCCCCACCATATCTTTCAAGATTAACTTAATTAAAACAAAGCAGTAAATAGGTTAGACCAAACAGATTAAAAACACATTTATACAACAGAAAGGCAAACAGGTTACTTCCCAACTCTGTTTAGTAAGGCAGTTACCCATAAAATGCAGTAGCTTACAGAGATAAAATTACCATTCTGCATCTGGATGCAGAATTTGCTTTATTTGTTTCTGGCTTTTTCTGTGTGACTTCCTGAAATCTTGAACCCTTCACAACCAAACCTCAAGTTCAGATGCTGCTGAGCAATCACCATCAGATTTATCTGCTACATGAAACTCCTTTCTGAGGCAGAGCCCTGAAAGGCACCAAAACAAGTCCCAATATTTCACTTCCCTGGAACATGAAAAGCTGTAACTATATTTACCTTATCTTAATCACCCACAGCGTCTCTTCAGTATGTTGGCAAACGATCTTGCTTACCAAATCTGGAAGATCCAGGAAACTGCTTCAACAAGCAGTGCAGTTTTCACACTTGGCAGCAGTTTGGGCTATGGTAACATGTAGGTCAGAAGCTCGAATAAATCCGTGCTTGGCACGCACACACTGACCAGCCACTCTGACAAGCCTCACAGCACAGTCAGCCACTGCAGGGCACAGCAGCTCTCCAACAGCTGAGCAGACATTGCAGCTTTCATTCAGAAGGCACAGCTGTGTACTCTGAGTACAGATAAAACGTCAAACTGAAGCGTTGCAGGTATTCATAATCTATTTAATAGTGGGACACCAAAGAAGTACTACACATTTTTCTTGAGCACATTAGATTTTGATTTAAGCAATTGCAATTGATGAAGTAATTTCTCAAAAATAGTCTTCTATATTCTACAATCCACAGTTTACTGTATCAGTCTAATAGGTCATATAATGATATACTGTTTGTGCTAACTGGTCTGATCTTTAGCAAAGCATCCTTCCCATTCCTCCACCACCCCAAAAAGTGTTGACAAAATTCAGCCAAATTTAAAAAAATTGTGTGACTTATTTTAGATTTTTCTGCTGACCTAAACACAATGGGAGCTACTAGTTATACACATCTTATGAACGATGTTGCATTTTAATTCTAGAAATCTTCATGCTGATAACAATAAAGTATTTTATACAGCAATCAATTTTTAATGCTTTATTCATTGATTAAAAGAATATAACATTTAACATAAACCATACAACATCAGTCATCAATTCAAACATTCAGCTGGTTTCCTTACATTTTCTGTCAGGAGTTTTTTTTTAAATCTGATCACATTTATAAGATAAAATCTCACCACATCTGGCATATACACACACTGTGCCAGTGGATTCACTCTACTGATGTACATATAAAATCCGCATGGTATGTGCTCACTGGAGACAAAACAGCGCACACCTGTCAAAAGGTCATTTTAATATAAGATGGTAAAACCATTTGTAAAACACATATAAACTTTTTCCATAAATAGAATCATATCTGGACATCTGTTGCATAAATTGTGTTTTCCAAAGCTTACAATATAGCAGCCAGGTCTCAGCACTGCTGGGCACCCACGTTGGCCACTTACTTTATTATTGCAGACTGTCCTTTAAACATTAAATGCACAACATTCGTACCACTTAAAACTGGGGTCAGGTGGAAGTCTCACAGAGACCACGTCTGTACCGCGGTTGCCCTGAAACAGTTACATCGGCTTCTAAAGCCTCTCAGATATAACAAGATTTTAAAACATACTTCATGGAATGTTCTTCATGCATTATAGCAGCTCATACCTGTGATAGAACAAGCTTTGTATTTGTTTCCTTTCCTTCCTTTACATTCACTATTCACAGTGAAACAGGTGCATGTTTGTTAAGAGTTCTGAGGTTGCTGACTGAGCCACAGCACAGCTGTGTACCACAGGTCGAAATTCGACCTTATATATTACAATCTAGCAGTATCTGGCTGGCCAAAAGTTGGCCTGCCCCTGCCAGCATGTGGGCACTTCTTCGTTTTTAATCTATTCTTTGGCAGCTGACACAGGCGCTGACAGAGAAAATCCAGTGACTTGGTTGTTAGGGATTTCACGACTAATGTTTGTTTGCAGGTGTAGACCTTTGTATTGAAATCTTCACTGTTATGCGTTTACCTCACCGGAGCGCACATTTCTTGCTTTCTCCTTTTAAACTTTGGCCCAAAGCTAACTTTTAAGGAAGATGACAGAACGTGAGAACAAACAAGGAGGAGCTTGCAAAGAATCCAAAAGACTACAGCTTTATGGAGTGGATGTGTAAGTGCAGGAACCTGAACCGCTAGTGTTTCACACCGCCGCTTAGCAGCTAAGGAAAGCCGAGAATGGAGTTAAGCCATGCTGCAGAATCCGCACGTGAAATCAAGCAAGGTAAGAGTCTTACAGTGAACAGCCCTGGACAGACTTCTCGTCCCTTAAGCCTATTAAGTAGCATGCTACTGGATTAAGCACACAATGACAGCACAGAGATCCACTGGGCTATGGATATGGGTATTAAAAACAGTTGGCTCCCGAGCACAGGACTCCAATAGAATAGCAAAAGAATTCAAAATGCAGTTACTCAATTAAAGTAAAGTTAGCCGGCAACCTCAGACAGCCTTTGGCTGTATCTTTGCAAGGTTTGGTAGACAAGTCCATTAACCGTGAAAACCCTAAACACTGCCACTTTCAGCTTCTAAACCAATACCCGACTACGTTCTTTGATCAAGAAGTAGAATACACATATATAATTCTATATAGCTAATACTGATTAAACACAGCACAAAAGGGGTTAATTCACACTACCGAAAAAACATAATAGGACCCTACTTGCATATGTAACCACAGGAATTGTAAATAAGGAGCTAAATGCCTTCACTGAAGCTTTGCATCTCTCTGTAAAAGTGACGGGTTGGCTCAGTGAAGACACTGAGCAGCTCTATGTCCATGACGGCGTGCCAAGGGCGACCCAATCCGAGAGATACTTGCTCAATGAAATTGTGTACTGGATCCACATCCTGATCAGCCAGTTCTCCTTGGTCGAATTCAATGCTTTCTTCTGTGACTTCCAGTACTTTCAGGTTAGAGCCACGAAGACGAGCAATTGCTATAAGATTATGAGCCCAGACTGTGTAACCTATGGGGAAATAAAAAGTTGTTTTGTCATTTTCCTACAAGGTATTTTCTTACTCTAGTACTTAATACCAGACCATCCCAGTATCTCTCCCAGCCTATTCCATCATGTTCCATCTGGCAGAATTCTCCTAGGGCATGGTGGGGGCTTTCTGGTTTCAAGTGGTGAAGCCCCCATTTTACACTTTGAATAAGTAAGTATGAAAATATTTCAGCTCATTTAATCAACCTTTTCTAGATCTTTTTCTCCTGCTTGCAGAGCAGTGGACTACTGTAGGTTTATATGAAACTTCAAACCTCCTGTGATCTACTGTGTAGTAAAATTAGAACAAAAAAAAGTGAGTTATTAATTAACTGAATGCATAAAAGGAATGCTTTAAAACTCTGCTTATGCTAGAAAAAAAGATTTGCTTTCATTGCTTTAGAAAGCAGACTAAAAAAAAAAACCAAGCCACCACCAAACAAAGTCAGCATGCACACAAACCAGAAGCCTCTGCAGCCTCTTCATGTCATCTCAGTGTGTGTGTTTATGTACATATATATACATACACACATGTAAGATAAACTACATGTATCTTGTTATTCTGAGATAAAATATAATTACAAAGTTTCCCTCTCTTGGCACTATATATTAGCATTTCTCTTTAAAAACTCCTACTCCCCAGTTACCTGCAAGCTTTCTGTGCCCTGGCTAAGAGAAATGCAAAGTTCCTCCCTATTCAGATGCAAACCACAGATGGGAACTTCCCTTTTGGGGAGCTCTGCCAAATCAACCCTTCCATTGCAAAAGGCAAGGCTCATTTCTGCCATGATCATCACTCTTGCAGGTGCTAAACTTCTTGGTGAGATGCCCAAGTAGATTCCAAGTAAAGCTGCAGTCTGTACAATATTTGAACTGGGAAAGCTGAAGTGCTGAGCAGTAAAAGCTAACTGTGGTTTGGTCTTCCAACAATGCAGTTAACATGCTCTACATCATAACGTATCAAAATAGATTGTCAGAGAATGAAGAAAAGATGTCAAAGTAATAAATAAAATAAATTTCTGTTTTGTTTTCTTTTACTTTTTTCTATTGTGTCTCTGGAAGTATGTTGGTAAGGGTAGGTGTTCAACAAAGAAGCCTGCACATATCTGTAAGGCTCATTTTTGGTATATTAACCATTACAAATGCATTAATTCCCACAATCTTCATCTGCTGGATACTTTGCCTCCAACACAACTGTCCACAGAAGATGAAACTGTCTTAATTCAGACAGCTAAATTCAGTGTCCCTTCCTTAACAGGGACATTGAACTCAATGGAAAATTCCTCCCTGTATGATAACACAGTCCTGTCAGGATATGGAGCTCACACCACCTTCCAGTTATCTTGACTGTAAAGGTACTTATCAAATAAATCTTTGAAAGCAAGTGCAAGAATAAAGGGAAAAAAAAAAAAAAAAAGCCCTGTACACAAAACCCCTTTACCATCATTTGGGCAGGTACATTTGGGCAGGTATATGGCTTTTGCTGTAACTTTTTATGGTGAGGTCCTCTATGCACTAGAACAACCATCTTATTCCCAACTTAATCTCATTTTAGATGAACTCTCCTTTCAAAACCTCTGCCTGAAATTTCTTTGTGACCACCCAGCTGCCAAAAAGTCTCTCTCTAGCTAAGTATTCAGAGGTAAGAAGAAAAGATCACTTCACTACTGGTATCACTGAACAACAAATTTACCATGAGCACACTGTAATTTATTCCTCCTTGCTAGTAAAAATTTCAACTTTAATTTTGCTCATGGACAGAATAAAACTTCACCACGATGTTTATAACACAAAGTCATAAAAATCCATGTGGAAGTATCCTTCCTTAAGGAGGAAGTAAAAAAGACCTTTGTTCTCACAGATGGACCATGCTTTTTATTCACAGTGCCGGATCATACCACTATGGTATCCTACTGTCTCCATCCCATCCCAAATGGTCACACACTCTTTACAACCCTTTCTTTGTTCTACAAGAATGTATTTAACATCTGCCTTCCTCTGGCTCCTGGACATGGACATTTCCACCATTTGTCGGTGGCAAGACAATGACTTCCCCAAAAGACAATCTTGAGGCAGCCCATAGGAAGTGTCCTTAGCATATGTTTTCCCCTTCCCCTTTCAGTCAATGACAAGTGGCAGCCACAAGTAGATGGAAATAGAAGCTTTTTCAAAAGCAAACTAATACCAGAAGAGGAAATATACACACACACACAAAAGCCTGAGAAGCACTGGAAGCTGAAGAATAACCACTTCAGGAGACAGATGAAGAAACCTGAGCACTTCAAGCACCTTGAACAAAACCACCTTCTTTTCCTGAAGAAAACTTCACAATATAATATGACAAGTGGAGCCATTAAACATTATATGGTAAACCTCAGGGAATCCAAGCATGAGGCTAAGATGCTGTACTGGATATTTCTTCCTAATAGTTTTCCATCTACAGCTACTACTCTCCAAGAATGATGCTTGCAGTATAGTACTAGAAAGTTATGTCCTCAGCTTAGAAAAGATCAGGAGGCATTTATAAGCAGCTTAGCCAGCTTCTGCTGCAAGGAGGGGAAAAAGAAGGGTAAAGCATGCAAATCCCAATGTAACAGCAAGGTGATATTTGGCCATTTTCTCACACGGGCAGACACAGCATCTCTCCAAAGAAAGGTGAACCAACCATTTGCTAGACAGAAGCATAAGGGATGTTTGCTTTCCCAATACTCTGCACAGACTAATAGTTTCTACTGAACAGACATGTGCTGATATGATACTTACACTAGCTTATGTTCAGATGCTTCACTAGCTTTTAAAGTTAGACAATATATTAGAGGGCTTTTCTGAAGCAGAAGGATAATTTAAGGTAACACAATTTAAATTTTTTTAAAGGTCCTCAAACATGTATCCAAATGTCAGAAGAAACTGCTAAAAGCCACCCCTAGATTGGTACAATCATGTACCAGCATCCAAAATCTGTCTCACCTGGAAATGATTAAGGAGAGACAACTCAATTGATCATAACTTCCCTGCCCCCTGCAATGATTTTTCAGTAAAAGACCACAGAAAAAAAAAGAGCAAATACAGCAGGACCTTCTGACTTCAACCGATGGAAATCTGAATGTCCACCTCCTACTGCTGAAGGTCTCCTGTTTGTACTGAAAAACTGGAGGTTTACTCCCCCAAGCAGTCTGATGAAACACATTTATTCTTATGCAACACAATAGCCATTGCTTAACTCCTTCATGCATCAGCAAATTTGGTCTTGGAAAGCTGATTCCAGCACAAATAAAAAAAATTATTCTGCATTATTTCAGTTTTGAGTGCCTTAAAATTTGCCAGACTGCTGTAACTTCTACCACCAAGTTCTCTATTGATGACAGAGCTGAAAAAATTCTAGAAGTTATTTGCTACTATATGGCAAATAAGTAAGTGGGATAAACCTAGTTCTGGTATTACTGGTGAGGCAACCCCCTCTACATATTTTGCAGCCTTCATCTGCTGGTAATCTTACCAAATTTGTAACACATTTCTTCTTCTCAGCTTTGGGGCACTTAACCCGTGTTATTTACAAACAGGATGCAAAATCATCTCATCTTGCCAACACATGAGCTCACAGAAAAACAGCAAATGTTTTCAGTTCACATACACATAACCAGTCACTTAATGGAACTTGCACAGTGCAGACCACTTTCAGGATAAGCTTCCTGGAATGCTCACTTCTTAAGTTATCCTCATTTCTGTGAGGAGTTTAATAAAATCCTACATGACTTCTCAACAGATGTTAGTAAGACACAGGCAGGTTTAAAACTCGTTTACATTAAACACCTTCAACAACAGCATGTATAGCAACAGTGCAGCAGCCTTTTGTATAACATGCTACTAAAACACACTATGATTAGAAAGGCAGAAAGCTTGTAAGCATTTAAAAGTTACATACTATGCCCATGCAATATGTTACCTACCATGAACAGCTAGGAGAGACAGTCTTGTGCACCTCCAGGCTAACAAGACAAGAGGATCTTCATTCCGGTTGTCACTGAGATCTGGGAAGGCAGACATATCTATCACATCATTCATTAGTATAAAATGAGTGAGGAACTTGTCATACTGCCTGGATATGAGATCAACAACAGCTCCTGAAACACAAGTGACATAGCTGTCAAAGTGAATCCTCTCTAGGGGGATACTGGGCTTAAGAATCCTTAACATATCATCACTCTTGACATCAAAAGCCATTATATAGACCCGAAGATTAGTGCTGTTGCGAGTCAGCGCCTGCCAATTCTCATCTTTTGGCATATTGTCCAATGACTTGTGCATTATGGAAACACTGTGGACCAGGAGAGACAGTCGATGCAAAGGCACATGGTTGCTGTCAGCCAGGACTCTTGCCATTTCAGCTGTAAAATCACAGAAATCCAAAGCGAGCGAACGCAGATTCACAAAGCGCTCCAATTCGACCGCAGTGATAAGAGTGGTATTACCAGGGATGTGGTTGTCCAATAAGCTCAGATGTTCCATGGTGTTGGCTATGGGGTTTGATAAGGAGGACAATGATGTGGGAGTTACTATTTGCAGCATTAACCCACAAGACAGCCATTTCAATTGCCTGCTATTGCCTAATATCTCTTCAAACAGCTGTTGGATTCTGTAAGTAAACAAAACAGACAATGATCCTATTAAACATGGTTTAGTCTTACCAACTGCGTACCATTCAATTGTTTCATTCAAGAATTACTCTTCTTCATTTATAGCCTTATTCTGCAGGAAGATGCTATTATTATAGTTCTTATGAACTGCAACCAGACTGCAGACCTCCCAGAGCATTTTAACATCCACTGCACTTAAAAGGTTAAAATTGTAAACTTAAAGAAATAGGCACTTTGTCTTTCAAAAACGGCGACACACTATGAGCCTTCACTTCACGTATTTTCCAGCATGTATTTAACACCCTCCCACATATATTTTAAGGTTATGCAAATAAGAAAACCTGTAATGCTTTTCAAATGCAGCTCTTGTTTTTAAAAACAGCCTTTTGTATTTCCTAACTTCTCCAGAACTGCAAATTTAGTACGGAAAAAAAGTAATTTTCAATGAAAGGTGACAAACTTGGTTTTGAGAGTAAGTTAGAATGACATGAAATTACCTGCTTGATTTGCTCATTAAAGGTTAAGAACAAACATACAAGAAGATTATTTAAATCCAGAACTAACTCTTGGATTTTCAAGAGCCAACAGGTTCATGTTTTACCAAAACAACTTGGACCCAGTAACATTTCAATCTCAAATTATCAGTGCCAGATTATTATGAGCTTATTCTGATGCACTCACCTCTCCTACCCTTTTTTTTAGTGAATAGATGTTCTTTACATTAAGATATTTTGTTCAAGAAAGCAACAGAAGTATTTCAATTTTTCAATATAAAATTCAAATAGTACAGTCACACTCTAAAAATTTTCCATGTAAGTACAAACAGGATGCAAAATCATCTCATCTTGCCAACACATGAGCTCACAGAAAAACAGCAAATGTTTTCAGTTCACATACACATAACCAGTCACTTAATGGAACTTGCACAGTGCAGACCACTTTCAGGATAAGCTTCCTGGAATGCTCACTTAAGTTATCCTCATTTCTGTGAGGAGTTTAATAAAATCCTACATGACTTCTCAACAGATGTTAGTAAGACACAGGCAGGTTTAAAACTCATTTACATTAAACACCTTTAACAACAGCATGTATAGCAACAGTGCAGCAGCCTTTTGTATAACATGCTACTAAAACACACTATGATTAGAAAGGCAGAAAGCTTGTAAGCATTTAAAAGTTACATACTATGCCCATGCAATATGTTACCTACCATGAACAGCTAGGAGAGACAGTCTTGTGCACCTCCAGGCTAATAAGACAAGAGGATCTTCATTCCGGTTGTCACTGAGATCTGGGAAGGCAGACATATCTATCACATCATTCATTAGTATAAAATGAGTGAGGAACTTGTCATACTGCCTGGATATGAGATCAACAACAGCTCCTGAAACACAAGTGACATAGCTGTCAAAGTGAATCCTCTCTAGGGGGATACTGGGCTTAAGAATCCTTAACATATCATCACTCTTGACATCAAAAGCCATTATATAGACCCGAAGATTAGTGCTGTTGCGAGTCAGCGCCTGCCAATTCTCATCTTTTGGCATATTGTCCAATGACTTGTGCATTATGGAAACACTGTGGACCAGGAGAGACAGTCGATGCAAAGGCACATGGTTGCTGTCAGCCAGGACTCTTGCCATTTCAGCTGTAAAATCACAGAAATCCAAAGCGAGCGAACGCAGATTCACAAAGCGCTCCAATTCGACCGCAGTGATAAGAGTGGTATTACCAGGGATGTGGTTGTCCAATAAGCTCAGATGTTCCATGGTGTTGGCTATGGGGTTTGATAAGGAGGACAATGATGTGGGAGTTACTATTTGCAGCATTAACCCACAAGACAGCCATTTCAATTGCCTGCTATTGCCTAATATCTCTTCAAACAGCTGTTGGATTCTGTAAGTAAACAAAACAGACAATGATCCTATTAAACATGGTTTAGTCTTACCAACTGCGTACCATTCAATTGTTTCATTCAAGAATTACTCTTCTTCATTTATAGCCTTATTCTGCAGGAAGATGCTATTATTATAGTTCTTATGAACTGCAACCAGACTGCAGACCTCCCAGAGCATTTTAACATCCACTGCACTTAAAAGGTTAAAATTGTAAACTTAAAGAAATAGGCACTTTGTCTTTCAAAAAAAAGCGACACACTATGAGCCTTCACTTCACGTATTTTCCAGCATGTATTTAACACCCTCCCACATATATTTTAAGGTTATGCAAATAAGAAAACCTGTAATGCTTTTCAAATGCAGCTCTTGTTTTTAAAAACAGCTTTTTGTATTTCCTAACTTCTCCAGAACTGCAAATTTAGTATGGAAAAAAGTAATTTTCAATGAAAGGTGACAAACTTGGTTTTGAGAGTAAGTTAGAATGACGTGAAATTACCTGCTTGATTTGCTCATTAAAGGTTAAGAACAAACATACAAGAAGATTCTTTAAATGCAGAACTAACTCTTGGATTTTCAAGAGCCAACAGGTTCATGTTTTACCAAAACAACTTGGACCCAGTAACATTTCAATCTCAAATTATCAGTGCCAGATTATTATGAGCTTATTCTGATGCATTCACCTCTCCTACCCTTTTTTTTAGTGAATAGATGTTCTTTACATTAAGATATTTTGTTCAAGAAAGCAACAGAAGTATTTCAATTTTTCAATATAAAATTCAAATAGTACAGTCACACTCTAAAAATTTTCTCCATGTAAGTATTTTTCCAGTCTCCATTCCAAAGCTGTAAAGGCCCAAAAGAGTCCTCCTGCCCAAATGACAAGTGTTCTTTAAGCATAGGAACACATGTGTAGGAAAGTATTTGATCTCAAGCCCTGGTCAGCATTACAGAGAAGCAGTTGAGCCAGGCTATGACATCAAGAAATAAGATGCCATAAAACCATAAAATATCAAGAAATAAAATCCAGTATAAAAACAGCAGAAATTTTTGTTCCCCAAATCAGGTAATGGTTTTGCACAGAACACTTCTTTTACTGCTATGAGGATCAGTATAGTTTATACATATAAGCAAAAAATTTTAAAAATTCATTCTCACCCACATAACTTTAATAGAGATAATGTCCAGGCAAAATTAAAGGTTTAGGCCAGTATCCTGACTGACAGCAGAGAAACACTAGCACCTTAAGGTGACAGAACAAGGAAAGCACATGGGGCAATTTATCAAATATCTCTCTAGTTTCCAAAACTTTGTAACTCAGTTCTGAGCAGAAGTGGCTTTAGGTAGTTCTCAACTCTCAGAGACTTCACTTCTACAAATTCATCCAGGTTCCTCCCTTAGGGGAGAAAGGGTTTAGCAACCATAACACCCAATAATAAAGAATTCTGCAGTGGGATTATCTCTTCTTGCTTGCTCTGAACCTGTCACCTTCTACCTTTGATGGCCCATAACCCTTCTGTTGTAATAAAGCTAAAAGATCAGTGCTCACTCATCCTCTCTCTTGGCAAATCCTTATTCATCCCCTCCCCTTGCCTACGTGAGCTTTCTTCCTTCTCCTGTGAAGGTACTGGGTTTGCAAAGCCTGACTTCACCCAAATGGAAAAGCTGGTGTGGTTACTCTATTTATTTTATACCTCAGATCCCAAGGTTTTACCTAGGATAGTCATCAGCTAAAAAGACTTCTACATTTCCAGATTTCTCCAAATATTTTATTTAAAACTGAGGACTCACAACTATGACACAAATGAAACTGTTTTACACAACAGATAACACCCATAGAACAGTGCAGTTTTTCTATTTTATTCCTAGATTTATTTAGAGTTAAGAAGAAACTTATTTGATCCTGGCAATGTTTGTTTTTATAATTATTAATTATAAAAATTAATTATTATTGCCAATGCTTAAATTGAAGGCAGATTATCTCACACCCCCCTAAAGTAAAAGATTCTACCACAGCAATTTCATTTTTCTTCCAAAGAGTCTTCCCTCCCCCCACAGACATCTACAAAAGGTGCTGTAATGGTTGCAACAATGGTAGGATTTATTTTGTGACAGCCCAGGTAATCAATCTTAATAGTGCTTTTAATATTGTACAGAACTGTTAAAGACAAGTTAATTTTGAGGTGTTCAGTAGAATATTACCATCTATATGCCTCACTGAACTAAAAATCTGTTTAAATTGGGGTTCTCATACACCTTAAACATCCGAGCTTAGAAAAATACTTAAGTGTCTGCAAAATTTAATAAAAACAAATATGACACAGAACTCTGCAGTTCTAGGGTAGCTTTTATTCCCAGTGGGAACTGCAGTTTAAAAACCTTTTAAAAGAGAGAGAATGATTTAATGCAATCAACTTTTTATTGCAAGCATCTAAGTATTTACATAAGCATGCAGATTTGTGCTGCTACTCTAATGACTGTAGGTCCTAAGAAAACTTTCTCCAGTTTTTAGCCAGAGAGAGATCAAACATGTCAATAGAGAACATTTAACAGCAATTTTTTCTGAATTGTTTTTAATACCTGCTTTTTTCAAAGGCCAGACAGAAAGCACTATATAAAATGGAAGAAATTAATTTTAACATATTTCAAATAATTTTTAACAGCCTAGAAGGTTTGATTTTTTCCTCCCCTGCAAATTCTTACACACATTATATTTTTCATAAACAGATTGCATCTAACTGGAGTTTGCAAAAATAACTTCAACTGCATTCTAAAAAATAGACACATGAATTCTTGGAAATTAACATCTACCATATTACCATGTTAATTTTACCCCAACTGCCCAGCAGGTACTACAACATTTATGCTAACTTAACACAATTATTTCAAAGCTCACTTATAAAACTGAAATTTGAGCATATAACAGAAAACACAAGCAGAACTCACTCAGCACATGCCAAAAAGCAATGCAGCCTACTAATGTCTCAACAAGTGTCATCAGCCCCCTTTGCTCCCTGCAGGCAGCAATTATGGGATGGTCACTATTGACCTGCAACCTACAAATTATTATACTGAAACAAACAACCTAAAAAATAATTTTTTTTTTAATGTACTTTCACAATTAATGTCCCAAATGGTGTTTTCATCCAGAGGACAAGCTAAAGCCTGACTAAACAGGCACAGTTGGTGTGTTTAAGCTCCCAAACCAGTCCTAACCAGGACTGAAACACATCCATGGCCCTGGACAGGAAGCAGACAGATTACCAAGGTCCATATGGAGGCCATTTGTTTAATTAAACACTATCAACCAAAATATTTTTTTTTAATAACAGAGGCTAAACCAGTTCTTTTGGAAACCAAACTATCTGAACCACACAGATCAATCATGTGAAGCAGATTTCATAAAGCCAAAATTTTAGACAACTACCCTTCATTCAACTCAAGACAAATGAACTGTTTCACTGAGTATCCCAACACTGAGAAACGAAGTTGTAAAGAGAATTTTAGAAAGTAACCAGGGACACACATGCTGTACAGAAAAGGAATGAGCATCACAAATTCATGGAAATGTGTATTTTTGAAAATATGCTCCAAAGCTTCCTCTGCCTCAGGAAAACCCTCAGCCTTAAACCTGAGGAAGCATCCTAAAGGCTCTGCAATAGCTGAGATTCCACCTACTGTCTGTTACACCCAGCCCAAGTCAGATTTCAGGCATCCTAACTTTTTTTCCCTGACTGCTTTAACTGCAGGAAGTTTCTGAAATAGCTAATAAGGTTCATCACCACACAGGTTCCAAAAATCTTCCACTACCAGTAACACTGTCTCCAAAGGTTGCTTACACCTTTCACTGTGAGTTATCAGCATCCACATTTTGCAACTTACTGATGCAAACCCCAAGTGCAAAGAACAAGGCTAAGAAGCCATAAAGATTTACTTTCTGAACTAAGTCTGCTACTAGCTCTCAGACTTCAAACAACTGAATAAAACACTGTCAGCTTTACTTTAATTTAGACAAGGACTAGCAGGTCCCAAATACACTGTTCTATTCTAGAAAAAAACCAACCTACCAACAATAACACCCCCTCCCCCAAAAAGAAACAACAAAAGAAAACACCACCACCCCCACAAAAAAAAAAACAGAAAACCAACCAACCAAAAACTCACAACAAGAAACAAACACACACAAAAACCCAACACCAAAATTAACTAAACTAAAAAGAAGTAGCATTTATTATTTATTTGCTCATTCCAAAATGAAGGTTAAGATTAATCTAAAAGACAAGTTAGATAATCAGTTTTGAATGGTTTATGGCTCCAAAATGTGAATACTGGCTTGAAGAAACGTTTGACCATGCACTCAGCTGAGTAAACACCTGCTTAGATGATGGCTCCCTTCAAGTCCCTTTGCAAAGATTTGATAATATATTTATATTTTCACAAAGGGTATCAAATAAAGGACCTTTTACCAAATGAGCCTTGTACCTGCACACAGCACTACAGTACATGTTAGACATAATCACAAATTGCTCCAAGTTCTGCATTGGAACATAACAGAAAAAGACACAGTATGTGACTCACAGCTCTATTTGCACCGGTTTGCAAATTTAGGTCAGGACCAAACATTCAGTTTGATGACTGTGCTCACATACATACATTAATCTGATAATATACCTACACTGGTTCTAAAAATCACTCAAAACAAAAAATAGTAAAGACCTAGGCTGTACCTTACTCTACTCCCAAGCTACTGGGTAAAAGATCTTTAAACTGACACAAATTAAAGTTATGGTATTCAGGTTTTATTGTATCAGAAGTTTTAGCAGTACTGCTAAAATAGTCAAGTCAGCATCACTCCCTCTGTGGTAATTTATTCCAGAAGTCAGTAGCTGTTTATAGTGTATTTAACCTTTTCCAAAGAAGAACAAATAATTATTTGGATTATAAGCATTCAAGGACTGTCCTGTAATGTAATAATGGCAAGCTAAAGTACACCCCTGAACTATACAAGCACACTGAGAGCTGTGATCTTTCAGGAATTCTGCAAATACATAACCTAGTTTTAAGATGCAACTTGAAATGAGTTGTAGCAGTTCCGTGTTTCAACAGTTTTTCTGTTTCTCTTTCAAGTTTTGAGCAAACTTGAAAGAGAACATAAACACAAATACGTTTTTAACTCTTGTGAAATACAACAGATTACTTCCTTTTCTAATTTTTTTCATGTACAGCAATAGTAAGAGGTGCTGGTAACAGCTCCTCACCCCTCCTCCCCTTCTGTGGCATTATTATAATATTGTTTCTAGAACACGATGAAAAGAGAAAAGAAAGATTCTCATCCTACTGAGAATGGAGGGAAAAAACCCAAAAAAAATACAACAGCCAAAAAACCAGACTACTTCATGTAAATAGCAGGAACAAGAACTTAGATTTTTACCCTGGTAAAAAACTTAAAGCTTCTCAGTCACATATTTCCAGAACTTCTGAAAGTCCTGTCATCTACTTTTATTATTTTCATTATTATTATTATTATTATGTATTTGATAATTTACAAATATAACTTACTGCTTAATCTTCTTGCCATCAGGATCAACCTTTCCAAGGTAGGTATTTGATATGGTTCCATGTTGCTGCAGAATGCTTATATCCCCAAAGAGACTTAACTTCTGGAGGTTCCTAGGAAACAACAAAACAAAAAGGAATCTGTACACAAAACTAAAATGGCATGGGAAATAACTCTGGATAAGACAAACGCAGGCAATAAACCCCACTATTACATGTAACATATAGCCTGTGGTGGAATACAGGCACATATGGAACTACAGCAAATGAGACTGAAGTATAAAGGGGAAGAGGACTACACAAACTGCTGAAACCAGCTGTAAGAGCAAATACTGCTTTTCAGTCAGCACTGGAGTATTTTCAGCAAGCCTGTAGCACCACAAAGAAAACTCAGGAGTGGTTTCACACAATTTTTAATCCTTGGAAAATGTGTGTTAAGTGTCACAATGAAAACATCAAATACTTATTCCTTTCAATATTTAACACTTCCTTTAATGCCCAAGTAGAATACAAGCACAAACAACCCTGCCTGAGCCCTTACATCACCCGGGTTACAAATGGGAGCCCAAACCTGCCTCAATCAAAGCATCATAAACCTCAGACAGGAAAAGCAAAAGCTCCCCACACCTTAATCAAATGTCTAATTTCTGTTATATCAAAGTAGGGGAAGCTTTTCTAATATTCCCCATCAGCAAGGGATAGTGGTCCACCACAACATATAACCTTTAGAAGGGGTACCTAAAAAGAAGCAAAAGAAGAACCTCTGAGCTGATGCTGAACATGACACAGTGCACTAGACAGTCACTTTTCCTTTCCCTAGTTCAGTTTTCTGACTTGCATCTTTTCTATTCTTTCTATTCCTAAAACAGATCAAGAAAGAGGTATGCAAATGACTGCAGTTTTAAAGTAGCTGTGTAGCATTTACTATTATTATTTTTGTAGCTGACTAAGTTTTGGGTCAACATTTCTTTTATTTATATAGCCTATAAATTAGATTTACTCTTAACATGCAAGGACTAGTCTGCAATTGATAATTAACAAGGCAGAAACTCCAGTTTCCCCACAAATGGACACATAAATTAAATTAATCCAAAACAGTAGATGCCAATTAACCTGTAGCTCACAATTACATGAGTTACCATAAATCCTTATTTCTTCTGGCTCACAAAGCATATACTAGTATTTCAAATCAGCCTTGAGGAAAATGCAATATGATTACGATGCTCAAAGCATAGGGAAGCTCTGGTACAGTTCACTACCTCCAGAGTACAACCTGATATTCTACCAAGAGAGGACAGAGGCAAAAAAGGATTAAGTAGCCAGGTTTTACATTTTTTAGTAGGTATGAGTTGCAGTCTGTAATTGTTACCATAAATCATAATTTACCTGTTTTGAAGTTCCTGTATTCAAAAACAGCACCCTGATTGCCTGAAACCTATCCACTGTTGCAGCTGTTACTTTTTTCTATAAGACAAAACTTAACAGGCGAGATCCATGAGCTTCATATAAAGTCTCACAAATACTGGAGTCAAATATCTAGAATTTACACCTGTGTCTGAAATTCCAAACATTTAATATTTTGTATTTTAAATACAGGCCTACTTTACTGATGATACACTAAAATAAACTAAGCCAAAAAATATGATCAATAGTCTACATATCTCACTAAGACATTGCCTGACCATACAAACAGTAAGTCTGGCAGGGAAACCTAAAACACTGACACCCCCAGCTTGAGAGTATTTTGGGCTCTTTTTTCCTCAAAAGCTGTAAGAGATAATCTGGTATGACAGGGCAGTAGCAGAAACCTCCACCAGGTTTGAAAAACAGTGTTCACAGCCAATGCTATAAGTAACCTTTATCTTTTGATCTCGGTGACTTATTTATGAGAGTCAAGAGCCAAAATGCAGTCTCAAGAACAGTTCTGAATCACCTCCACATTCACATCAATCAGAGGTCTCGTTTTGTGCCACTCATACCACCAGCCAATGCTACAGTAGATGTAGGCAGACATTAAGAGGACCACCAAAGGACAGCATACATAGAACATTAATTACTAGCACTCCACACATTTTTACTTCATCTTTTTGACTGCCATTTCATGCAGTACAGAGACAAATGGAAAAGTTCTCTGCCTGAAAACTTAACCAATGACAATATCCAATTATTTTTCCATTCACAGCACAGTTATTACCATCTACAAACCTGATCACAGTTCAACACAATATTAGATTTTTGCTATTATTTGCAGTTTTACACAACTCCATGACATTCAGCTCACTGCTCATCTTAATTTCACAGAGTCCATAAAGTGATTGGTATTTAAAAAAAAATATTTAAAAGTTACTTATCTTTTGCTAAAAGTCATAATGGCATCTTAAACCTGTGCAGTATCCATACATACAGCTGGGGGAAAACTTCTAAACTTCTAAAACATTTATTTTGCACTAGCTCAAATAGCACACTAGAAACAAAAAGCTTCTTACTAGGCTCCATCTTCAGTTTTGGTTGGTCTTTTTTAATACCCAATTTTAAAAAAGCACAAAATGTCCTTGCTTACATTCAAGGCGAACAAAGTGGTAAGGCACATATTGTATTACTGCACTAGTTTCTGCCAGTTTCAGCTGCCTGTTTAGAGCAACAGAAAACAGTCATTAGAAAACATCAAAACCAGATGCAGCCTACTGCTTTGAGCGATTCACAAATTTTTGGTAGCTCCAAGAGATACCATACTTCAGCAAGACACCACAGTTCTATAGTAATCTGCATTTTTGTTTCCATAGCAAAGATCAAACAAGTCACACAATTTAACATGCTGCAGAGGAAAAGAGGGGTGTGTGTGTCACTACCTTCCTATCTTCCTTTGTAAGCAAGGAAGGAGGAGTAGAGGAGACAATACTTTGGTATCTTAGAGTTACATAAAAGAACAGGATTTTCCTACTGAATGATCACAAGGTGCTTATTAGCTGTTGTAGGTATTAGGTTGTTGCACGTAAGTGCAAACAAAGTTTGTCACACTCCCACCCTGCCTTCTAGAACTCAGTTTTGAAAGATCGGATCAAGAAGGTGCAGATCATGAGGACTTAAGAAACATCATGCCCACCCACACCCTTTTTCTCAGTAGTAAGTAAAACATCAGCTTTTAAACAGTTATAAGCTTTGCTATTTTGCTACATTTGCTATCATAAACATAGAAGCTTACAGAAAAGTTACAGATCACTATAAGCACTATTTTAGTACCTTTTCATTAAATAAATGGTAGATTCTTAGAGCTCATCAAGGTCCCAATCCTATTACTTCATATGCTGCCACCCACAAAGCAACTTGAGCTCTGCTTCAAATATGAGACAGACCTTGAACATAGGTTTTTGGATGGTAACTGGCTGGCAGCAGGAATATTTGTCAAAAAACTTTCAGTTGTTTTTAAAACAAATTGCAGACAAATTGTTATTTCCTTAATTCCATCAGAACTAGCAAAGGTCACTCCAAAATATTTTTCTAGAGACTTAACACACAGATTTGCTTAGAAACTAGCAATTTCATGTTGTACAGAAAATGCTCTTAGTAGCAAAACCATACATCATTCTCCTCTAGCCAAGAGAGCATTTAGAAATTTCATTACTTTTAGTAATTACTTTTCTTAGGTCCTGCAGTGTTGTAAATCCTCACGGAAAACTGTAGCCATTTAAAATACATGATTTTCTTGCAAGGAGGAAGGTTGCTACTGCATTGCTTAATAATAAATTTAAAACTCCAAAACAACACTACACTAAGAAACAGCATCACAAAGGCAGATTTCTTCCTTTTCAGTTCTGAAATGTAAAATGGAACATTTTTTGAACTTATCTGCCAAAAAGCTATCACAAGGGCTGACAGGAGTTATGAAAGACTGTCCTGTTCTAAACTTAATTCCAAAAGGAATGCATTTACAGTGATTCAGCCACTGAAGAAGTTAAAAATTTCCATTTACATTATTTTGGAAATTACAATTGCTATCTTGCATACAGTGAAATACAGTGAAAACAAGAAGGAATTATTAACAGCCCTTGAGTTACAGATAAATAAAGAGAAGCAGAGAAATTAATTATGGACTGCAGTCCCTCCTTAGACAAAACTAAGCATCAAGCAGGTGACAAGGTCTCTGGTTTAGACATTAGGTGGTCACAGTAAGAACTAAGCAGCAATTTGGCACATGGTAATACTCCTCCTCACCTCTTTTCAACCTCAAAAATCTACTTAAAGAACTAAAACACAGTGCTCTACCTAAGAACTAATAATTTATAGGTAGTTACTTTGCAGGAAAAAAAACCCTCACACATCAAAATAAACTAAAAACCTAGTCTGTTCAAGGAAAAACAATGAATCTATTCTGAAAGTGAAACTGAAAAAAGGTCAAGTACTTAATGTAAATTATGCCACTCTTCCCCAATTTTTAAATGCACATTAAAAAAAGCCTGCTGTAATAATCAGGTACCCTGTGTTCCCCAGTCATGCATCATTCATTTCAAGCCAAAAGAGCAGCATATAAATGATTTAGAGACAGCAACAGCGTACGGCAATGCAAAATCATCAAAGTCAGTAACTTTTCTTCCCTGTTTTACCACCAAAATTGTACTAATCTACCAGAGAACAGGTACTGGAGAAACAACTACTTCTGCACAGTGTTTAGTGCAGTCCTGACTCCCACTGTGCATACAGAATCTGTAAAATGAACTTCAGAAAGCAAGTATCCGTGTACAGATTTCAGGTAAGACCATGGAGAATTTTTCAAAAGAAAAAGTGTATCAAAAGCCTTCTCACATCGCCGTTAATTTTGACAGCCTCGAACTTCAATGAGGAAAAAAAGAAACAATTTCGTTTTCTAACAACACCCCCATGCAACAGCTCCTATAGATACTACTTATTTTAAAATTCCAAGCCCATGTCATGATATCTGCCTCAGATCAGACAATCATCACAATCACATTTTTTCCTCCTATAATACTAGCTGGATTTCCTGCAGATTCCACAGTTAAGTGAAAGCTCCTAAAATGCAAAAGACCAATCAAGACAGATGATCACGATTCACACACCAAGGATTCACAGGGCAAGAAATAAATTAAGACAAAGGTGAGCTGGACTAACGAGCTGCTTTCTGAAGTGAGGTCTGTAACTCTCAGCCATCGCAGCTGCACCACAGGAAGTACCTGCTGGGGGCAACAGAGCAGAGGAACTGAAAGCGAGACTTCACACACCACATTTGCATTCATCTCAAACCAACGAGGAACTGCATTTAAAGTTCTCTTGCTTCAATTCAAAATAAAGACACAAGGAAGGCCTCCAGCTACTCTCTCATACCTCTGGAATCAAAGGGGGCGGTAACAAGATCATGACTCAGTTGCAGTTAGTTTTCTAAAGGCCATCCACAAGGTTTAATTCATCTAAAGATGCCCTGAAACACTTGCAGCTTTTTTTCTTCCCTCGATAGGTGAAGCTATATGCACACAGAGGGGAAATAATATTAACTATTTCCAATCCTAAAATCTACATGGCTTTCCAAACTCCTCTTAACCTAACTGTAATATCCTTGCTTTCCGTACATGCTGACTAGAGGCCATACATTAGGATATCTGATTATCATCTTATTATCTCTATCACACCCCCACACAGTGAAGAGAATGCAAGTATTTTTGTCTTAAGGACCTCAAAGCTGAGGAAATTCACTAACCTGCCAAAATAACTGTGTGAAAAACACATCTTAACTACAAACCACAGGAAAATATTTCTATCATTAAAATTCAATTGGGCCAAGAAAGTCCTACACGTGAACATATTTTTCAATTAAAAAAAGAATATAAAACCTCCTCAAACCTCAGATAAGAGTTAAAACGAGAGGTGGCATGAAAGCTCAGCTTTTCTACAGCAAAAGACCTTATAGCTGGAAAGGAGAAGGTATTTTATTGGGGCAGCAATTCAGCACACCAGAGCTGTAATTTTAACTCCCCCTTACTAGTTTCTCATACTTTTTTGCGAGCATACACAAGGTCTAAACTCTGTCCGTAGTAAGGCTTATTTTAAGTGAGAAAGCTGTCTTGTTATGCAGTAAATTCAGACTCCTGGCTCTCACTTGCTCCGTTCGAGCTGCATTCCCCGCTTCCATCCAAAAGACGAAGAACTTTTTATTACTGCAGCTGTATTTGTTTTGCTTATCGACCAGCCGCTCGCCGACTGGATGTCTGAATGTCTATATTCCTCCTCAAGCTACATTATATGATAAAAATTAGGTAGTTTGAAGCGGCGCGTCCCCGTTCCTGCCCAACCCACAGACTCTCTCTCACACACACACAGAGCAGCTCCGAGCGCAGCCCCAGCACGAACCGGCCGCCGCCGGCTCGGGCGTTGTTTCCTCCCGCAGAAACCGGCGGGACGGCCGGACCGGGCCCCGCGCGGCTCGGAGAGCTCCGTCTGCCCCCACGTCCGGCACGCCGCTCCCCCGGCCGTACCTGTTGTTGCGGACGCTGCTCAGGACGCACAGCACCAGCTCCAGGTAAGTCCTCAGCAGGTCGAGCCAGCGCGGGCTCAGCGGCGGCGGCGCCTCCCCGTCCCCCGCCACCGCGGCGCCCTCGCCCGCCGCCGCCCCGCCGCCGCCGCCGGTGGGGTAGTTGTCGGCGGCGAACTGTACGCGGAGCTCACGGACGAACCAGCCGCACTTGCGCATGAGGAACTCGAGGCGCGGGCGCTCGGCGGGCGAGACGCGGAGGCTGAGGCGGAGGCGCGGCCAGAGCGCCGGGTAGAAGAGGCACTCCCGCCAGTGCGAGCAGGCGGCCGAGGCCCGCAGCCGGTCGGGGGCCGCCAGGAAGGAGAAGATGTGGACCACCAGCTCGCTGGGCAGGGAGCCGGCGCCCACCGCCTCCCCGCACACCGACATCCCTGGCGCCGGCCCCAGCCCCGCGGCGGCGGCCCCGGGCGGCGGCCCCGGCCTGGCCTGCGGCTCCTGCGACACAAACAACAACATCAATGACACGGCGCGGGGGGGCGGGCGCCGGCCGGGACGCGCCTGCTGCCGGGACGCACCACCCGCGCCGCCGCCGGGGGGGAAGGCGAAGGGGCGGAGCGGCCGCTACCACTGCCCGGCACGGCGGGGAGAGGTGGGCCGGAGCACCCAGCCCTGAGGGCGGAGTGCGAAGGAAGACACCGCCGGCGCCGCGCTCTGTTTCGGCGGGGCGGCCAGAGCCGCCGCGGCGGAGGGAGGAGAGTTCACCCCGCGGGGAAAATGGAACGTGCCGGCGGTGGACTGGGAGGCGGGGCCGGCGCGCCCGCCCCGCGGGGGGACGTTGGCCGTTCCCCCCCCCCGTGCCGGCGGCGCGGCCCCCCCGTTCCCCGCCCCTTCGGCGGCTCCCAACGCAGTGCGGCGGAGGCTCTGCCCGGGGCGCGGCCCGGGACCACGTTCCCTGCGGGCTCCACAGGGGGAGCGCCCGCCACTGCCGGGGGGCAGGCGCAGGACGGCCCCCGGTGTTTAGGAAAACTTGGGAAGGGTGTCTGGTGATTTCTGGTGGCGGCGGCGCCGAGGCCCCTACGGGACCGCACGTACGCCTTTGAGCCAGCAAAATTACCTCAGCAGCATTCCTGCTGCTGCCGCGGGAAACGCGCTGACTACGCAGGAAAGGTGGAGCGCGGCAGAGTCCGACATGTGACAGAACCGGGTGCGAGCCTGGGGCGATACAGGAGAAAATGCTCCAAATCTTAGCACTCTCTGTTTCTTAAATCTCAGGCGCTTTTATAACACCCGTGCCAACATCCGCTGTAGGTGTGTAAGGGTGACTTCTGTGCATACAGAGTTCTGAGACAATTTAAGTCTTGTTACATGCTGATGCTGTAAAATGCTGAACAACAAAGTGCTGATAATTGCATATATTTTTATAAAATTAAAAAACAACTTATCGAAATAAAATTGAGTACTGCCAGTATCTTGGAATAATGGACACGATTTATTTAACAACTTTATATCTGAGTGTTCAGAAATGTACACACAAAATAATAAAAGATGTGCTAATAGAAGTGAAGTCTAGACTCCTCTGTATATGGAGTAGGCACACATTATAACCAGATTCATTAGCAACTAAATCTAAACCAGCTCTCTCCCTTTGCTCCATGGCTAGCCGCTTCTGCTGTCTCACAGCAGGGGTGAGTGAAAAAACAGCATCACTTCTCTTTTCTTGAATCTGGTCCTCGGGGAAATGTGTCTTCCATTTCCCCTTGATCGGAGAGAAGGAGCCTGTAGAGGCAGATGTTGCTATGAAAGCAAGACTATAGGAAATTCCCAGCCGGTTCTCTCATCAGGGACGGGTGCTGCTTCACACACCTGCTGCACAAGTGATTTGAACCAGCATAAACAACTCAGGTAAGTGCTGTGCTACTCCCGCTGTGGATTCCACCAAAATTCCCCAGGCAGTCAAGATGCAAGTTCTGCAGCAGCCAAACTCATCTGGCCTAGAAGGATGCAAATGAAAGGAACTTATGCGCCTACATGTCTCCATATTTTAATATCTACTCAACGACTCCCCATTGTTGAGCTGGTGATGAGTCAAAGGACTTTCAAGATTACTGAGTATCTTAATGTAAAACAGCATCAAGCTTAATGATTCAGTTCCTTTGGATTACCAAAGCAGCATCAAGAAAAGTTGGTTTATGAAGTTCATAGTTCTGCATTTATTGTTACCTTTGTTGGCTTGTATTGGATCGGTAATAAAATGGCATGCTGAGTTAGGGAAACTTTCCTGTCTGACCATCCAGGAGCTACTCTGGCAGTCTCACTCTCACCCACCTAAGCTGGGACTGAAATTCCTTCCCAGTGGGCAGCCCCAGTGAGTCTGACTCTCCACACACCCCCATACTCACACAGTCAGACAAGGTTTCCTTACCACCTCAAAGCCAGGTTTCCCATAGCAGAGTCTCACTGCTCCTAATCCTTAAAATAATTCTGTCTTGATGAAATAACTAAACCGCTTGAGCTGAGATGCTGAACAAAGGAAACCCTGGGGTTTTATACCCTCACAGTCTAAGCATGGGAACATTTGGGGGTCCTTGACTCCTGCCATGTCTCTGAGTGTCCGATCACCTGGTTGGGCCACAGGTCCCTGAGCTTGTCAAAGGGTTGGCAGTTCACAGCTTCTTGCCTTGGACTCCAGCCATCCAGAGAGCTCAATCTGCAGCTTATAGTGCAGTGCAAACCAAGCTACCTGCACTGAATATATTCTTCAATATATTTCCACAGTACAGTGAAATGGTCTTTTACTGTTACTGCTGCATAGCCATTTAATGAGCTCTACCTTTTTGGGATTGTGTTAAAAAAATCAGTCTCAGAAGCTATTACTTTCATTTTTGTAAGCTTAAATAAATGAATCTGTCTAAAGCTTCAGGTCACCACAACTGTGGCTGACTGGTCCAATATAATAAATGCCAAACTTTATAGATTCCCTTATAGAATCCAGTATAGCACTGAGGCAGGCCAGTCTCTGAGGCTGTTGATTCTGGGTGTTGAATCACTTTTCCCTGCCTTGTACAACAGAAATGTGCTTCAGCTTGACTGAAAATTGATTTCACAGGGCAGACTTTTGTTAGTATTAATGCAATGCCTGCAAGCTGATGGGATAATCACCTCAGAAAAAGACATGCATTTAACTTGCTTGCAGACTTTATGGAGTAACCAGATGGTTCCATCAGGGAGCTGGTCAATAGTCTTTTTGCTGAAGCACTAGGCTGTCAGTATGACTCCTCTGTTAAGCCACTCACTGCACATTTAAAGCTGAGGGAGATAACTGTGAATCTTTATGCTGCAAATCAAATTTCCAAATGTTCTGAAAGGCAGTGAAGCCATATTGCACATCTTGGAGGGACTGGAAAAAAGAAACCATTCCAAAGTAGTTCAAGGGAAGAGATGACAGCCATTTACCAAGAAGTGACCACAGGTTTTTCTCACAGTCCACCATGGATCAGAAGAGGCAGTGCTCTGAGGGAGCCTCAGGAAACCTGATTTTGCCAGCCTTGACAGCTGCTGTTGAGTTACTTCCATAGCACGAGGGTTTTCACTGCCTATCAGCACCAGGAGTGTGCCACGAGCAGATGTGCTTGCATGGGAGTCAGGAGTCACACATGGCTCCAAAGCTACGGGTTAGCCATAACCGAGTTAAAGTTTACAGGGCCTGAAGGTCACTGATTCAGCTGCTAATGTCAGACCAGAGGCTGCCAACTTCTTCAGGTGCTCTGTCCTGGTCATGTACAGATAACGAGCTAAAACGAAAGTGCAAGTTTTTTAAAATTACTCAGTCCTTTATTGTTTTTTTTAGGTACATTGCAAAGACATGTATGTTTCTGGAATTACTAACTTGGTATATGTTTTTTGTAAGCTACAGTGAACTCCTGGAGTTTTCCATCACTAGCAAGTCAGAGCAAAGCCTAAACAGAAACAAAGGATTAGTAGGAAACCGGTGTTTCCACGTGTGCTGTAACAACAACCTGGGATAATGTGTCTTCCGTACTGATTTATGTGGAAAAAAGGAGCTCAGCAGATTGAAGGTTTCCATAAGGTTCCGGCATAATGTTCAACTGTACGATAGCAATCCATATAGAAAAGGTTTACTCGAAGAGGAACCAGGCTGCAGCTGAAGACTGCAGTTCTGGTAACGATCCCAAGGGAACCGGAGAAAGCCAGGCACCGAGCCGCTCTTGTCTCTTTTCGGGGCGACGGGAGCAGCCGGCGGCAGCGTCGCCCCGCCCCGCGCTCGCCCCGAGCCCGCGCGGTGTTTCCGGCCGGGGCTCGTCACGTCCGGGCGGCGGAGATGCCGGTAAGGCGGGTGCTGGGGGTGGTCCGGCCGCTCCTGCGGGACTTGTCGACCCCCGTGGGGTGCGGGAGCCCAGCGAGCCGCGGGGCGCGGGGGGACGCCCCGGCCCTCCTGTCCTTCCTGTCCCCGCTGCCGGGGCCGCCCCTCACGGCTGCGGCCGGACGCCCGCCCTGGGGCGGGTGGCACCTGCCCCGCCGGGCCTCGGCGCTCCGCCCTGCTCCCGTTCCTCCCCGGGCCTCCGCAGGGCTCCTCCCGGCCGGGGCGGGGGCAGCCGGGCCTGGCAGCGCTGGCTCTGGTGCCCGTGGGTCGCTCGGGGCCCGCCTGCCGGGCACGGGCTGGCAGGGGCAGCGGGGTATCGCCGGGCCCGCTGCGAGCTCAGGGCTGAGTTACTCTGCGCTCGCTCGCTCGCTCGCTGTGTGCGGTGTCTTGCCCCTCCACGGCAAGTGAAGCTCCGTGCTGCAGTGCTGCTGTCAGGAGTGTGAGAGGAACGCTCTTAGGTTCTCTTTTTAGCTGGTCCAGTGTTCTTGTTACTTTTTAACATAGTCGATAGACTGGTAGTTGTGTTGGAAAGGGGAAAAAACTGTATGTAGTTCACGTTTTTCTCCCAACAGCAGTGTCTGAGTGTTTTCCCGGCAGGCAAGAAAAGCTTGCTCTCGTGTTCCCCTTTAGCACAAGCATCATATGGATATTTGTGAAAGAACTTCTCTTTATCTGGGCTCATCAAGAAATTAAATTTCTGATTCTGTGAAATATCTCGACTGACAGAAAGAACTGGTGTTTCCTACTGACAGGTTGTTTGTATATGGCTCCCTTTTATCAATAATTTGGATAGTTCCACTGTGTTGTGGACTGGGAATTCAGCTTCCTCATATCTTGCATACTGTGTGATTTGCAGTTGATCCCATTAGTTTCCAGAAAAAACAAGGCAATTATCCATTAAAAATTAGTGATTGCAAAGAAAATGTGGTAAATAACATCTTAACACCGTGAAATTAATTTTTAAAGGCTATTTTCTCGATTCAGTGAAAACAGAAATCAAGGAACCTCAGCTAATGAGTTTTACCAATACCTCAAAGTATATTTTACAGTTGCATCAACACATGTGCACTTCTTTTTGCTTTGCTCTTGTTTTTCAGTTCCTCTTTCTTTATGTTTCCTTTTTTGTTGTTTTAGGTTAAATTAATTATTTCCGCAGCAGAGCTTCTTGCAGAAGGACCACCACACTGGTTTGCACTTAGGAAAATATGAAAATAAGCAGGGAGTGTTGTTCTCTCTGAACTAAAAAAAAAAATTAAAAAAATCTGTGCCTTGCTGAGAACAGCTGCAGGAGTTGGACACTTGAATCAATGTTATCGGATGAGTTAGAATCCAAACCTGAGGTGAGCAATTATGAACTGAGTTTGGTTCCCAGGAATGTTTATGGGCAACACTTAGACCCAATGAGTTTCCTCAGATTGGTGCTTACATATTAATTTTCCAAGTGTTTTCAGTGACATCTTGTAATGCTTCCATGCTTTGATTTGAATGGTAAAAAATTAGAAAATATTGCAAGTTTTTTTCACCTCCTTTCAAGTATCAGCCAATATACTTACCTGTTCTCAGGTTACATTTTTCCCACTATTACAGCACTCTTTTGTTATGAGAATAAAATCAATTAACGAATTGACAGTTTCTTTCCCTCAATCCAAATTGACTCTGCTTGGTTTTGGACAAGTCTGAATTATTCTCTCAGCATCAGCCAGTCCTGTTCTTTAGGGTACTCCTGTTGCCATTCAGCAGTTGGCAGAAGTGGTAGGCAGCAGCACACAGGGGGTCCCAGTTGCTCGGTGTGAGGCTGCTGGACTGTTCCAGGTTCAGCTGGGCATGAATTGCAGGGACATTTGTGCATGCACTGCACAGCTGGCCACAAACAGGTAAAGCATGAACATACAGATTATCTCATGTGCAGGGAAAGCATGAGCAGCCATGGTTTGCTGGTGGGCTATAGCTGTACCCTCATCACTCGATTCCCATGCATATTCACATTCACATCTCTGCTAGGCCTACAGTCCTTCTGCCCAGAGCCAGGGCTTTTAAGCCAGTTTCTGGTTGGAATATCTTTTTTTTTTTCCAGACTGTGGTAGCCTCCTACTTTCATTCATCAACTAGAAGCTCACAAGCAGTGGACTCGCTTGTGGGTAGAATATTTAGGAATGTCTTTGGTAATTAGATAGGAGGGACTGCAGTGATCAGGCAGAGCAGTGTACTGACTAGCAGCCAGCAAACATATGTTTGGAGTCTCTTCTCTCCCCCCTACCCCGGGTTCTTAATTTATCTACCTTGATTCCTCCTTTGATCCTCCCCCTAAACTTAGCATAATAAGCTTAACACATCCTGCTGTCTTTGTTGTATTGGATAGTAAGTTTGGTCTGTCATATGAGACCCATTCTGATAAGCCACAATAGCTTTTCTTCTTACCAGTTAAAATTTCTAGTTGAACCTTTACAAGATGTCACTCTAGCAGTGGCTCACTAATCAGTAGCTGAGGAGTTCTGGGTTTTGTTACTCTTAGCTGTAATGTGCTAGATACAAGTGTTTGCAATTTGTTACATTCAACACCACCACCACCACCACACCACCTCCTGCCTCACCTATTTCTTGCCCTTTTTTCAGGTCGAATGGCCATTAGCTAGCTCTCTGTGCATTTCCCCACTTAAAGGTGCTGGGGTTGTATCACTTGGTACTCTTGCTTTTCCTGGTTCTCAGCTTTACCTCTGCAGATGGCTAAAGTCCTAGGACATGGTACAGCTATGAAATACCTTTTGGGGAAATTTGCAAGACTTAATTGAATGGTTTTTGTTGAGTCTTCTCAACAAAAGTCTTGAGTTTCTATCCCTGTGAGCAATGCAGCATGTATCTTAAACTGGCACTCAAAAAAGAATGATGATTATCTGCTGGTAATCCATTACAGCTCATGTGGTATGTTAAGGCATTTGTTTCTTGACAGAGCAGCCAAAGCCCTTCCAATCACACTGTTCAGGGAAAGTAGCTGCAAATTCGTAGCAGCTCTGAGTAGTCTCAGCACGATCTGCAAAGAGTTCCTCTCTCTTGCCTTGTCACTGATATATCTCATACATTCTATCAATTTTCTTCTGAGTTCTGAACCATAAGGTGGGAGGACTTTGTTACATTTGTCTGTGAATGGGTGGTTTCCCTTAGATTATTTTTGACAGCCAAGGACCAGGACAGTTGGAATGCTCATTGCTCATTTCCTCAAATAGGAGCTGTAACTGGGCCTTGTCTTTTCTGGACTTGAGTAAGGTATTTGTTAATTAGGCTTGTTTACATAATAGTCCTATTTCCTCATGGCAGAGTTGTATTTCCTTCCCAGCAAGCCCATAATAAGAGTTAGCTGTTTATTCTCCAGAAACAAGCCTGGTAAATGAAAAAGGTTACAGTGGTTGTTGCAGAGGGCATCCTTTTTGTAGATGCTGTCTTCTAAACCATGTTCCTCAATCTTGATCAAAGCTATTTTATACTAAAAATTTTGATTTATTTCCATGTATACATACCCTTTTTTTTTAGTCCTGATTATGAAACTTGGGTGTTTAAGTTAGTACTATTTTCTATTGCTTTGATGTGAAACTGGTAGATACCCTTTTTACACTTTTCCTAAACAGCAGTTTAAATGTCTCTGAAAGTAAATAATGATTTTATATCCTCTAGTGAGCCATGGCACCACAATTCTTATAGCCACAGATGTTTTTTCATATACCATACCACGTGAGAAGTATATTAATTAAGAGCTCTGTATTTCTGTGACATCTAGATGATAACAATCGAAGCACTGTCTCTATTGCATAGACTTCTTTACTACTGATTTTACCCTAAAGAAGCCACCAACATACCCTTACATATTTAATGCTTGAGTAGAGGTGAATCCTCCTTTCATAGGAAGTTACAAAGTTGCTTGGAGACAATTGTATGAACAGATGGATCTGCTTTTTCTTCTGGACTCCCTGCCCCAAAGCTATGTAACTATCATTCCTCAGGGAACTGCTAAGATTTGCATTTTGCATGCTTTAAGCCTTCAAGGTGATTTATTACATTTGCACGTATTTCCAGTCACCTCTACCATACTGGTCCAGTACAGGGTGCTTTCTGCTCTTGGGGTAACTCCTAGCATAATCAAATGTATTACAACTCTGTTCTGTAAATTGAGTTAGTGAAAAGGGGGTGAAGAGAGGTATTTTAGCCTCTCCTTTCTCTCCTCCTCAGCGCTGCACAAGGAGAGACACTTGTGATTTAATTAGTTCCCCAGAGGCTGTATGGGAGGAGGACATCCCGGTTTCTAGGTAACAAGCCTTCTGCCCTGCACACCCTTCAGCTCCAGCCCTTCCTTTCTCATCCCCCTCCACTAAATTTTCTTTTGACCTCTTTATTTTGTTGTGGTTGACTGGTTAAATTTAGAACAGGAATGGCTTTGATTAAAGACATGGTCCTTGCTGCTCTGGGAATCTAGTCTAGCTCTCCAGCTGTCTGGTGGGAGGATAGATCTGAGGTTCTGGAGAACCTTCTTACCCTGTCCCTCCCAGCAATCCCCACTTCAGCCAAAGCAGCTGCCTGACACTTCTTGCCTTTTGAATCATCTGTTATGGGACAAACTTAAGATGATCCATCTCAGGTGACCATGTCATCATTTGTTTCTGGTTTGGTTGTTTTGTTGGGTTGGTTGGTTGTGGTTTTGGTTTGGTTTTTTTTTTTTTTTTTTGGTGGTTTTTTTTGTGTTTTTTGTTTTGTTTGGTTTGGTTGGTTTGATTTGGGTTTTGTTTTGGTTTTTTGTGTTGTTAAGGATTTCTAGTAGAGGTTCTCAGTTCTTTAAACAGTTTTTTGGTTGTTTGTTATGGGGTTTTTTTCTCTCTCAGGTCAGGGTCATTATTTAAGTCTCTTGGTAACACAATAATTCTGCATAGTTTGCAGTGATAGACCTCGGCAAAATCTTGTCCAACCATTTCTTATTGACCGGCAGGGATAACAAGTATTTGCTTAGTGACCAGAGATGAGAAATACTTTACATTTGTAATACATTCACTGTCTGTATTATTTACAGAATTTTCAGTTATGTGGCATTTCAGCTGAAGTAGTTAAAGGAGGGTATATTCAAGAAGGTGATATGGCAGAGCAAAAATAAAATTCATTATATCAATATCATTCATTATATCATTATATCATCATATGAACTTTGCCCTCCAAAGATTATAGATTCTCTCTGTATGATTCACATCTGTCCCATAAAGTTTCAATCTCTTAAGTCCTTTTGCGATATTAAAATTAATTTCAAATTCCAAGGGATGTCTTAGCCATAGAGTAAAGCCACCTCACACCTCTTATTATTCCTTTGGTAATCTGTTAATATTCTGTACGTTCCGTTTCCCTAACTATAACTATTCTGGTGTCCCAAGATGACCTATCTGCTTTGCTTACAAATTCTAGCACTTTGGTCTAGTGGATCAGTCTCCTCCCTCTGAAGGCATTCTACAGTCACCATCTCAGGAATATTTACAGTCCATTTGGGGCCTGTTTGTGATGCCAGATGTTATTTGGTTATGGGATCTGTCAAACTGTATCATCTAGGTGGCTCCTGCCTTTCTAGTCTTTCAGACATGAGACCACCACAGTGTTCCCAGGTGCACACAGAAGTGCACCTGGGCCTGAACTGCAGAAATGTGCCTGTGCACACACAGACAGTACAGACGTTATGGCTGTGTGTCAGGATAGGGCTTTTACCAGCACACTCAAACACAAATGGCATTCCCATGGAAAAGAAAGGCCACAAGGCCTAATCCCGTCCCTACTTATCAGGTAAAAAGGCTTGACATTTGCTAGCATATCACATATGCCCTCCCTTGGCTGACATGCATACTTGTGGTCATGCATCTGTCCACTCTGCCAAACCTTGAGTTCTTCCAGTATCCATCTCCAGGCCTTGGGCTTTTTCATTCAACCTCTGGTCAGGATCTTGGGTTTCCAGATGGTGTTTTTCTCTATTTCACAGGCTATGCCAAAGTGAATTTAATCAAATGAATGTACTCAGAAACCATTTAGGAGCAGAAAGCACTAGAGAGGATGAGATAGACCCCAGTGGTGATGCAGAGCACCATCCTGCAGCCTGCGAATGTGGTCAACCAGTATTATCCCCAATCCTCTTTCTGTTCCCAATAGTTGTTTCTCTCCTATGATCCCTCAATTTCCTTACCTTTGGTCCTTCCCCTAAACATCCATAAGTTTTTCAGAGTCCCACAGTCTCCACTCAAGATACCTTGGTATGTTTTACCCAGTCCCAGAATTTCCCCCATATCCCATAGGAAGCTTGCTCTTGCCAGTGAGGTATGGGTTCTGGTAACCCAAGATAGGCTTCCTTACAAAGTTTCTGGTTGAATTTTTTCAAGGTCACACTCAAGTTATTCCTGTACTGGCCCATCCATCAGTGTCCTAGGAGTTCTGGGCATTTTTACTCTCTCTTATCTGCAGTTTGCTGGAGTTTGTTAGTGTTGTGTATCTGTGCATTTAATTTATCACTTGTCCTGTTCCTAGATTTCTATGTTGAATAGCCAATTACCAGATACACTTATAATTTCCTATTTACTTTCAGCTACAAAACCATATTGCAAGAAGCTTAAGGCAGCATGGCACAATGTTTGTAATGAGTTCTTTCCTGTATTCCAGTTGCTGTAGTTGTCCACAAAGGTATTCAATGATTTTGAACAGAAAGGTTAGGAAAAATCTGTCAAGATAAAACTAACATGAAAACTATTTTGTCTGAATTATTTGATCTGATGATTGGTTTGCTTTAGTTTATGTGAAGGGTTGAGGGTTTTTTATTCCACATTTTAATAATGGCCATGATTCATGTCGGTTTGTTTCCTTCTGCTTTTTTTGCCCTCTCATAATTCTCTGTACTAGTTTGTCATTACTTTACAAAGCAAATTAAAAGGAATTTCTTTCTTCTGAGCATCTGTTTGTGGTTGCTGCATTTTGCTTTTCTCTGGTGGCTTAATGTTGCTATGTTGAAGTGGAGGGTTTGAAGCAAAGCTTTCTTTTTGTAGGAGGCAAGTTTCATTTAGGTCTTTTTGTGTAAAAATAGGCAAGTCCATAAAACGGGTGTTTCATGATGGAGTGAGAAGCAGTAGGGCTTATCAGCATAGAAGACAATCCAATAATTTAGATCTATCTTAGTGCTCACAGTTTTTAGTCTCTGCTTCTTTTTTCTGGTTGCCTTGCGCATTATTCCCAACTCTCTTTTTACTTCTCTTTCTCCCATTTTTTAATCCTTAATTAAAATGCATGGCCCTGGGGTGGGGGGGGAGACTCTCTCTTATTGCCTACATATTTTTTGACAACATAAAAATAGATTCATCTTCTTGCTCTAGGTCCTCTGGATACTCTTATATCTAAGATGAAATAATTCTAACCTTTCAAGCTGCCATCTGGCTTGTGGCCTAGTTCAAATGGCATATTGCCATCTGAATGACTGCAGGACTTAATTTGTAGCTTCATAATTGTCAGTGATGACAGCCTGCTCCTAAGGGAGGGTGAACAGGGAGTCAAGGGTGATCCCAGCCCAGGCAGTGCCCTCACAGACCAGGGCACAATACTGCAGCACCTGAGCATGGAAGACAGAACCAGGTACTGGAATCCACATCCCTCAGCCCTAGATAAGGCAAAGTGGTGAACCAGTCCAGGGTCTACCCAGAGTCCAGGTAGGAGCAGCAGAAGATGGGGCTGGAGACACAGATGCAGTAAAAATCTGAGGTTCATCCAGTAGACAGGGCTTGAGACAGGTAAACCTACAGCACAACTCAGGAAGGGAATGACTGGCCCAGGCTGAGCTTAAAAGGAGCCTCTAGGGAGACAGTGTGGGTCCCAGGGAGACCAATCAGGGCTCTTAAAACTTCAGGGTTCCTACAGCAGCAGCAGCAGCTCATTGAGGTAAAAGTGTTTGAGAAAGCATCAGTATATCTAGTGTTTTTGTGAGAGGAGATGGACATAGAGAAATCAGAGCACAAAATACAATTTTGTTTGTTTTCTTTACAGTTTCTTTGATTTAACAGACTTTCTCTTGGTGTAAGAGAGACTCAAAAGGCTGCTGTCTGCCACAGGAATAATTTTGAATTAGATGCCAATAGTTCTGAAAAGGAATTACTTAGACAATCACAACATACAAAATAGGAATCAAATTATCTGTGACTGTTGGGTTTTAATCACAAATATACAATAGGCACATCAGGATTTTTTAGTCTATTGACACTGATGAACTATCTCACTGCACAGACAACTCCATCTGGCCTCTCTGTGACTGCATGTTAAAATGTGTCACAATGAGGGTAGTACCTTTTGAAAAACTATCTTGTACAATTTCCTTCTAAATGCCAAAGGTAAAAGTTTGCTACATACAGTTGTTTGTTAGCAGCAGAATCAGCAGAATGCAGGATTTTTGTCAAGGAGTTTCCTAGAGATAAGGAACTTGAGGTTTAACTTTTTAGTGTATTATTATTGTCCATATTTCTTCATTCAGTGTTTAAAAAACCCCTGAGAATGTGAGTATATTAGTTAATTTGTTTGACAGAACTTAAAGGCAAACAGATCCTATGCGTAGATCCTATGCGTGAGGTTTGAGCAGTGTTTTCTCTGAAATGTGGAGTATGTGTCTGGGTGTGTTACAACTGGCCCCCTTCTGTCCTTCTGAAGTGTAAATCCCTACAGGGGAGGGATTTGAGAGTGTGTTTAAAAAAACTCGTGCAGTTCACAGAATTTGTTCAGTCCATTGCAAAAGTTGGACTGTGTTATCTCCTAACTCCCAGCAGTACTTCCTTTGTTAAATCAAAATGAACACAGGCTGAGTGCTTGTAGCTTTATCCTCATAAGCATGGGCAGCACAAAGTACCTGGCTGTGTTCAAGGGTTGCTGCCTAAGGAAAACCTTCATGAATTTCTTTGGGATCTATCCCCACACTTCTCATTTAACTTGCTAACTAGGCTGGCTTGGGGTTCATTAGCATATGACATGCACTAGAAATTAGTGTGTGCCACTGGAGACCCACTGGAGAGAGCAGGACCACACAGGATGCAGGTAAGAATGGAGTTTAATAAGAAGACAGGATGGAGTGTAAAGTTAGGCTGTGCCAGACAACTGAATTGACCAACTTCCTGCTTATGTGCAATGGGCCCCTTTTACCCTTCCCTCTCCATTTTCTTACGTTTGTTCTGCCCTGATCCATCTTGATCTTTTCCTGCCTTTGACCTTTCCCTTAAACAATGCCTAATAGTCCTGTACAAATCCCCCCAAATCTTTTGACCAGTCCCAAATTCTTCCCCAGGGAATGCATCTCAGTAAAGTCCTGTACCTCTTTATGCAATAGTCCCCCTTGTTTTGTGTAGTATTTTGGAGAGGGTTTCTTCTGTTAATCCCCTTAGTGGGTGGGTTGGTTGTCCATCTTTGATGGTTTTAGGAGTAGTTGATTTGCATGGGTAAGGCTGTCTGTGTTCTTCCCCTTGTCATCCCAACCGTGTTTCTCTGATTGTTATCTGCTTTTGAATAGCCATATGATAGACATCTTTGTAACTAGTCTTCTGGTTTTTTTTTTTTTTAGAAAAGGCCAGCTTTCAGTTAAGTATTTAAAGACAATGATTTAAAAATTTTTTTCTGTACCAAAGGCTGAGTGTGGAAAACATTACCTTGAAATGTTAGAACATAATAAAGTATCAAGTGGTAAAATGTTAATTAAAAAGAAATATAGTCTAACTAGACTTATGTTGCGATGATCCAGAGCTGTTTATTATATGTTGAATGAGAAGTTTGTAGGCATTTCAGAGATGACAAACAATTCTTTCCTTGTATTAATGTAAATTGAAAAGTTTCCATTTATATCTGTGTGTATTTATGGTATTATTTTCAATGTCTTCTACAAGACAGTAGGGACTACTGGATTGACTGGATTTAGTACTTTTTAAAATGATTTGTGCTGCTCTTGACCTAAACTTCAGTATGTTTTTTCAGCTGCTGGTTCAGTTTGTTCAAAATACTTCTATTCCACTGGGACAAGGACTAGTGGAATCAGAACCAAAAGACATCACCTGTCTCTCTCTGCTTCCTGTTACTGAGACCTCAGAATGCAACAGACTCATGTTGCCAGGTAAGATCTATGTGGCAGATCTTTGTGACCCTGCCCTTCATGCAGCTGCCTTTACCTCACCACTCTGGCCACTGTCTCTTGCTGATAAGACATTCCAGGGATGGAGGAACAAGTTCTCCAGAGTGACTGAATCTTCTCATTTAATAGTGAAGTCCAACCAGTTAGAAACTTCCTCTTCCCTTCTCTCTCAAGTTATGGGGTTTTTTTCTTAGAAAAATAATTTCATAGGTGTCCTTTAGTCTCAGTGTATTTATACTTTTATTTACTCTGGTTTCACTTTCCTCATTAGATGATGAAAGAGATCTCACTTCTCCAAGTCACACTAATTCTCCCAAAGATGTTTCTTCATCTGCTGTCTTGAGAAGTCTCCAGGTAAATGTAGGCCCTGATGGAGAGGAAACAAGGGCACAGAATGTACAGAAACCATCTGAACTTCTGTCAACTCCAGAAACTTCTAGTTTATTACAAGACTTCCAGCCCAGCGACAGCACTTCATTCATTCTTCTCAATCTAACAAGAGCAGGTAATTGTCCTTCTGTTTGTAATCTGGCTGGATATGTCTCAGCAGAATGCAGGAGATACAAGTACAACTCTGTCCCTGCTGCTTATGAAGATGAAAGATCATGAAATTTGCTGGGCATTATTGGATATTTTAGGAGCATTTAGTCATCAACATCTTTCTACAATGTAGAGGTCATTGGAGACTTTTTCAGGGCAGCTATTTCATCCATGCCATGAACACTAATCTCTGAGAAACAAAAGAAATTTCCCTCTGTTGCATTATTGTTTCACAAATTTGTCTTCTTTTCTAGGGCTGGGGTCTCCCGCAGAGCACTTGGTGTTTGTTCAGGATGAAGCAGAAGATTCTGGCAATGACTTTCTCTCCCATGACAGCACAGACAGCAGTACCCCATGGTTCCTACGAGTGCAGGAACTGGCCCATGACAGTTTAATTGCTGCCACTCGGGCACAGCTCGCAAAGAATGCCAAAGCAAGCAATAATGGTAGGAGATCCACAGATTGTTTCTCAAATTTGAATGTTCCATACAAGACCCCTAGTTTCACATTGTTTCTTCCTCTCTTTAATTCTCTCTTGCTTTGAATCAGTTATGACATCTTCAAATGATCAGTGACAGAATTATACAGAAAAATTATGCTTTTTTGTTCATTATAAATAGGCTTCTCATTTTTTCTTGGGGAATGAACTCTAGTGGAACCATCTGTTCATTGTAGCCTACTAGTTCTTCAGTACATGTAAAGAATATCTTCTTGCTGACTGCAACTGCTTGTTTTTCAACTTTCATTTTCACTTTTAAGAGCCTATTTTTAATACATACTGTGAATTATACTTTCTTTTTAACTCCACTGAGTTTAGAGATCTGTTTTCTGGAGAATTCATAATTGGATTTAGTCACATGCTTCAGACTTAATTATTTTAATAAATAATTGCACGCAAATGCAATATCTCTTACTTTAGCTGAGGTGTTTTTAAAAGCAGCTTAGCTAATAGGTGAAATTGGCTGCTAGTTAAAATTGATTGTTTGATATTGACATAGAGAACATTTTTACAATTTCTGGTGCATTGGATTTCTATGCTTTTTGTGATAAGCCTTATCTGGTAGCAGCTGATCTGATCCAGATGGCTTGTTGGGAACAGTTTATGGGCCTGGTAGGGTTTGCAAATCTGTGTCTGATCCCTGCTATAGGCTAGGCAGCAGCATGTAGGACATCCTAAACAGTTAGTAGCCAGACACCTGATTTACAATCCTGTATCATATATGATGCTGTTTTTTCTATTAAATTTGACACATTATAATAATCTGTATATTTTTTAGATTTCACTGAGCTTTTTTTTTCCAGGGGAAAATGTTCATCTTTGCACAGGAGATGGGCAACCAAAAGATTCAAGCCCTATTCCTCATTTATCTCGTGTGGAAAGAAAGCTGAAGTGCACAGTTGAGGGCTGTGATCGGACATTTGTATGGCCAGCTCACTTCAAATACCATCTGAAAACACACCGGTGAGCAGAATGAAGCTATTTGTTGTTATGACCTTGAAAAAATGCACTTTGTATTTGAGATAATGTTAGGTTTTGACATTAACAAGCTGTGAAAGCCTGGCAGTATTAATAGAAATATTAGGTCTGTTGAGTGCTTTAAGTCAATTATGCTGAAAAACTTGGATTAGATTTAGATAATTTTGCAGGTCCTTGTTATGTTTCATTTAGAGTTTTTGTATTTTGTACTCATATTTAATAAAAGAAAGAAGTCAAATGTTCATGAAAAAATGCATTGCAGTAGCTGGTAATGAAACGGCTTTTTGTTTCTTTGCAGTAACGACCGCTCCTTCACCTGCCCAGCAGAGGGTTGTGGGAAAAGTTTCTACGTCCTGCAGAGGCTGAAGGTGCACATGAGAACTCACAATGGTGAAAAACCCTTTGTGTGCACAGAACTGGGCTGTGGTAAACAGTTCACAACAGCTGGAAATCTGAAGAACCACCTACGAATTCACACTGGTGTGTTTTAGACCTCACCTATTTGTGGTCTGCTGAGGTGGGGTCTTTCCTGAGGAATAAACCACTTCCTCCTCTGTCCTCAAACTATTGAAAGTATTATGTTGTTTACCTCTGCCCTCCATTAATGTCCCTTTTCTGTCAATTCACCTTGATCTGTAGGTCAGCTAAATCAAGTGCTAATCTCTTTTACTACCCTGTATAGTTTCACACAGGCTTTACTTTTCAAATGGTGTGTGGTGATGCTGTATGCTGCTCAGACACGTATTCTGAAGATTCCCTTCCAGTAGTGTGATGAAGAGAGGGGTGTGTGAAACTAGACTGTTACCAAGGGAATAGTTAGTGAACGTGACTTCTGAAATTGTGTTTTGTAAAGAGGTTATTTAAAATTCCTGAAAGGCTCAATAGCTTAGATAATAGGAGCTGTACTGACATCTGCCTTACTGACTAGCTTGTGTTACCTATGCTGCTTGTAGAATGACTACATTTGGGACATACAGGGAAATGAGGAATGCAGTGGAATGAACAGCAAAAATATAGTAGCAAAGAAAAGTAGAAAAAAGCATTAATTAGAAGGCAACATTGTGGTGTGCAAACTGCTGTTTGTGCCAATGCTAAATGCTAATTTGGGATATTACTGTATGCTGGAGCCTGTATACTCTCAATGCATGCTCAGCTTTTTATAGCAAATAAAATAAGAACCTTTATTTCATAGTGCCATATTTTATACATGGTTTGTTTCTGATGGTTTCTCTGGAGAATATGATCCTGCCTTGTCAGTATTTTTAGAAGTTGGTATAGCAGCCAAAGTGCTTTAGGTATTTTTGTACTAGAAAGTTGCTTGAGAGAGGCACAAAAGTTACTGTTGAAATGACCAGTAATATAATAATGACCAGCAATTTAATTAATGACCTGCAAAGTTCATAGTGAATAATCTGGTGATTTTGTTTGTTTAGTTTTTTAAGCCTCGGGGTTATCGCAACACTCAAACAAATGACCCAGTTCAGGCTTCTTGGAATATTGTTAGAGATTCCCTGATGGCCTTGCAAGCAGTGTATTACAGTTGGTTAACATTTCAAAATAACCTTGACAAGTGTGAGAGAACAAGGCCTCCCTGGTAAAATGAAATTACAGATTATGTGGGTCCCCAGCAGCTGTTTGTGCCTTCTGCCTGCCTTAAACACGACCGTATGGTATGTGGTGTGTCGATGCACATGGGAAAAAGCTGCTATTTTAAAGTATGTGTAGTCTAGCTGGAACACATGGTTTGGGGGCAGATGTTGGGATGTAGTTAAAAATTGTGTATCCCAATAATAAAATGTTGAATGTGTAGTAACAGCAGCTGTAGTTTTTGCAGTTTTCTTTTGCACTTACAGCTCCCAGCCAAGGTGCAGATTAAGTTAATAGGCCCAGCTGATACATGCACAATCCTCCCTGATAAGAGAGCATTCTGCAACCAGCAGAGTAGTAGCTTCTGGAGGAGTAAATAGTAGCTTTCTAAACTGCAAATGGATAAAGTGGAATCAAGAGTTTGATCAGACCAAAGGTGTTATCAAATTGCAGGTGTAAATAGCTCCAGGGTGTCTTATAGATGGAACCGTGTGCTGTTATTTAGGTCAATGGTAGTTTTTCCAAACTTTTAAAGATTTATAGCAAGCCTGAAAGTACAATCAGTGTTTGAGACTCTGCTACATATTTCAGCTTTGTAACACCAATTGGAACATGCTGTGTTGATCCTTTTTGCTTTTAGCCATCAAATGCTATTGTAGATAAGAGGCTAATAAATGAGCTGTTGGGAGAAGAGTTCTAAAGGCAAAGTCACAGCAGAAATACCTTTAAAAACAAGTTTACTCTGAAAGAACAACATATATGTTGTACAATAAATTGTTAAAATAGCTTGCTTAATCTCCTGTGGTCTTGCTATTACTCTTGTACTGGGGTTCAGTTAAAGACTTGAAGTCATAGTGTTAAACATGGTATATTGAGTTCTTTAGTGGGATGTTGCAGGCAAAAGTTATGTCTAGCTTTATTAAGAGAGTGTTCAAAACAGATTAATTTTATTGCACTGCATTAATGTAGTAACCTCCCAATTTATCATAACTTAAATAAATAAAAAATAGCTGGGATATAAACTTCAGCCCATGAGAACAATTTGTGCCTTGAATTACAGTTCCTCCTCACATAGATATAAATGACTGACACATCTCTCACAGGATTTTGGCAAGTTCAGCCTGATCTGAAATAAAGTATAGAATCTGATATGAAGGGAAATACAGTTAATGGGATTTTTAGCACTGAGAGGCAGAAAGGGAGCAGGACCCTGTGAGTGTGTGGAACAGAGAGCTGGTTGTTGAGAAACTGCAAATCGAAGATACATCATAGATGAAGTAGTTTTATATTAGTCTATTATTATTTATATACTTGGAAGATTATCTAGAAACAGTGCTTCAGTTTTGATGAATGATAGTCTAAGAATATTTTAAAATAATACCTCTGTTTCTTCTGGTGAAGAGAATGCTGTAAAAGCCTTAGGAAACTTAGTGTGCAATTTCCATGGAACTCTGATATACATAAGGCCAAATGGGAGAATGGAGTAGAGATGTCCAGGCTGTTCTCAGGGACTTGGGCAATCAGATTAAGTTGCGATCCCAAAATCTAAGAACTTACTTTTCCCTTGTAGGGGAAAAACCCTTTCTGTGTCAGGCACAGGGATGTGGTCGCTCCTTTGCTGAATACTCCAGTCTTCGGAAACATTTGGTTGTCCACTCAGGTAAGAGTCTTCATCTGACATTCTGTGATCTGAAAAAAGACCTTTATTGTAAGACTTTGATTTGATTTCCTTAAGAAAAATCCTGGTTTCTACAGAACTTCTGGTCATAGTGTTTTTTTACTTCCCTTTTGTGGTGCCTGTAGCCTGTACACTTTAATTTTTTAGGTTGTGTCTATTTTTAAACAACTGAAATTACATTCTAAAATTTTTTTCTAAAATGTCATAAAGTTGAATATCTTTTTCATAGCCATCTTTTGGTTGTTTAAAAGAGAGACTCTAGCATCTCTGTATATTAACCACAGCCATTTGAATCTGAAATCTCTTTCAAGTGGGTTTCTGCCATGGGTAGAGTTTTCTGTTATTTTTTCCTACTACATACTTGTAATTGGACAAAGGTTTAGGTGGAAATGTATTTCATAAATGTTTCAAAGCTTCTGCCTTCTGTTTTGATTGATCTGTTGTAAATATCATCAGCACACAATGAAAATGGTATGTTTGGGGAATGGGAGATTTTATTGAGGTAATAACATTTGGGATTGAGTTCTCCATGCTCTTTCTGTCCTGTCTCCTTGGCTTCCATGCCATTGAGCCAAGAAGTATGGACAGCATCCTTATATTGTGAAAATGATGAACTGCTCTGAAAAATGAAAATCCTTTCACAGTGACAAGTCATCATCAAGTCTCTGCTCAGTAATGTAAAGCAGATGCTGCAATTCATTGTGTGATGGCAGGAAACAGTTTCCTTGCCTCTGGTCATTTTATTCTATATGTGGGACATCAAGTATTTCCATATCAATGAGTAAATGATTTGAAATAATTTGTTCCCTCTCATCAATCTGACTTGAAGACTTTGTTACTCTCCACACTTGAGCTATCCAACAACTTCCACTACTGATATCTAAACCTCTTCTGTTCTAGAAGCTTGTGGCCCTCCAGGAGATGGGAATACATCTCATTTGGTTTTTACTGATAAATTACCACCAGTGATATTAACAGCCATTTCAAAACTGTTATTAGTTTCTTAGTTGATGAGGTCTCTTCTCCCAGTTTGGTAATTCTTGGGATGTTTCTTCCCCCTTTGACTCCAAGGAGTGAAGCCCCATCAGTGCCAAATTTGTGGGAAGACATTTTCCCAGAGTGGTAGCAGAAATGTGCATATGAGGAAACACCACTCCCGAATTGGAACAGCTGGCAGCAGGGAGCGAGAACAGCCAGGTAAAGAAGGGAGCACACTCACTCTGGGGGAAAAGTGCAGGAAAAAAATTAGTGGATGGTTGAAGAAAAGATGTTTGTCCTGGTAATATGAGACTACAAGCCAGTAAGAAACAAAAGTCTGTTCCTCTTGGAGATAAGGACTGTTTACCTTTCCCTTTTCTAGGACAGAAGACGAAGGTGTATTTTTGTATGGTGGTCAAGGGGCAGAAATGTTTATTGTTTTCAAAATGAATGTGAATCTAGTTAGGGTTTTCTTATGTGGATTCTTTCCCTTGGTTATGTTTTCTTGTTGCAAGCAGCCTGGGTTTTCACACAATGTGAATTATTTAAAGATAAAGCAATTCCTGCATAAGATCCCACCATAGTAAGGTTCAAAACAATTGTTTATTGTTGGTATTTTTCATCCATTGGACCACTGGCTGCCCAAAAAGTAGGAATGGATAAAGTTGGTGTCTAGGGAAGAATTCAGTATGACTTGAAGTGGGGCAGGGATTGTATCTTATATTGCAGTGTAATTGTATCATGGGAATTCTCTTTTACCCTTTATTTTCACAATAGAGTCACTGATGGGCAGCAGTTTGCTGGAAGAATCGACAGTACATAGTAAGAATCTCATCTCCATGAACTCTCAGCCCAGCCTTGGTGTTGAGTCTCTGCACCTGCCAGACACTGAGTCAATTATTGGAGTAGAAGAGGGTGAGACCAGCTGCTCTTTTTTCCGCCCTCTTATATGTGGTGACTGAGATGGGATCCATCATTCCTCCTTGAGGCTCACCATACTGCAGTGGGATGAATGAACATTGCTTTAACTGTACACAGAGGGGTGGGTAGATAGTGGATGAATCCTAAAACTGGAGTTGGAGAAGATCTGCTGGACCAAGTTTCTCTCTTGCAGAGTTGGAAAGGTGAAGTCTGCTTAGGTGTCACTTAGCCCATGTTGTGGAACGCCATTTCAAAACTGCTTATGCAGTCCATCTCCTAAAGCCTAAAGTGTTTGTTTTGCTGGAGCACCTAGGAGCCCCAGCTAAGGACCAGGACCTCATTGTGCTAGGCACTGTTCAAATATTGAGTATCTTGAGCAACAGGCCTTCCTTCCACCCTTTACCTTCAGAGACTATATTCTAATACATCTCACTGTCAGAAGCTGACTTACTATATGAAATAAATGTACTACTTGATATCATTTGGTTACATTTGCTGTGTTCTGTTCCTGCTTTTCCCAGTCATTTTTCTCCAAAATGTTTTTGGTATATCAAACTCTTTAAATGAGTCTTTCCACATGGTGTTCTGAATATTTTGTTAACTTAAAGAGCCTCACAACTGGTGTTACTGAGAATGCAGAGCTTTGCTAAGGTACTGTGTATCTATAATAGTTTCTATGCAAAGGGAATGCCTAGAGTTTATATTGCTCCCTAGCTGAATGGAAAGGTAGTGCTGCTGCTGGTACAGGTATTGTGACCTGGAGGTTCCTGCAGAAGCTCCACCAGGTACCTGGGAATCAAAGTGATTCAGTTTGGCTGCCATCTCAGCAATTGATGGGAAATACTCCAGTGAGATGTCTTCTTTTCTACAGTATTTTTGTAGGTTAGCTGAACAGGCCATATATCTTGTAACTGAATATAACCAAATATTTTCATAAAATGCAAAAATCCAGAACCATAGTTGAAACTCTTTATTTCCATACATTTTTGAGACATATTGAGAGACTACAGCTCTCTTTTAGGATTACAGAAACGTAATCCTCCTTTCAGAACAAAACAAAGAGAGATGTGAGTTTCAGTTACTTAGTTTGATGCTTTTACTTTTATCACATTTCTGTAATTTCAGTTTAGGGACCAATATGAAGGCTTTATTTATTTGTTATTATACTCATGCATGTCACCTTAGTATTTTTAAAAAGGATATGGCATAATAATTTCAACTTTTGTTCCTCCTGTCTTAGGGTTTCCCTTTTCACATCACATGCTTGGAAATTTCTTTTTTCAGCACCATTAACTATTATTACAGAAATCAGCTACCAATTTTAGTAAATATCCTTTAAAATGGATATATTAAAATTTCAGTCCCACTGCTCCAAATATATCCATACAAAGAGGCTTTAAACCACAGACCTAGAGCATGCAAGTAATGTTCTTTCCTTCCTCCTTCAATGTGGCAAGGCACAGTGACAATATGGTTACATCACTGCTCTTTTCCAGGGGGTACCCAGAGAAAGAACAGCCTCTGGATGTCCTACACAATTAAACCTGTGTAGGAACTGGTACACTGGTAACAGCCTTTCTGGAACCCTCCAAGGAGCTGAAGCCTGTTCTCAGTGTGGAGACTGATTCACTAATGAGGATGTTGCCATTTGGTGCATTCAGTCTGTAATGTAGCAGTGTGAAACCCCTGGGCCACAAATTCTTTGATTTAGTACTTTGTTATGATTAAAAATGTCATTATTTCAGTTTTGTATCTTTGTCTAATGTGGTAGCTCTGACAGGTACTGTATTTCTGACTTGATGATAAGGCTGTGTTGTTACAGTGTAAGGAAAAAAGGATTGAGGTGACAAAAAGAGACACATCTTGTATTTAAGTAAGTGAGGAAAAGATGACTGATAAGGAAAATTGAGCAATACGGAAACATTACATCTGTTTGAAAATATTTTAATGTCAAAGTGCAAAATTCTCAGAAAACATTCCAGGTGGCAAGGATTTTTATTTTTGAAATGGTTATTAGTGTCAGACAAAGGAGGATCACTAGAGTGTGAAATACCCCTTTCAAGGTGCACTAGGCATTTGAGTGCAACATCCTGGCAGGCAACACCTAATCTTTTTTCCTCCAAAATCTATCTTTGATATCACAGTAATCATACAATTAGGACAACAATAATTCAAAGTGATGCATTCAAAGTGTTTAATTACATCCTTCTTCATAACTTTGGGGTTTTTTTGGGTCAAATTAATGACCTGAATTGTTAAGATGTTGAAACACTTTCAAATCATGAAACATGGGAGATTTTTTAATATAGGAAGACTATTGCTTCTTTCTTACTAATGGGGGGAAGAAGTTGAGCTGGTAGTGGGTGAATGAACAATTAACACCACAGAAAGACTTCCCTTTGAGTCTTCTCCCAAGATGGGTCAAATCCTGATATTCGTTTTTGTAGAAGTACCTTGTTTGAAAGCATTCTACCGCACATGTGTCAAAAAATGGTTTAGCACAGTAGAAGGCATTCTCCCTTTCCTGTGTGCTTCTGTGGCATGAATGCAAGGAGCTGACAGTAGAGGATGCACCTCTTCAATCTTTCATATCTACTTTTATCCAAAGGGAGTGCTTCAACCTCTCTAACTTGTTTTGTTGCCCATTAAAGGGAAAGAGCTCACAAAAGGGACACTTTTGAAGACTAAGGGAGGCTGCAGGATTTGCTGGGCTGAACAAGACATGCTCTAAACAACAGTTGTTTTTTTCCCTTTACTAAATTCTCCCATCTCACAACAATTCTTAGGTGTCAGCTTAAACTATTAAGTTCCTGAGGATTAACCTGGAGAATCTTGAACAAAAGAAGTCAAGAACCGATTGATGGATTCTTCTGCAAGCTTTTATGTTGCCACTCCCTTTGTGCTCAGTTCCTCCTGAGGTACTCCTTCCTGTTCAGTACAGTCATCCTTTTCACCCCGAGGCTCAGGCAGCCTGTAGAAACAGTGATGGGCTATTGCCAGAAATGGTTGGCCCTATGCATATGAAATAGGGTGCAGTCATAGGAATTCAGATAGAGAAGCCACAACGCTTAATAAGAGCAGTGAAGTTAATTTAGTTTTTCCTACACTAGATTATAGAAACTGGAATGTACTCATGAACAAGAAAAATATTTTTAGTCACAGACAAAAGAGCTGTACTGCATTGATTTTATTACCTGTGAACATCAGATTCTTCTTCCAGCAAGTCAGTGGCATCTTTCCCTTTTTTCCTTACAAATTCTTCGCTTAGGCCAACCTGCTGCAGGGTGCGTCTGTAGCGACGCTCTGCTCCTTGACGAGCATCATGCTGTGAAATTGAAACTTAAACAGTAAATGCACAGAACTGGGGATTCCCCATAACAGTCAACTGGTTTTGAAGTGTACATCTGATGCTCCTAATGGGGACAAGAGGACAATACAACCTCCTGTCCAAAATGTTTGTAATCCATACAGTACAGTACCACAACTGAACACTGGGACAATGTCTTACATCTCCCAAGGCCAGAGCTCATGTTTTCCTGCTTCAGTTCTCTTTTTTCTTCCTTCTTCGGTTCTCCTTTTTCTACCACATTCCAGTCTTACCAGACTGGTATACTTGTCGTAGTTAGGACTCAGACACTCAAATCAAAAACATGTGCAAAACCCAAGTTATGTGAAATTCTGTAAGCACATTTGTTTGTAAGTGGTAAGAACTAACAACAGTAAAGTTAATAAATGGAGAGTGCCTGTGAAATAACTTCATATCAGCTCAATTGAAAAACAAGCATCTTGAGTCCTATATTCTCACTGTTTCCAAATGAACCTTGCAAATCAATGTAGTCTGAGATTAGGGTTCTCCAGAGGGACAGTGCCTGAAGATTAAGGTGTTCTATATGGAAGGATAGAAACTTAGTATGAACATAAGTGAACACTATTGGTAATGGTGAATTCTTACCAATCTGGTACATGGAAATATTACCAGTATTTATCACATGTGTGTTTTCTGCCTCTATTATCAGAACAGAAAGCCTGATCCAGGAGGGTACTTTCTGTTGAGAATTTTAAATCAGCATATTGTCAATGTATTGTCACTGTCTCTAACTAGCTGCAGTTCCTGCAAAGAAATGAAAGAGAAAGAGAAAACCCAGGGAAAAAGATACAGTACAGATTGTATCTACACCTCAGGTGCAATACAGATTAGCAGCTGGTACTGTGTGATGGTTGAGTTGTGCTGAATGCAGCCCCAGACTGCAAAGCCTACAGGTGATAAAAGCAACACAACCATCATTAATGTTCTTCTGTAGCAGTAGAGGTACAAAGAAAAAGTGCTTAACTGAAGAAGGTTTTAAGAAAAAATGCTGCATTTCCAAAATGTAGTCTGTGGTATTCAGGTGCAGAATAGGTATTTATTTTCTTTCTGGTGTGATTAGGCCTTTATTTTCATCAAACCATACACTGATTGCAATATATACTTGGAACTGGCAAGCTCCTAGAAATGAGCCTGAATATTTTTTTCAAGGAAAAAATAGGAAGGAATTTAAAGTATACTTTGGTCACTTTTCCATGTGTTATTTTGAGTGCACCCCAGAGACTATGAAACCGTTTGTACCTTCTCATTCATGAATTAATTTGAGACTTGATTTCTTAATGCCTGTCTTAAATGAAAGACAGTTTCTCCTATTGCCCAGAAACACTCTGGGACTTTGACCACTTACCTTGGTGACCTGTTCAAAAAGGAATGGTCTGTTCTTGACCCGCAGCTTCATTTCTTCCAGCTCCTTTCTGTATTCTTTTGTTCTGTCTTGCATATTTTGCCTGAAATTGAAAAATTGCCTACTATAGGTAACCTCTGACTGTAGCTGATCAGGAAAGATGAATTCTCAGGAGTGTTCCATTCTTTAAATCACTTTGGTAATTCTTTTGATTCTGAATGCTGGGGAAAAAACCCTATTGCTGACAGTTATGGACCCATTAGCAAAGCTCTTCTAGACTACAAGCAAGTGTTTAAATTTTTAGAAAAACTTGTCTCTTATGTGTTCTTTACCAAGCCACACATTACAGTTGACTGGCTTGTACAAATTAGATTCTACAAATTTTAATCTAAAGGAAACTGTTCTGTATGGAAGGAGAAGCATGGAATAGTCAAGATATCCAAATGAATGTGGAATGGATACAACAGCCAAAAAAAGTTGGGCTAGGAATGTTTTTAGACCTAATCTGTCCTAAAGAATTATCTGATGATCTTCAGTTAGTAGAGCAAATGGTTATTTTTGTGCAGAGTAGGATACCGACCTGTTCTGTTTTAACTTCTCCTTTTGTGTTTCCTCCAGACTTTTATGAGGATCCAGTGCTTTTGCTCGGCTGTTCACAGACTTTTGCATAGCTTGACATTTCATTTTCTGTTTCTCCAGCCAGTAAATTCCTTCTTTGTCCCCTTCCTTTTTGTTATCTTGGGCATTTCTATATGGAAAAAAAGTTACTGATGAGCCCATGTGGACTGCCAGACCCACATGCTAGGTGGAATTTCACGTTTGTAGTCCTCCCAGGAGAAAAAGCAAAATTTCAGCCGTACAAGTGTGCAATTTCCAAAGCAACTGGGAGACAGAGCAGGACTTAACAAAGAAAGAAGACAGAGAAACATTCAGGAAATGTATTGTTGATGTGATGAGGGAAAACACTGGTGTTTTTTCCTCCATATTGGTCAGTAGTTGTACAGTCTTGTAGACAAACTTTCTACCTACCTAATAGCTGATTCCCTCTTTCTAGTTGCATCTGTAATATGCACAGGAAGGGTGTTGGAAGAGAGAGAGGAAAGTCCAGGCAGAGAGTGAGTTTTTTGCACTGAAACCTTGGAAAGCTTCTGAGAATCCTGAAAGAAATGAAACTTTATTGAATGTATTTGTTCACAGACAGTTGCTAGTACAGAATCTCCTCTGTTATTTGCCTACCAAAGAGAACAGCTGGGCTATGAGAATGCACTCACTCTTCTCTCTTCCATCAGCAGAGATTTACATGTGGATGGGCTGAGGGACAAGGGGAAGGAGACATGATTAGAGCTATGAAAGGGTGACTGAGCCTTAGCTGTCATAGCTCATTTTGTGTAGAATTTTGTTCTCTTGTCTGGCCTAGAATTCTGCAGTACTCTCAATACAAGGGAAGATGTCACAGGATGTTAACCATTAATAATTAAATGCTACAAACTTGAGAAGTTGGTATCTTGATTGGAGAAAGCAGTACCAGAGAAATATCCAGCTATCTCACCTTTATCTTTTCATTAGCCTGCCTCTGCCTGGCATGGAGACTGGAGGTTCTCAGCTTGAATGGCTTATTACGAGTTGGCTCTTTGATTTCTTGTCTCCTTACTGTTTTCCTCTGAAATGCCCAGTAAAGTTCTTCAAAATCTGGTATTGTTGGATTAATCCTTGGTTTGAAGCTGAAACTGGTGTCCTGTAAGAAGCCAAGTTTTTCCTGCTTAGTTCTGGTGGCAGTTCGGGACTGAGGCTCCCTCCGACAGTTGCTGGTGTCTATAGGAGCTACAGAGCTCTCCAGCAAATCCTTTGCTCTCATTTGAATGCGGATTTCCCTGTAGAGTTCAGCTTCTAAAGGATCAAAAGGAAAGCAACGAGAAGAGTGTAAATGACATAAATGACTGTGAAACTTTCCATTATTATGGCAGCTACAGATATAGGAGAGACCAAACATCCTGTGCTCTCCTTTCCCCCTCATTCAGCCCCTCTCTCCTCTGCCTCCCAGGGAAAAATAATTCAAAGATATCAGTAAAACCATGGTAGGGTTTCTTTCTTAGGCATTCATTTCTAGATATCTCTTTTACTTATTGGAGGAATAACTGAACAGGACTTCTCCTATTCTTAAAGGTACCAGGTAACTTGTGCCCTTTGTCTCCTTTGTCTTGCAGAAGTGTTAATCTTCCACACTAATCCCATACTTTTTATATGGGATTTACAGCCATGTTGACTATGTGGTACAAATGAGTCATTCAAGTATACTTGTAACAGATGATGGCTTTTCTATGTAATCCTCAGCAGTAATTGTCTATATTGGAAAAGCTTTTAAGTAAGGAACATTTGATGGATACATCATGTTTTGTGACTTTTGTGACAAACTTTCTATAGAATATGTTTTAGATTATAGCATCAAACTGAAGTCCTTCCCTGTGCAGCACTAAATATTTATGAAAATGCAGACAGTTGGCTGAGAGTTGGTTTTTTGCTTTTAGGGAAAAAAATCAATACTGCTGTTTGCAAAATAAGATGGTTTTGAGTCAATTTATAGGTATTCATTGCCTGAAGTATGAAATGTTCATTTCTCCTCCCTTCTCATATGCCAGATAAAAATAGAACAATGGTTTGTTTGTCCTTTGCTGCCTTTAACCTTTCTAATCTATTTAGGTTAAAACAGAATGTTTTCTGATGAAAACTGAACTGGTGTATCCTCAAGAAGAAATCACAGAAACAGTAAAAAAGGAGAAAAGAATGAGAAAAGCCATGAGAATTATTAAAGACTGGCTTAGTTCCCACATTCAAGCATGAAGTCTGGGTTGCTTACTTCAAACTTTCAACTGTGGTGGCTTAAGCCATCTGAAAGCAGGCAAGCATCAGTAACACTTCCTTGGCTGCCCTGACTAGAATGGTCCTGGCACCTACTTTCCCTGTTTTAGCAACTGAGCCAGTGCAAGTGGGAAGGCTACTGGAAACATCAGAGAATGGCAGGAGAGACTGGACTACTACACTATCTCTTAGAACCAAACAAATTGCCTGATTTGGGCTCAGGAAATATTTTTCTCCTCTCCTAGGGATTCTGTGCAGAATGGATCACTTGGGTAGGAGTAAAATTGTCAGATCTAAGATACTGCGTGGACCTTGGAGACCTATGGCACTACATTTGTCTTCATGTTTGTGCCACAAACCATCTCAAACCCCTTTAGTGTAACCAAAGGTATGGAATCCAGTGCAGGGAAAGCTTCCCAGACTGTCACGATCTGCAGCAAAGTGGATATGGAAATCTGTCTGTAAAGCTCAATGTGCCCATCTTTTCCAGAACTGCTGTTGCTGACACTCATACAGGACTACTGAACTTAGGGTGCTCTTCTGCAAGAGTATCTAAACAAAATGTAATGACCAGTGACACACAGGAGACTCAACAACACCAGGGGACACTGGCCTTAGGCTCCAAGTGGTGCCCTACGAGCCATGATCTTACCTCCCAGCATGGATACAGCAAGGGACAGGCAGGGAGGTGCTTTTACAGAAAGAGCCCTGGCATGTTACCTTTGAGTTTATCTCCAAGAAGTGAGTCATAAGTAGATTTAGGAACTTTTTTACTGGCTTGCTTCTGTTTGGAGCTCTCATTTGGGGTTGCTGCTGCCAGGAATTTTTGTCTGATAGCTTCTTTCTTTTTCTCTTCCTTCTCCAGAAAACTGAAGGGCCGCTGTGTTGAAAGTAGCAGCTCTTTTCTTTTCTGTGTTGCTGCTTGCCTGCGAATCTCATTCTGCTCCATTATTTCCTGATAAAGGGGCAGAAACACATGGGCAGGTACAGGCTGTGCCCGGAATTGTTTCTGACATTCAGCTTCATCCTGGCTTTGCCTTTTGTCTCTGTGTGTGTCTAGTTCAAGGAACATGTATGACTTCATCAACTCGGACTTTTTGCGAGCTTCCCGCAGGGTCATTTTGAAAGGCTGAGGGATGGTGATGGAAGGAATCCAGGGAGATGAAGCGCTTTTTGGCCTCAAGCGGGACTTAGGAAACAAGTGAGGCTTTTGCTGATCCCAGGTACTGTCTGAGGTGAGGTCGGTCAAAGAACTGGACTGCCTTATGTTACCAGATGTGTGACTAAGACAAACACATTATGAAGGGGAGATTAGTGACATTATTAAAAAACAGTTAAAAGAAGGGAGACACTACTGGTTGGGAGAAAGACACCGCAGGCTGAGCTGGTTGTTAAAAGACAGGCCTAGGGTTTGTCATTCTCAGGCTCCATATTTTGCTTTGCTACCGAAGTTTGTGAGCAGAGCTTTGCTTGTTTTGTTTTCCATGTATAAAATGGAAGTTAGGCCTACTTAGCTTTGTCATGCAATTTATTTTGTTGAGAGCAATCTATTGCCAGAAAGGCCACAAGCAAACCATAAAGCTCCAGCTTTAGGATTATCTTACTGATAGCTACTCAACATAACAGACAAATGCAGGAGAGGCAATCAGGCACACAGATGCACAAATCCCAACAATCAGTACCAAACACTAGCATTCCTGGGATGCTGGTGGGAATGTCATTACAAGAAACTGCTTTAGTGTGATTGAGAGATTCAGCTAGAAACTTTGTACCTGAGAAGATGACCATATTATTGATAATAAGAAAACCCACCTGAGACTATCCTGGGTCTCATTAAAATAGCAAACTTCTCATAGGATATCTGAGGGTGATTGTGAAAGTGAGTGAAACTTAGATTTTAGGGATGGAATAAATGCAGGCAAAAGGAAGGATCAAGGTGAATCAGAGTGGACCAAGAACAGCGAAGGGGAAAAAGGGGGGGAGACAGAAGGTGCAGATGATGTGTAAACAGACTCCTGGTCAATACACTTGCTGGTAATTGCTGCAGTCTCTTCTTCTTCATAAACTATTTCCTTTGTAAGAGTGCACGTGTGACCTGCTAGTGAATGCAAAGCTAGATTGACCACAAGGAAAGTCATCGGAGAGCTCGACCTTGGAAAGCCCACAGCTCTGAAGACTGGATACTGGATGGAAACGTGTGTGATCTGCTGGCACATTTCAAGCACGATTAGCTGATGAGTGAGGCGGGGATTTGTGCTGTTCGTGTTCTAGGTGAAAGCTGCTTACGTGGGCACCTACTGACAAATCCTCCCTGCTGCGACTCCACCTGTGGTCAGTGTTCTGGCACCGTACACCCGCATTTTGGGACATCATGCTCCGCCTCCTCCCTGGCCAGAGGGAGAAGGAATCCTGCACCCCAGCCTGCCATCCGCACCACGTATCGTCCTACCTGAGAGCCTCCCTCAGCTTCTCGCGCAGAACTTCCGCCTCCCTCCTGAAACCCTCCAGCTCCTCATCTTCTTCGAACTCCCCGAGGTCACCCCATAACTCTGCCTGGCACGGTACGCCCGGTTCTAACGGAGACCGCCGGCCCCCCATCCCGACAGGATGCTCCCAGCTCCTTGCCCGGCGGCGGGAAAAGCAGGAGTCGGCGTGTTACAGCCTGAGGGGATGTCGCGTAACCTGGAAAAAACGAAAGGAATCGGGCAGTGCGAGTTCTGGGGTTGCGACCCCGCCTCCCCGCCCGGGAGCGCCGCGGCCGGGCCCCCTCTCGTCCGCGGGCCGCCGCCTCAGCCCGCCCCGCCCCGCCCCCGGCCCGCACCAATCAGCGCGGCCAGCGGCGCTCGGGCCCGCCCACTCGGCCGCACGCAGCCAACCAGACGCGAGGCCGGCGGCGCGCCCAGCCGTTGTCATGGTTCCCCGCGCCACTTCCGCCGCCGTCAGTTCCGCGGCAATGGCGGCGCTGCGCGGGCGGGCGCTGCTGGCCCCGCTCGGGGCGCGCCTCAGGGCCGGGCCTCGCGCCCCGCTCCGCTCCGCCGCCTCCAGCCCGCCGCTCTACGATGTGGTGGTGTCGGGCGGGGGCATGGTCGGGAGCGCCATGGCCGCCGTGCTGGGTAAGGCTGTGACCCACTCCCCGCAGTGTGAGGTAACCGTGTATAGGATCTCAGTGTCCAGGATCTGCTGAGGGATCCTTGATCCTGCTGTAAAGTTCACCTGAGGCTGTTTGGTGAGCCGGTCAGTGATGAGCCAAGCCGTATTCGTGTTTGTGCACAGCTTCTTACTGGGGCCGTTATCTGGATTTTTATAGACTAGTGTTTCTGTCAAACATGCTCATCCTTAAATAGCTGGTGGATAATGTCACCCTTAGCTAAAATGGTTTTCTGATTATAGAATCACAGAACGGGTTGTAAGGGACCTTAAATATCACCTAGTTCCAACTCCGTGCAGTGTGCAGGGACACCTTCCATGGACCAGGTTGCTCCGAGCCACATCCAGCCTGGCCTCAAACACCTCCAGGGTTGGGATATTTACAGTTTCTCTGACACTTACAGCTTCTCTTCATTTACACCTGTTCCAGTGTCTCACCATCCTCACAGCAAAGAACTTCCTCCTAATATCCAATCTAGTCTCTTTCACTTTGAATCTGTTCCCCATTGTCTTGTCACTACATGATCTTGTAAAAAGTCCCTTTTTGTCTTTCATGTGGGCTCCCTTCAGGTACTGTAAGGTCACAATTCAGTCGCCCCTCAGCCATCTATTTTCCAGGCTAAACAAACCTAATTTGCTTAGTCTTTCCTTGTAGGAGAGGTGCTCCATCCATCTAATCATTATTATCTGATCCCAAGTTTCATTCTCTAACCCAGTATTTTAAACACTGGAATACCAAGTTAAAATGGATTTCTGCTTGCTTTGTACCATTAGAGATCCTGAGAGTACTGGTTGCCGCTTTATTTGCAACATGGATTCAGAAGGATGCAGTAGTGACAGAAACCTAAAAAAAATAGTGCCCAGAAGATCAAAGATGCTGAGCAATAAGTGCTTTGCAAGTATAAGGGCTTACCTTGCAAGCTTAAGTTCTGCTTGTATTGTTAAGCAAGAGCCCAGTGGATTTGAGATGGCATAAGGGTCCCCTCCAGCAGTGGTACCTAAGGCTGACAAGCAGGTTTGGGACCTCTCAGGAGATGAGGTTATTACTGGGCATAATCTAGAAATTATGCCCAGGACACTGCCAGCAGTCTCTAGGGCTGCTGTAGTAGTAAACTCTAGATGATGAAGGACACCTCTTCTGCATCTGTGGTGGTTGGGATGCTGCAAGCATGGCCAGCTCAGCTGCAGTGTTTTACACTTTACTTGAGTCTTCTGATTTTTTTCAGTTCTCTTTATGTGGAAGTTTAAAGTCTAAACTGCCTGTGCTATTCCACTGTCAGAACGTAAGGACAGGGAAAATATTAATGTAATTGCTACATATCACAGAAGTTTTATTTTGATCTCTTCTTTTATAAGGAGAATTTATGTTTAAGCTCTGGAAAATGTGTTCTGGAGTAAATGTGGAATAAATATTGCAGATTTCACTTGATAATACTCCAGTAAAAGATTCTCATTTTAAAATGGCACTAATTTGTGCAAAAATGTAAGCTTTATGTAAAAGGGAAATATGTGATCCTTACTTTAGCTGCAAAAGTGTTGTCCATCTCAGTAACAGCACTGTAGTTGTAAAGCTCTAACATACAAAAGTTTACCTGCCTGGTCAAAACCTGTACTGTATATGTAGTTCTTTATTAAGTGTTGCATCTACTCTGTCTTATTACAAAAACTCAGGTGTTTTGTTTTTGAGATTTTTGGCAGGAACATTGTAACAAAGCATGTATTTGCTTATTTTAGGGCATGACATCCACTTCCATGATAAAAAGATTGCTTTGCTGGAGGCTGGTTCTAGGAAAGACTATGATCACATGCCAGACAGTTACAGCAACAGAGTCAGTTCCATCTCCCCAGGATCAGCAACCCTCCTAAGCAGTAAGTATGATTTTGTTGTTTGCATTTTTAACATTTATATTTGAGCTGGTTTTGTTTAAACAAAAACCATTTTGACCACGTGTTGCCTTCACCCTAACATCAGTAGGATTATTTGCCTTTGTCTCTACATGCTGAGTTGTGGTTATTAAATCCAAATTCTCTTGATAACAGGGATCTGTGTTCTGGTATCTTGGTCTGATTTGTTATTATATAAATATTTGTGACTTTAGGCTAGTGAAAGGTTGTAAGGTGCTCTCTACAGCACCTAGAATGTTTTATTCAAAAAGAAGCTTAGTGCTTTGTAGGCTGGTAACTCAGTCCTCAATTAATGAGGATTAATTGTAATTTTAAAGAGATATTTGAGCCTTGATTCCTTTTGGAGAAAGAAATGTTCTCTACAATAATAGCTGTGCATTTCTATGTCTGTTTTATTACCCAGTGATGGGACAGTGAGAGTTGTCTGTTAGGTCAGAGGTTCATGGAGAGCTCTTGTTTCTTTCCTGCTGGCTTGCGTTAACAGTAAAACAATGTGATTCTGGAGCTGTGATAGCATTGGGGCAGACCTGGCACTGTCTGGGGAAGGTGCAAGCCAAGCCTGAGCATAGTCAGGGAAAGGTAGAGGGGAGTGTGGACTGAGCTTCAGTTTAGTTTTGGTCTCAGTGTCCCATGTGAACCTGTATCTTTGTGCATTTCTGTCCTTTTTCTATTTCAGGTTGTGGTGCCTGGGATCATGTCTGCAGCCTGAGACTCAAACCCTTCCGGCGAATGCAGGTGCCTTAGGGCTGCAGATACACCTTGTGTCTGTTTACTCTGAATTCTCAAAAGTACTTGCATCAATGACACAAAGGTTTTTCTTTCTATGGTAAAGGGCAGGTCATACTTATGTTCATTTCTGTCCCTTTTTTGTGGGTAGCAGTCTGCTCAGAAATACCTGTCCTCAGGGTCCTGATGTTACAGGCTGAAAGGTGGATTCCTAATGGCAGCTGTAGACATTGAGGCTTGGGTATTAGCCAGGAAATAAAGGTAAAGGGTGTATTGGTTTGACTGGGATAGAGTTTCTTCTCTTCATGGTGGCTTGTATGGGACAGTGTTTCAGATTTGAAACTGTTGACAACACAGGGATGTTTTAGTTATTGCTGAGCAGCGCTTACACAGTGCCAAAGCTTTCTCACACTGCCCTGCCACTGAGCAGGCTGGGAGTGCACAAGAACCTGGAAGGGTACCCAGGCTAGGCAACTGATCCTGGCTGATAATCCATACCATATGGTGTCACGCTCAGCAATAAAAGCTGAGGAAAAGAAGGAAAGATGGGAAGTTTGGAGGGATGGCGTTTGTTTCCCCAAGTAATCATTATGCTTGATGGGGCCCTGCTCTCCTGGAGATGGCTAAACACCTGCTTGCCCTTGGGAAGCAGTGAATTAATTCCTTGGTTTGCTTTGCTTGAACGTGTGGCTTTTGCTTTTCCTATTAAACTGCATTTACCTCAAGCCATGAGTTTTGTACTTTTACCCTTTCAGTTTGCTTCCCCATCTCAGTGCAGGGGAGTAAGAAAGCAGCTGCCTGGGGCAGAGCTGCCTGCTGGGGTTAACCTACAGCAAGGTTGTAGCATAGCTTCCTATGTCAATTATGTAACAGAAAAGTAGAGATGAAAAACTTGACTTGGAATTACTTTTTGAGCTTAAGCTAAATCATTTAATGAAATTTGTTATGTGGTGCACTTTAGTAGCTGGGGATGGACAGTAATCCAGCATGTTTCATCTAGTCCTATATTTCTAGATTACTCTGTCTTTTTGCTGTTAAGTCCCTGAAATGGACTTCTTTATCACATAGCTTCATGTAATGTATTTTTTCTTCGTAGGTGTGGGATGCTTGTTCAGAAGCCATGATCGTTTTTGAGAAAGATGACTTAGATGACATGGGTTACATAGTGGAGAATGATGTCATTATGTCTGCTCTCACAAAACAGTTAGATGCAGTAGCAGGTAGTGGACAACTTCTTCAATGTTTTATTTCCTGCAGATAGCTTTCAGTTACTTGCCTTCTATTGTGTGCTAAGTCTTGAGAGGGAGAAATTCATCTAACAAGTAACTGTTGAGAAATGGGCACCTTCTGGAATTGGGAAGGAGTGAGAAATCTGACTTCCAAAGGCTACACAGCAGGAAAGCACTTGGATATGTGGTTCTCCAGAATACAGTCTCTTCAAAATTGGACTTAATTAAAAAATCTGTGCCTCCTTGTCCAGAGCAGGCCTTACAGTGACAAGGGGTTGTCCATATCTGTTTTTTTGGGGTGCCTTGAGAATTGTAGGGTGAGCTCCTAGGGTGCTGTTAAGACACCTGCATGGCCTTGGCTGTTGTAGCGATGTTTCCTTTTTCCTGTCCATGTTGTGACCATGGTACTCTGTGTTCCCATCAGACCGCGTGGAGGTCTTCTACAGGAGCAAAGCAGTTGGGTACACCTGGCCCCTTCCTTCCCATGGCTGTGACACAAGCCCTTGGGTCCAAGTTGAGTTAGCTGATGGACGCAGACTGCAGACCAAGCTGCTGGTAACTAAGCTCTTTATTTCTGTTGATAAGGCATCATCTCTAACCCAAGTCCTTTCCACTGGATTTGGTTCTGGTTCCATGTGTGCCATTCCACCCACGTGGAGTGCTAGAGTGAGGTGAATGGCTAGCCCTGTCTGTGAGGGTGTGGGACACTGGGCATGGCCTTCTCTCTGCCTGCTGCAAGGAGATGCTGCTGAATTTGAGAAGAGCAGAAGGGGCCACCTCTTCTTGTTTTGGGGGATTTTTTTTTTCTGAATGAACAGACAATATACAGATGCAGTCTGAGGTTTTTAGAGTGAAATACTAGCTCCTAAAGTTTCTAGGAGCTGCTGAAGAAGTTGCTGTGCATCTCTTTGTTTTACAGATTGGTGCAGATGGTCATAACTCTATGGTCCGGAAGGAAGCTGAAATTAAGAACATTGAACATCAGTATGACCAGTCAGCTGTGGTGGCAACTCTCCATTTATCTGAGGTAAAATTCTGCTAAACTGACTCTTTCATAAGCAGTAGAACCTAAGAGGGTGATCAGGCTTGCTGCCCACTTGCTTCTTTCCACTGTAGGCCACAGACAACAATGTAGCATGGCAGCGGTTCCTTCCCACGGGGCCAATTGCGCTTCTTCCGGTAAGATGTTTGTAGTTTTTAAAATGTTTGTAAAAATTTTTGTGGTCTAGTAACTTTATTTCTGTCCATGCCTTTTTGTGTTGGTTCTGTCTCTTAAGAATTTGCACATCTGCCCTTCACTCTTCATTTATTGCGTTTTCCCCTCCTACCGTCTCACCCTACCCTTGGCATTTCCCACTTGTAAGAAGTTGGGCAGGAACTGTAATTTTCAGAGGGACTAACGGTGTGAGGCAAGGCAGTGGGGAAGTCTCTTTGCACTGAATATTTATTTTTGTTTCTTTTTCTCTTGATATTTACCCTTGACATCCTCTTAAACTAGCTGTCTGACACTGCCAGCTCTCTGGTCTGGTCTACATCTCATGACCATGCATCGGAACTCCTTGCTATGGATGAGGAAAGCTTTGTGGATAGCATCAACTCTGCCTTTGTGAGTATCAGCCCGTGACAGAGAAGAGGCTTTAAGAAATAGAACAGAATTCTATGGCTAAACAACAGTAGTGGGAGAGATGGATTCTGAAGTTCCTTCCTCTGGTGAGAATGATATTAAAGAGGCACTTAGCAAAGAAAAGATGACCCCTTGGGACTGAATTAGGTTAGTTCTGAAAGTCACAGAAGTTGACCTAAATTTCCAAAAGGTAGAAAGAGTAGGCTCATCCTAGTTGGAAATTTCTATGTCTTCAAATGGTGAAGATAGATATACTGTATAGTTTTGTCCAAATGGTTAAAATTCAGTATTTGGAACTCAGTTTTTTTTTTTTTCAGCTGGGTTCTTTTATGCGTCTAGTTTGGGTCAGCTTTCAAAGATTTGTTTGTCTGTTTCAGTGGAGCAACACAAACCACTCTGACTTCATTGACACTGCCGGGGCCATGTTTCGTTCTGCCATTTCACTGCTGAAGCCCTCAGGGACTGCAATCCGTCAGCTGCCCCCAAGTGTTGCTGGAGTGGATGCAGAGAGCAGAGCCATGTTCCCCCTGGGACTGGGCCACGCCACAGAGTACGTCCGGCCCCGCGTGGCTCTCATCGGGTAAGGTGCTCCGTGCAGCCCCTGGGTGGGCAGGTGGCACGTGGTTAGAAATTACCTGAGGACAGCAACTCCCCATGAACTAATTAGATGTTAGAAATGATACATTGTTCCAGTTTGAATTTACCCAGATCCAGTTTGTTCTGTGTGCCCTGCTGTCCTTTTGTATGAGTAGCTTTCTGCCCATTATCTGTGCTCTCTGTGTAAATTGAAAGATAATTATTTCCCTTTCCTTGTTTGTACAGTCCAGTGAAACAATCATGCTGGATCTGTACTTCCCCTTACATTATACCAGCCATCCTGAGTACCACTTTGAGTTTTTAACTCACCTTTTTGAACACAAATGACAAAAATTACTCCATGTGGGATGTCAGAGACTTTTGTATGGTGGCCTATTCAAACAGGAAAATACCTAATTTCTTATATTCTAAGATTGCACGTACTTTCTTCTCTGCCCCAGCTGCAGTATGGTGGTAACTTTCAGTAATTCTTGGATGCTGTGCTACACTTTTGTGTGGTGCACTTTTCATCTTTCCAACCTACGAACCACTCTATGCTTGGGAGCACGCTGTGCTTTATAGCTTGGTAAAGCACATGATCTTGCATTTCATATCAAAACTTAATCTAATTTGTTTTACTTTGTGACTCCCAGAGCAATGTTTGTCTTTGAGCTTTACAGATAAGTCTGTTCATAGAAGAGCCTGATTTTGTTTCTATTCAATGATAATCCCACCTCTCCTTTATATTCACTTTGTCTGTCCACTTTGTGTTTGTGCAGTGTGCCATTGACAGAGCTCCTGTTGTGCTGAGGTCACTTACAAAAACATAAAGGCCTGTTCCACATGTATCTGAGAGGACTTTGGCTAGTCACCTCTTTGTAATTTTTCCTTTCAGACCTGCTTTTTGTTACCTCCCCTATGTCTTGCTTCTTACAACTGGAGAGGCAGTCAGGTAGTTCAGCATAGCATGCAAGGAGGTACTGGATAAAGTGCATATGCTGCTCTAAGGTGGTTCATTGCAAAGAGGTGAGGAGTGCTACACTGATCCCTTCTGGGGTTTGTCAGCCACTGTGGCTTTCTTCAAGAAGGGAAATAAATTTCTGTCTTCTCTTGCTCCAGGGATGCGGCACACAGAGTCCACCCACTTGCAGGACAAGGAGTGAACCTGGGTTTTGGTGATATTGCATGTTTAGCTCATCACCTCAGTGCAGCAGCCTTCAACGGGAGTGATCTGGGTAAGGCTCTGAGCCAGCATTGGGTCAGTAAAGGATTAGTCCTCCCAGGCCTTTGCTGCAGTCCCTCTGGCTAGCATGCTGTGTTTGTCCTGTGTTTGAAAGCTTTGTTGAAGCAAAGCAGTTCATGATTCTGGATGCAGTTTCCATCCCACGAATCTTAAAGCTGCTTTAAAAAAAAAAGCTCTGCAGGATGGCAGTTAGAGATGTGGTGAGATGAAGAACACTAGCTGGTGGAAAGAGGTCTTTATTGAGATGAACCATTTCTCTGTTCTCTTTCAGTTGCCAGAGGAAACTGCCCTATAGATAAGATGCACAATTGTTTGTGGCACATCAAGTGTAATAGAAACATTCAATTATCTCTTCCAGGCTCCTTAAAACACCTCCTCAAGTTTGAAACAGAACGTCAGAGGCATAATGTCTCCTTGATAGCTGCTACTGATGTGCTAAAAAGGCTGTACTCCACCACACTGGCTCCTCTGGTGTTGCTGAGGACATGGGGATTGCAAGCAACAAATGCCCTGCCTCCTGTCAAAGTAAGGATCTCACTTCAATGAGGGCTGTAGGAATTGTCCAAAACTATTCAGGAAACATGCACAAGATGTAAAAATCTTTCTTTGTTTTAAATGAAACATTTTTGGTTGGAAAATACTATTTTAAACTGGGGGGGCTTGTGTCTTGAATGGGCCTGAGGCATTCTTAAATAACTGATGACTCAGCTGTGAGGTTTTTTTTTTTTCCCTGCAGCACAAGGGAATACAAAAGATCTAAGTGTTTTATATTCTGTATCAGTAATTAGGAGTTAGAGGTCATCAGAAGTCTTTGGCTTTATTTTGCTATAGAATTGAAGTATCAAACCTTGAAGTCATTCCAGCAATGCACAGAGAAAACAGGCCTGTGAAGACACATCTTCACTAAGAGATTGGGTGACTTCCCAGATGCAGTGTGCAGCCCACACTCAACTGTTTCTGTGCGGTTTTGCCTTTTGAATTGTTCCCTCATGGCAGAAGTTCAAGTCTCTAAAATGGAAATTACCCGAGGAAAGCAGTGGTGAGGAGTTTCTGTCTTAGACCTTCTGTTTGCAGCCCATCTGCCTGAACTTCTCACCCTCTTGACCTAGTTGCTGGATTTTTGTCAGGTTCCTTAAAGCCCTCTGCTCTCAAAGTTCCCAAGCACCAGCAAATTAGATTCTCATCTTTGGATTTCAATTTTCACTTCATTTATTCTCCATCTTTATACTAAACACAGGTGCCCTGTTTCTTTGTGTCATGGTCACAGTTGAGACACTTCCTCAGCTAAAAATCAGTACATTCCTAAGGCAGAGCAGCTGCCACAGGCCCACTGTCTTCATTAAGGAAGACTATGCTGCTGCTTCAATGCTCACAAGTTTTTTTTCTCTTTCTCTGTTTAAAAAAAACCAATTGAAGATGTCTTTTTCTGAGCACAGAACCCATTAGTAATACCAGTTCTGTACTACTTGGGAAGGACAGGAATGCTACAATTTTGGTAATTTTCTAGGACACAGGGATAGGTTCTCTGCGTGTGGCTAGAAAGACTGGCCAAGAACTGTTGTTCATTTATATGAATGGGAACGTGCCTAAAGGTTCTTTCTAAAACACATGCTTATGAATTACTTCTCTTTTTCTTCTCTTTTAGGAGCAAATAATGGCTTTTGCCAGCAAGTGATCTGTTGTCAGTCTGCCTGTCAGCAGCTTGCCTATGAATGCATTGCCTTTAAAAGGACTGTAACTTACTTGAATCTTCGAATTTTTATTTTAATTTACAATAAAACTGAGGGATTGAGCTGTATATTACACCATCCATTGGTTTATGTAAAAGCTGTCACATTTGCCCTCCTCAAGAGGATTTAGGGTTTCTTTCCACAGTACCATGATGTCTTCAGCCACAGAACTAAGTATAGTATGTGCTTTTAATCTGGGCCTCCTGAATTGAAAATTGAGGTGCAAACGGCTGTCTGTCTTTTGGCAAACACAGTGCTGAATTTTGCCAACTACTGGCTAATTTTTAACAGCTTTTGCTGCTTAATTACTTTCAGTTTCTTCTGATATGATTGCTAGAGCTGTAACATCACTCCTAGCTTCTTGGCACCTTAGCTCAGACAGAAGGGGTAGTTTGCAGCAGAGAGAAACAACACATGGTGGCAGATATATTTTAAAACTCTGTCTGTTGTTCTTTCACCCTTTTCCCTGCCTTTCTCTTGGTGCTTTATTTAATAATGGTGTTTCTTGTGGAACTGGCTAAGGGCTCCATGAAAAGATACAAGGCAACAATAATATCCAGGAAAGAAAACTATATCACAACATCTTCAATATTGTTAAAAATGCTTTAATTACTAAAATAGACAATTCAAGATATTCTGTCTTCAGTTCCAAACACCAGCCTCTTGCACTAGACATTTGCCACTCACAAAATTAAACTAAGCACTGCCCATGGGCAAGATTTACACATATGGGTGACCAGTATCAGACATTAACATCAGAAAGAATGAAACCTAAGTTTTGAAGTGAAAGCTATTACGTGTGCTTCTGCAGTCACTCATATTAGGCAGTCCTTGTTAGTGCCTGGCTCAAAGACATTACAAAGGAGGAGATAAAAATCAGGGCTGCAAGTAGAGCTCTTCTCTTAAAAGGCTGCTTACTCTTTAGTTTAGGTAATAAATAATCTCATTGCACTAGGGTAAGTGTGAGGACTTGACTGGGTTGTCCAGATCCCCCCACCCACCTGGGTTCAGATGTAAACAGCAGGGGCTCAATTCTGCAAATTCTTGCAAAAATAAACCTTTCAACAGAGTTTTTGTTTCTCCCATAACTGAAGGATCATGCCAGTAACAGAGAGCAGAACTTCTGCTTCAGTTAACGAATTGTGCCACTGACAAATGAAGGCCCTGAGCATTCAGATTAAATGCAACTTTGGTACTGGGAAGCAGATGCTACCCCTAGCATTTGTAGTACCAGAGTCTGAGGAAAAGAATGCAGAAAAAACAACTTCCTCTGCATGATACCCTTCTTCTAGCCCCTCCTTGCTTCAGACAAACCCAGCCCTCAGGGCTGGTGTGTTTTCAGGGGGCAGATAGCACTCACTGCTGCTTCTCCCTTAGGTAGAGCATCCCACCTTCAAAACACAGCCTCACTGCTGCCAGCTCTTAGCCCCAGGATCCAGTAAGAATTTGTCATAGCACTGGCTCAAACTGAAAGATGATTTCTGGATTATTAAATTTGTGTTTTCTGAGAATGCAGAAGTGTTCACTGAAGACATAATGAATGCATTTGCAGTCACCTGCAGACCAGACCACATACCAAGTCTTGCCAACAGTAGGAAGAGGAATAAGAAATGTTTATGGTTGAGAAGAGGCTGCAATTACTTCCTTCATGTTCAAACAAACTTCTAGAGAGGAAGGAACAGAACTTTGGTGTGACACAGGAATTTCTCAATGTGGATCTCGAACAGATTCTGGTAAGGATCACACATGTAGGATGAGCATTTCCTGTTTCAGAAAAGCAGCCTGAATTTATGGCAAAGTGTCAGTGATAAGTATGGATGGCTCCATCTGCAACCCTTGGCTTCTTGTTGCTGACTGAACTTGTTCAATCAAAAGCTTGCCTTGCACCCTCGTGCTGTAAAACCTGAGATATGAGAAGTGGTAGCTTAATCAGCCACAGGCAAACTTGCACTGCTGACTAGAGGAAAAGAACTAATGTTCACAGTAAGGCAAATTTCTAAGTCTCCAAACTGCTTGGCAAGACCACTGAAGACATGAGTGCACGATTTCCTCCCCTTGCTGGGAATTACCAATTATTTTCAAATCCAGTTTGCAGAGAAGGCAGCGTGAGGGCAGTCTTTGGTTTGACAGAATGGTGGTTTTAGCGCAACTGGGACAGCTGGGAAACTGCAACTGCCCACCAGGGAAATGCTCATCACAAGACATCAGTGGCCAGAAGTTCCCCTTAGTCACATGAGCAATACCTCTTTGTTGCGATGGGGTAAATTCACCTGTACCTCACACATGCCTTGAAGAGGTGAAGACAGTAGCAAGCTGCCAATTATTTCATGGTGGGGAAGACATCTCTACAGCTGTTTTTACTTAGGGCAATGGATGGGTTTCAAATGGAGACCACACCTTAGAGCTCACTCCAGCAAAAGGGACTGTGGTGCTCAGACCTCTTGCTGGCCCAGCAGGCCTTGCTGGGCTGTGCCCTGCCTGCTGTCCTTGGGATAGCACCAGACTTGACTCTTGGGTGAGCACCACCTCAGGTCAGGTGTCCTGAATCAGTTCATACAAGAACCCGAGGAGCACCAGCAGCAGAGGGAAGAAGGCTGTGGGTGTGCCTTGCTGAGAGCAGAGAAACAGAACTGGCTCTCACAGCAAAGTGAGCTGTCAGATCAGCCATTTCATCTGACTGCAATCTCCTTGTGGGTGGAATGTGACAAGCTCTTCTTCTGGCAGTTGAGTTTCAATAGCTGGCACTGCTGCCTCGTTGTGCCAGCACAACTATGTGTTATGACTACATGCTAAATGAATAAATTTATCAAGTCTGGTAGTCAGATGTATGGTGTAGCTGCACAGACTTAGAAAGGGCAGCAAAACTGAAACACAGGCACACATTCTCCTTAGGGAAATGCCTACTGCCTAAAATTGCTTGGTAAATGACTATGTTTTAGCCAGCACCTTTCCCAAAACCATGCCCGAAGTGTACTTACAGCAGGCCCTTGAAAGACTGGAATATTCTTGCCATGTATTTGCTAAACTAACAGCTGGATTCTTGGAACACTGAGGTTGGCAGCATCCAGAGTTGTTCACTTTTCTCTGCATCACTGTTGATGCTATTCCTAATTTCTGTATTTAACATCTCACAAGCAAACTTAAGTTATGTATGTTTAAAATAGAAGGGGGTAGGGGAAGTCATGTGTCTGTAGTCTGCCACCACATCCAGGAACTCTGTGCTTCTAGCAAACTTGCTGGTGAAAGCTGGTTTTGAGCCCCTTGCTTATTCTCTGCTGGAGTTTAGACCTTTTGACTTTCTTAAGGCAGATTCTGGATCATTTATGGCAATCACAGTTATAAATCATACTCTCATTAGGCACAATGCCAATCCAGGGTAAAGAGCTGTTATGTATTTTTGGTCCATGTTCTGCTCTGTGACCAGTCCAGCTGAACACCATACCTGGAGATTGCAGTTTACTTTCTCATCATTTTCAGAAATGCTGAAGTCCACAGCAGTATCACAAGTCAACAAGTCATCCCCAGAGACTGCAGCAGGTAAAAGGTAGCACCCAAAGTCCAGCTTGTCTCTATGTTGTTTACTTTCTTTGTCAACTATCAAGGAAGAAAAACAAGTTATTCCTGACAGTTCTCTAGATTCATAAGTTACACAAATGACAGCAACTACATGTTACAAATCTGGAAAGATTCAGTAGACAATTAGTCAGAATAATGAACTAATGCATGTTAATCAATAGGGATTTAACTCTTTTTTCTCACCTTTAAGACTGTGTTGTCCCTAAATCCAAAACCTTCCTTTAATAACGCAGTGATGTAAGTGAGATCCATGCAGAGGAAAGGACTGGCTGAGTTGTACCTCTCCATGTTATCACAGACTAGAGAAGGGAAAAAAAAAAGGGATCTCAGCAAAATAAGAACTTTTATCCACATTGTACATTTGAACTGAACTCAAGCCAAAGCTTACTAAAACAAGCCACCCTCTTCTATTAGTGGTTATGCATGACACATGGTACACACTACAGAGCTGTTCTACAATGTTGGAGAATAAACCATATAGTACATCCACTTTCTCTTAACTCCATCCAAACTACATCTTTTATTACAGCAGTATAATTCACACAGCTCTTTTGAAGAACATCTGCTCAACTGATAACTGGCAGGGTGTTGGATTACTTATTTTTTCAGGAACACAGCATCACTTGTTTTCATCATCTCTCCTCGATGGATGGATCCAGTAATGGATTCCACTTTCTAGGATGGCAGTTTATTTTATTTTTTCCAACCACACTTGTCTAAGGAAATGGAAGAGGCTATTGCCCAACCACCCACTCCCTTGCTGCAGTTAAGTCAAGATTCTGTAGTCAGGGTGACAGTGACTGGGAAATGTATTTACACTAAGCATCATTTTCTAGACCTACTGTCACTGCCCTGTTCTACCAGCAGCAAGAGCAGAGTTCACTTCCTCCTAAGAAAAGATAAGCATCATCCTTCTACTATTGAAATGAGATAGAGAAGAATTAGTTCAGGCTCACAGAATTGATCTCCTGATGGTCTAAATCTAAGTAAGTGGTTTGATAATGTTAGGTAAGATCTTAGCTACGTCTTTGGAAATAAGCTCTCTCACTATGGAAAAAAAATAACAACCAACCCACACTCAAACTTTAGAGCCTAATCCCCCTATTCAAAATCATCCAAGTTTCCAGGGAGACTTAAGTTTAACTGAAAAATAATTAAAATTTAGGCCTTATTTTAGGAAAAAAGTCAGTCCTGAACTACGTAATTAAGCATCTTCTGCTGAAAAATAGGGTCTTCTCATTGTCTTGAGAATTATCACAGTACAGAGGTAATTCGCTTTTAGCCATCAGCAGCCAGGCAAGGTGGGAGCTCTTTATCCACAGAAAGTACAAAACTAGAACAAGCATTCAGGAAAAAAGGGGGAGGTAAAGGAATGTAGAAGAGGTTGCCAGTCTTAAAACCCCTCTCCCTCCATTTTGTTAGAGATTAAATAGGATTTAAGGTGACAGACTTATAGAATTCAGTGCTCTCTTAAATTCAGAGAGCTCCAGTTTGACAGAAGCTCTTGATGCAGCAAATTCATTTTCTTTTGTAGTGACTCTATGAACTACCTCCTTCTCCTGAACAGAGCTGTAAATCCACCAACCCCTCAGTGCTTTATCAGTATTGTCTTCTGCATTAGTTACAGTCTTTGACTAATAAAAGTAACATGACAGGTGTAAGTGCAATAAAGGTTAAATAAATTTGCTTTTCTTCCAAGTCACATTATGTGCTGCCTACACATTGATATTTTTGTTATTTCTTGTCCAAACCAGTTTCCCAGCTCATGACAATTACCTTCTTTGGCTTTTCTTTCAAAATCTCTCACTTCCAAAACACCTCCGCGTTCATAATCTGAAAAAGATGTGAGAAAACATCGTCATAGACCTGACAGCATTTGAATTCTTTATCCAAGTTGACCCTAGAGTGCAACTCAGGGATGCTGCACTAGGAGTGAGACCTGCTTGAACAGAAGACAGAGCTGCAGGTGTGACTGGAACCCTGAGCATATTTCATGTGCTGAACACCAAACTGCAGTGACAGATAAATGTCATTCCCTCGAGGCATTTTGTGTATCTCCTCTTTCTCAATAACATTGCTTTCCTCTGCTCCCCATGGCTCCAGCCACCAGGGTTCCTCTGTCTACCTTCTGGAAGACATGCTCACATGTAGGAGATCATCCCAAATTTACCGATTAGGTTGGTGTCCGCTGCTCGATCATAGTAATAGGAGAAAGCATAGAAGGAACTTCCACGAATCTCCTCTGGTTGGTGAAGTTTCCCTTTGACAACCTTGAGTACTTCCAAGTAGCAAGGCTTGAATCCTGTTTCTCCTGTCAGGAAAAACACAGACTGGGTGAGCCAAAGAGCATATGCAAGAGATGGAAGAAATACTGGCAACAGGATGAAAAATTAAAGAAGCAGAGATTAAAGCATCAGAACAAGAGCTTAGATATCCCTTCTGTAATCCAACATGGCATCTACACACAGGCAAGGACTCTAAAAGCCCCTCATCAAGGAGAACTGGTTAGAGCAGATCACTGCTGGGTCTGAAAGAAGGGCCACACAAATTACTTCCATGTCAGGCAAAACTCCCATTTACATGTTCTGTGGCCAGCAGAATCTTCTCCATTTGCTGCCACTTGTTAGATAAAACCTTGCTTTCTCTCCCCAGCACACTGTAATTTTACCAATCTACTCCACACACACCAAATCTGCAATTCAGCTCTCATGTCTCCAGTCTGTTGAAGTCTATGATGGCAGCAGACTCACCCTCTCTACACAGCATTAGAGACTTATTATTATTAGAAACTTATTATTATTAGAGATTTATTATTATTAGAGACTTAAGAAACAGTTCCATAAATGAGATTAGCTGGTAGGCCAAAATATTTGTACCCTAACACAAATAGAATTCTTGCACTTTGCTCAAAGCCTCAGAAAAACCTCTCTTATTTGGACAAGTAATTCTAAACATCTCCTATAAAGGTATGATTTGTAACAAGAGATCACCGTCAGAGGACAGGGGTACAGGTCAGCTACTCTTACAGCTTCAGATTTTAATCTGGATTTCTCAGAAGTCAACCTTTGCAACTGGACAGATATCCTTCATATCCCAATCATCATCGGTTAACTGAGGAAATATTTGACAAGGAAAAACTCATATTCTGGAGATAAGACTTATTGTAAAAGAAACAAGTCTCCTTTATTTACCTTCTTTGTTGCCACCATACTGATATTTCACTCCCCCAAAGTGCCACTCTGCCTCCAGCTGCTTTGGCAAACAAGAACTGCGGAACATTTGTCCATCCACAACTGGAAAGAGAGCAGAGAGAGAGTCAGGAAGCACAGAATTTTACATACCTATAAATCAAAGCAGAACTAGAAAAGGCTGAAAAATCTTCATTAAAGTCTTTAAGTGAAAGTACAAAAATCTGAATTGATGGATGTGGCACTAACTGATTACAAATTAAGGACCAGTCTCAAGTCTGGAAAAGTTGTGTCTGTTTTGTCCTGCAAACAGCAGAGCAGCCAAGCTTGTCATTTCTTAATAAGATAAATGGTACAAAGGTATCTGGATAATGGCTATTCACCACAAAAGACAAGAAATGAGATGTGATAAACACACAAATGCACAAACCCTAATGACAGCAGATAACCAAGACAAACAAAGCAACTGAGCAATGAAGACAAAACCTCCCAAGACAGAGATCAATGGCCACTACAGGATCCACTGAATGTACCTTTGAGGGGTTCACCCAGAAATACTGTAACTGATAAGAAGAAAACATGATTATTGCTGCACACACAGGTCTCACAGAAAAAGCGAACTTCTAACAGTATGCTTGAGGCAGACTCTGGGACAGCAAAATTTGCATGGGATGCTTAGGGAAAGGCTCAAGGGCTGGGAAAAGGGGGAATTAAGGGATCAGGGAAGTGCAAGTATGGCAAACCAGAGGACTATAAAACAAGACAGTCACAAGTAAGCAGGTCCATGTGTTTTTTTTTGTCTGAGCCTTGTGACCAATCATTACAGTCTGTTCTATCTTCTTCTTAATCCCTACTCCCAACTATTTCTGATTTGAGTACATTCCAGTAATTATCACAAGTCCATCTAGCTGTCAAGTAAGAATCCAGAAGGTGGAAAGACCCCAGGTCCTGGCCAGAGACTAGACAAAAGGCCCAAGCTCTGGGTGAGGGACTGGAAAGACTCAGGAATGTGAGTATGCACTCACGTTACTGAGTGAGAGTGTGTGATGTGCTCCTGGGCTTCCATCTAGACCAGGGCAGTGCACACAACAGGTCTGGGGAACACCACAGGCCACGCAGATCCTATAAAGTGGGTTTGGCCTAAGCAGCAACCCTAAGGAAAAGGATGTGTTCATGCTGCTTATGCTTCTGTGGATGCTTGTAAAGCTGTGTGTTTGTGGCTGGCCGTGGTGTTTGTATGATCCCACATGTGCATTTCTGGAATTTGCACTTGAATGTCACTGCTGGCTGATCTCAAAAACAGGGAAAAGCAGCTGTCCCACAAGACAACCCCTTAACAAGTGGTAGCTGTTTTCAGACAAACATATACCATCAGCAACATAGAAAAGCACAAGATACAGAAGTAAAGACACACAGGAAATGGGCTGCTGACACAAGGCTAAGTCTAAGCATCTCTTCATAAATCTTAAATGTTTTAGTATATGAACATACCTTCCATGTTCAAAGCTCCAAGTGTTGCCAGTCTTGCAGCTTTTAGTCCAAACCCCAAATAGCTGTGAACAATAAAAGACAGATGTTATAGTCTTGATTCCTGCACATCTGGTATGCTTTACCCATAGCCCTCTTCCTAAGTCCTGGAACACCCAAACCAAATTTCCTTCCTCTGATTCCCAAAAGGCTCCCTCTCTAAAACAGAGTTCCCTTTGCCAGAACAACCCTGAGGGCCAAAAGAGTGACACAAACCCAAAAAATACAAAGAGTTGTAAAATGGGTGAATCTAAAACTGCAGGAAGTGGTTAGAGCTGATGTGGCATTTATACAAGACGATCATGAAAAGCAAATAGCACCACCTTGAAAATGAGGGAGGAAGAAGAGTATGTGCTGAGTGCATGGGGAATAGGGCAGCCACTCTTATGCAGCACACACAAAACTATGTGCTCTTAGGGCAGAGTGCAGAACCTCCCACAAAATAGGAACCGTGGCTTTGTGTGAAATTCACCTGTTTTGACTCCACAGGTAACTGCTACATTCATTGGAAGCTAGAATATGAACAATGCTTATGAGAATGTCATCACACATTGCAGCAACACAGCTAGATTAAAATCCTGTTGACCCTTTCATTCCCATCTCTGTGTTTGAGCACTTACCACTTTTGTCATGTCATTTTAAACATTTCCAGAATATTCAGAGTTAAACTAACCTCCAGCTCTCTCTCAACTTTTAGGAGATGATTTTTCAATCCCAATTATTTTAGGTGATCTAATGGACTGTGTCAATGACTACAGCAATTAGTTACATCAGCAAATGTAAGGAGTAGGAGAGGATGACTATTAGACCAGCTCGGCTGTCAGGTAAGCAGATTCTATAACTGGCTGAGATAGTAATGTTCACTCCACTAAGTCTCAGGAAATCCTCTTTCCAAATCTCTGATCACTTTTAGTTCTGACTACTGGCACAATATCTACCTTTCTGCTTGTTTCAGAATATTTGGCTTGAATCCAGTATTAAGAATTCCTTTCCTTAAATATGGGCTCACAATGCTGTCCCTTCATTTGACAGACTGCCTAATATTCCCTTGCAGTGACATTAACCATGATCCTGGAACTCTTCCAGCTAGCTAATGTCATGTTCCACTTCTACTGTTCCATGCAGATAAGTAGTAAAAAAGTCATGGTCTCTGCTGCTGGTACCAGGATGATGTGGCTGTTAACTCAGGGGCTGATTTCCCCAGTGGAAATAGCAGTCTTTTGCTCCTCACCTGTGGGTATAGAGCTTGTACGTGCTATTAAACATTTCAAATGAGGTAACAAAATCCTCAGGGGTTTCCTTCAGAGTTTCCTAGAAGTTAAGTAAAAGAAAAATTTGTTTTCATTTATATTATGCAATAAAGAATAACCAACTTTAATGTAGTATCACAGATATACCCATACAGTTTACTGCACACTCGTCTGATCTGCTTTGAAAACAAAGTACAGCTTTCCAATGCTGCCACTGCTGTAATATCTGCAGCTTTTAACACAGATCTTTTTTTATATGCATCTTTGTGCTACTTCAATGTATAACAGGGAAGCACAACAGATCAGGATGAAAACACTTTCTAATTCAGGTAACCTGAATTTTTTCAGAGTACTTCCATGTTACTCTACATGTAGAGAGTCCCCATCCCCATTACCAGAAATCAGCTGCACAACAAGTGCTATGAACTTTTTCAAGTCACACTAGGCACCTAAACTGAGGTACTCAGAAGAACAAGAAATACAAGGTATAGGGCCCATTTTCACCATGTCAAATGTCTTGCTGGTACTCAAGGAAACACTGTGACCACTCTCTCCCAGTCTTAGGGCTGCTTCACCTAAATTAGCCTCTTATCTCACCACCTCCAGTTTTGTCCTCTCAGTCTTCTCTCTGTGCACACCTCCATCCCCCTGGTCCCCTGCCCTAGCCTCCTGACAGACTAACTCACACTCTTGCAAGGCTGAACCACTTCAGCAATCATTTACTGATTCTTTGTGTCCCCTCCCTAAGCTCAGTCTCAGTTTCTGTCTCTCCTCTCCTCATGGCCTCATCCTCCCACCCCTTCTTGGCTCCATGCACTTTTATCACCCGTGGTTATTCTGGGCCAAGCAGCAGAGTCTGAGAGAACTGAAGCTGCACAATCCTGCAGTTACCATGCAAGTAGGGAGATCCAGATCTGGGTTATTTTTTCTAGAGTCCTAGACAGAAGCCTGCTCAAAGCTGAAAGGAATTTGACAGTATTCAGCTTGAGCTTCTCCTGAGCAAATACAAATCAAGATTTGTTTTGGGTCTCAAGTTGATTATCACTGAAATGGCAGTCACATCCTTGGCCTCATACACACAGACTGCCATATTTTGATTTCTGTTTCTAAACCTTTCATCACAAAAACTATTTAAAGGAGAGATCCTCAAAGAAAATTAGTTTGGAGAAAAGAATTGTCTTTTTTTAATGCCCTACTTTCACAAAAAATGAGGCAGACACCAGACAGACAATTTCATAATTACTATGATTGGTTTTCAGTTGCTTTTAGCTTTGGCAATAATGCCATGAAATTAAAATCAGTTCCCTGCAGTTGTCATTATATGTTCTCTACTTGCTTTTAATTCATATTTAATTAATGAAACTCTTACTATTACAATATTTTGTTCAAAACTAATACAAGAGCAAGCATGTGACTGCCTCGGATTGCAGGAAGGAAAAATCTCCACTGCAAATCAAAGGGAGGTATCCCCACTAATTCTGTCAGATGGGAAAAACTCCCAAAACCAATACTGAGCTTATTTATTTGAACTTGACAGCACAGGTGAGCAGCAGACATAGTGTACAAGCATGAACCTTGACTCCACACTGCCCTACAAATTCACACCATTAGTCCTGGTCAGCAGCAAACACTCCAGGCCTCTTCCTGCAAGGCTGGAAGGGGACATTTGAATCCTGAGCTGCAGTTCAGCCTATTTCACAGTTCTATTTATTCTCCAAAACCCTGACATGCAACACCCTTTCCTGTTGGTCCAGAGCCCACTTCAGCAGGTGTTATCAACACAAAACAGAGGACAAGCCCACAGTATACTTGAGGCTTTGCTGAACAGGATAAGGTTGCATGTCATGTTTCAACATGACACACAGTTGCAGAATTAGAGTATCCTGATGTGAAAGCCATGTGTTTTGTAGCCACCAAACAGCCTTTGATAATCTTAAGTTCTTTAAAAAAACAGTTAAAGAAATTACTCCTGCAGAAAGAGTGACATAAACACATCACAATATGAAGGTACAGAATGGGTAATTTTCTCATGCAAACTGCAGAGCTGGGTCCCAGTTCAAACTGTTTCTAAACAGCTATAGAAAGAACTACTAAAAAATCCAGCAGAGGTGTCTGGGGACAGAGAGCAGAATGCTCAAAAGGAATGAGAAGAAATTGATAAGAATACAGAGAACTGATTATCCTGCTATTAAAGAAATTTACCCTATACAACACTCCTCCCCTCCAAAACTTAGTTAAGATCTGTTATCAGACTTGAATGGGAAAAAAAAAAGATAGACCAGCCCCTAACATTTCTTCTAATATCCAAGAATACTACCTAGAAATGTTCTACATTTGTTGAATACACAGCAATATCAACATTAATGAGGCTTTCCCAGCCTGAGTCTAGAAAACAAAAGCTGTTTCTTTTTGGTTTTATTAATTTGCTTTCTTTTTATTTCCTCATGATTCAGGCTCCTTTGTTTGCAAGCGCCTATGAGCCAGCTGCTGATCTCAAAGGGAACAGAAATACAGATGTTCTGTAAACCAGGGATGTTCTGCTTGTGCCACTGCCGACAAAGAGGCACCAGAGAGTGCAGCAGTGCTCAGGTCTCTCCACCAGCCTTGCAGTCCCAACCCACACACCACTCCTCACCTCAAACCGTGGCAGGAATGTGATTTGGGTTGAGGCTCCTCCCAAGTCCAGAATCCCAACAGTTTGCTGGTTCTGGCCAGACAGCTGCCCTGCAAACAACACCGTGCTCAGAACAGCCCCAAGGGCACAAATGCTGAAATGCAGACACTGTGTGGATGCTCAGGCAGCCACCAGGTGATCACAGCAATACAAGGAGCGCTGAGCTGCCCTTCAAAGAAAAAACCTCAGAGAGAACAGGCAGGCAAACAGAAGGTATTATGGAATGAGACACAGACTTTCTTCCTTGATTCCAATCTCTCCTCCAAAGAGACAAAAAAAGCAGATAAATCTCCAGGTACAAACAAAGGCAGAAAGTCAGAGACAAAGTATCTCCTGCAGAAGACTGTCAGGGAAAGTACACAAATTTTGTAACCACCATATAGCTGGGCAAAAGCAGCAGGTAAAGGAAGGGCAGTAAGAGCCAAACCAGCTATTGCAATTTCTCTTCACCCAGAGCAGCTTTTTTGCTTGCTCATCTGTCTACTAGGGTACTGATTTTCTTTTCACTAGATTGCACTCCCAGAAGCTCTTAGAGCCAGTAGTGCTAAGGCACCACGCCCTGCAGCAGCACTGCAGCTGCCCAGCTCACACTGGGACGAAGAACACTGCAAGGCCTTGTTTCCCACACATTAGCAGCACCACTCCCCAAAGCATGTTATGGAAACCAGCCTGCCAGTGCCTCCAAGATCTGAGTAAATTCTGGCACCTTCAGGGTTAAGATGTCTCCTTACTACAGACTCTGGAACACAGTCTGCCCAAGGCAATCCTCTGCTTTAGCACTGGTGAGAAAGCAGGCAGGAAAAGCATGGCCAAGGCCAAGGAACTTAGGGTGATCATCTCCACAGAAGTTACTCAAGTTCAAGTTTAGAGTAGTTATACAGAATTAATTACCTGTCAAAAAGTTCACAGTGATCCAGGCTAAAATTCCTGCAATGAGTGAAAAAAAAGAAAAAAAAAGTAAATCTCCTCCCACAATCTCCTGCCCACTGTTACCAGCCCTCCACAGGTTATTTATTTACCTGGAAGTCATTACTAACTTAACCCAACCACCCCAGACTTCAGAGATTAATTAAAACTCATAATTAAATTTTATGATAAATTATTGATTCATACAAGTCTCATGAGCTGAAATAGGTAGGACTTTGTAATATCCATGCAACTGCAGCAAACATAAATCATATCTATTACCCAAACAACATACAAAGAAGTAATGAGCTGACACAATGCACAAGTTTCCTTGGGCCTGTTTTTGCAGTCCAGCATTTCAATTCCTAATCTGAAAACTGCATTCACACCACTGTGTTTTAATCTTAAGGTTTCTATAATTACACTACAGACAGAGCAGCAACCAGTAAAACACAAACAGCTCCTTTGACTCCAGTGGCTTGCTTGACACTTACATGATTCTCACCCAAACACGTGACAATAAAAGAGGCAGGGATTTTAAATAAACTTGGCAGGCTACCCCGTGCTCTATTATGCCTCATTGGTCCTGCCCCTGTCAATACAACAGTTCTCCCTACTGTACAATTTACCCATTAATCCATAGTGACAAAAATACTTGAAGACTTTATGATACTTCTCCTTTTCTCTCGGCCCATGTGGACAGATTTTGTTCCTTAATCTTCCTCCATTTATTAATTGTTTAAGCACTGTGATAATTCTTTCCTTCAACACCTTCCAAAGTGGCAATTTATCTGCCATAAGGAAGAGTTCTGAGCTGAACATAACATGACAGGATGGCTCTTTTCATCAGGCATCCAGGTGAAATAATCCACCATTCATACAGGTGACTATTAATTGCCCATTCTTCAAGGTAGTATGTCTGGATATGTAGTCAGAATATTACACTGTTTTCTGCACTGCAAAATCATTGCTCACTCCAAGCCTACAACCATATTTCACCTTTTCTGGTACTTTACAGTCCTTGTTTGCTACTTTACTAGCAGCAATTTTCCCAACAGAATATTTTTTAACTTACTATTTTATTATTTAATTATCTATTTTTAATACTCGCCAATTATCCTTCATTCTCCTCTAATATTCACAATCCTCCCAATTTTAGATTTAAAATTGATGAGCTGATCATAATAGGTTATTTTTAATGCTAATATTGCAGAATTTACAAGGTATTTTCCATAAGTTTCCCAGCTTGCTAAATATTGTCATGTAGCCTTTCAGAGGTGGACACCACCTCCTTTGCACCAGTTCCCAGGAGCAGGCTTCAGCTGGTCAGCCTGCATCAGGCAATGCTTATTGTTGAGACAAAGTCTTGCTCTGAAACTTGTGAAATCTCTTTGTGTATCTGCATTTGTAGCCCAAGAGTGACCAAGTAATGAATAGCACCTCAAAAAGGCAAAATTGCATTGTTTCAAACAGGGCCAGAAACCTATTATTTTTTTTCTGGTTAGTTTAGGGACCATTTCTCTTTCCCTCTAATGTTTCTATGATATCCCTCTTTTTTTGCTTTTACTTTTTACCCCTCCTAAAACGTGCCTTCATGAGATCCGTCCATGATGCCAACGCTGTCCTCTGGAACCAGGAATGGTGACTCCTCAAAGACTTCTTTCACCTGAGGAAAGAAATAGTGATTAGATTTCTTGGTCTTCAGAGATTTGTTCTGCTCTGAGGCTGACAAAGTTTTGTTTTACACAGCAGTAGAAACTAAGACAAGTGTGTGGAGTAGGGGCTAGGAAAGAAAGAAAAGAAGTATTGTAGGTCACTCTCCATGCCTTGCACCACAGCAAGATACAGGATTTCAGGACCAGACAAGATACTCTGTGAGTTTTATGCTATTGTGGGATTACAGTCTCTTTTCAGAGATGAAATTCTCTTATGCTAAATAAAATAGAGAACTGAATAAAAAAATTAAAAAAAAAAAAAAACAAACAGGGAGAACAATACTAGTGCATCCAACTCAGTACCACCTCTGAAAGCAGAGCCTGAGCTTTCTCCTCTGACAGCAAGCGAAGTCCAGCCGTGGCTTTTAACACCACTGGGGTCTTTTTCCAGAGATGAGGTGGCACAGCATCTACAGCCATGTCCAGCAATGTTTTGACAGTTTCAGCACCCTAAAAGGAAAAATATGCTTTTTATATGGTTTCCTCCTACAGGCCATCAGAGAACAGGCCTCTCAGTTTCCCCTCAAAACTTGTGACAGCAGTATTCACAAGCAGAAGATACCCACACCCAAGACAAGTACAAAAACCATGCCAGAGATCTCATTTAGAACATTAAACAGAATGTCTGCATTGGAAGGAAAGGTGTATTCACAAATATATTTTAGGGAAGATAAATATCATTGTTTGTGGAAAGTTTTTTTTGAAAGGAGGGAGGGAGGTGAGGGAACTGATTACCTGACAAACCTAAACATCTTGCAGTATGGTGAAACTAAATGGTGCAATTACTGACTGAGGCTACCAAAGCAAGGGCAAACATCTGCAGATTTCACTAAATGCAACACAAGAATTCCAAGTGTGTCCATAGCAAATATTGTAATTAAAATGCCAGCTGGGCAATGGTTACCACACAAGGTACAGACATCACTGCTGGCTCTCAATTATTTCCAGTGCTCTAACAATCACAGTTTGGCATTAGCAATAAATATTCTCCTGTGAAATGCCTAGAAATTTCTTTTGGGCTGAGTTATCATCTCCTACCCAAAAAACAAGTTTTACTGGAATCATAGGTGATCTTATAAAAGTTTTTAAAAAATCCCAAATCCATTCATTCTTCCATGAAGTGCCACACTCAAATTCCTGTAGCATGGAATCCAACTGAGCAAAATGAGAAACCTGAAATCCCCATAATGCTAGCCCCCAACTTCAAGGCTGTTGAAGCACACAAAATAGGGTATCTAACCTGTCATTTCTATGGCATCTCCTTTAGTTTGTGAAAGAGCTTCCTGTCAGCACAGGGGGTCTGGAAAATGGCAGCTTACTTCAGAACTAAGAAAATTATTTCTAAATGAGACAGAGTATGCATTTACTCATATTTGGGGTAGCTGTAGAGGAAACACTGAATATGGATGCTGCTAGAGACAAAAATTACTTTGTCTTTGAAATTCTCAAAGGCATATAGTCTAGTTATATAAACATTTAAGCAATTAATTAATCCACTGTTCCACTGATGAAATATGTAAAACACCAGCTCCTATTTCACCATGTTGAACTTAACTCACAAAAGTAGAGGAACAGGTTTAGAGAGACAGCAGCAGAACTTTCACATTTCTTCTTGACTTTTTGCAATTGCAATCAGTAATACTTGAACTTGGTAGAATCTAATGATATCACAGAAGCATAACCAACTCCCAGGGAATGAGGGCCAGTCCTACCTTTTCAGGCTGATCAGCATATGCAGACAGACCTGGCTTCACAGACTCAAAGATTTCCCCTTCCACCTCTGGAAGGTGTTCTGCATAAACAAAATATTACATGATACAGTCAACAACTCAAATCTTATTCTTTAATTTCCAAAAGGTTGCTCTCAACTCCTGTGAAGTGACTATCCTTGATTCTCCTTGCTAACAAGATTATTCCCCTCCTGAAACAAGACCTGTTCCTTCATGTCAGGAACATATTTAGCAGAAACTTGCCCTTGTACCCTCCAAGTTCACAAACAATTTATTAATAACATGTTGTTATAATTAAAAGTATGTTCATTTAGCATTTGTGAACCACAGTAAGTTACAACAATGCAGCATAACTGTCACCTATTCTTCATAAAATTTCTTTCCCTTTCTGTCCTTAAACAAATTGTGAAATACTAGTGCATATTAAGACACACACCATCAATTCCCAATTATCCTAAGGTGATTCATCCAACTGAGATAGAACAGAGCTGACTGTGTGCAAGTACTTGGCTGAGAAGCCAAACAAGTTTGACCACTGCTCCCAGCACAGTTTGGGTGTAGAAGCTATCCCTGAGTATTGCATACTGCAAGCCAGGCTGAGTCCAACACAACTGGACCTTGTACCAGTCCTTCCAAACCATGGATGAAGTCATGCAAAGACACACAAGCACTGTGCCCCAGCAAGCAGCCCTCAACCTTTGCAAACCTGCTGGCTCACTGTACCCAAGCTACTTCATCCTCCTGAATCCATCCTGTCACACGTGCAGCCAAAATCGGGCACCTCTGCACCTTGGGAGCACCAGATACACAGGAGTGTGGTGCATCTCAGCACACTTCTCCTGGAAATGGCTCAGACCTTCAGTACTTAATAGCTCTTTAATTTACTGATTTTAATTTGCTACAAAACGTGACATAAACATATGCAGAATTCAAGTATCTCATGATAAAATTTAAGGTAACATGCAACCTGACAAAACCAGCCTAAGTATCTTTTCATCTCAATGACATAATCCTTTTAAGGAGCTGCATAGATGAAAATGTTCGAAAATTTAGAATTCTCCAGTATACCCAGAATTGTATCTCTGAGACTCAAAAGACCTAAAAAAAAAAGGTATTTAAACAGCAAAACACCATGACAAATGGACAACAAACACCTGCAGGAGGACCATTTGAAGGACAAACTGTAGAAATCTTCAGCTGCTCCCAAATGCTGAGCTGGCAAAAAACAAAACAGTTTTGAGAAGTTGGAATCTAAGTCAACATACATGGGGGTCTTACCTGGGCTCTTCTGCACAAAGGTGTAAATATGAATACGGGTTCCAGTGCTTCCTGCGTCAAACATGATGCCATAAAAAGTGTTTGCTTTGGCATTTATAGGGCACACATTAGGTGGAAAGAACTCCTGAAACCACATTTCCCTGTTTGAATGTGAAAGAACAAAGGGCAAAGAGGAAAATGCCAATGCTATAAGGATGGGAAGTCTGGAAGATGCCATCTTGCCAGGACCCCTTGAGGCTGTCAAGGGGTATCAGCAATCACAGGGCTGCAGAAGGTCCTGAAGAGAAAAAGAAAAGAAAGAAGGAATGGAAATTAGCAAGAGCTCTTTCCTTTAAAACTCTGTTAAAAAAGATAATAAATAAATCATTCTGTGCACGTACATTCTCCCTTTAGGTGCTTTCCAACACCTCATCCAAAAAGAGTTTATTGCACTTAGTGCTACAATTACATCTAACTAATTTGTTCTTTCAGAGTAAAGGGGTCTCAATTTCCCAAGCGCAGAAGAGACAGAGTAGTTTGCTTTCCAGTGTTTCTAGTTCCCACTTTTAGACAATTTCTTTCTCTTATTTGTCTTGCAGATTTTAAATATTCAGAGTCTCCAGTACCTCCTCCCAAAAGCCCAAATATTATCTGAAAAGCAGCAGTGCCAGAGGGGAACTCTGGGCAGAATCACTTTAACATTTACACACTTGAGATGCTGTGGCAGAACACAAGTATTATTCAGAGTCACAAACAAAGAGAATTTCATCTCAGGCTAAGAACAGCTGCTGGGAGAGATTAGCACACAGAGAGAATGAAGGCATGTCCTTCCAGCAGCATCCCCATCTCCGAGGAAAGCCTGAGCTGCACCAGAGGGGCTGAACTGAAGTGCACCTGAGCTCTGCCTCTCTGTATTTTTCCATATTTTTCTTTTCTTTTTGGTTTGGTTTTTATTTTTAGAATTATAAACAATAATAAAAAATAATAGCAAAACCCACACACTCTCACAAACCTGAAGCAGTTGCCCCGAACACTCAGGTTGCTTACAGAGCTTCTAACAACAGTGTCCCAAAGCTGTGTTACACAGTATTGGATATCAAGATACAACTACATCGTCCCTTAACACCTCTCCCTTTGCATGCATTTTTCCTAAGATATGCTAATAAAAGACATGGGCCCAGAAATCACGGGGTGCCCAGGTAAAAAGAAGGACACTATCTAGGCATCTTTAACAGCAGAAAAGAGCATGTGGCCAGATGTCCCAGCATATGCAGTATTGCCTGCACCAACCCACAGACAGAGCACTCTGCACACAGAAGGTGCAAACAGCTCCTTATCACTTCCCAGACACTTGGTAACACACGCATCCACCCACAGCACTGCAGACTCTACTCTATATGGCTGCTCATCAGCTGTGCCCAAGACCCCTGCCCACTGCTTGCTCTCACTCTTGACTGCCTTTTAGCAATCTGCTCAGCCCCACCATGTTCATTCTCTTGAAACCTTTACTTGCCGTCTCTACCCTACATGTATTCATTCCTACACCCTCTCCTTTCCCTTCTTTGTGTGTTTGCTATGGCCTCTATTTCCTCACACCTTTCTCCCACACCCAAAAAACTCACTTATACTCCATTTCCTTTTATCACAGATTCAGCCCTTGTAAGAGTTTTATTATTTCCATTCTTCACCTTTGTCCCCAGTTACAGCAAAGGGAGATTAACTTTTACCCATTCCCAGCAAAAACCATCACATTCTTCAGGCACTTCTCTAACTCACTCCAGCATTCTGCTATGTCCAGAGCCACAAAGCGCACAGCCCACTGCAGATGGGTAACCTCACCTGTCTGCTGTGACCTTTATTTTTATCCTGCTGTTTCAAACAAATGCAGAAATGCAGGCAGAGACTCCTGATCCTCTCTGCCTTAGAAGCACACTCTGAAAAGAACTGACCACAATTCCACTAGCAGACAACAGCCCTGAACTCCAACTGCAGTAATTTCTAAAGTACACAGATTTTATGTGGAAAGGAGTAAATAGGTAGTTCTGTAACAAAATGCTCTCCTGGAGAGGCTTGATGAGAAGTGCCAAGCAGTTTGGTGCTTTTGAGGCTATGGATTTGTACTAAGATGCAGCTGGCGTTACCCAGGTTTGCTTCATCACAGCCAGGAGGGCCACTGAAAATCCAAGCAGCTGCACTGTTTTAACAGAACTTAAGTGAGAGCCTTAGTGAGAGCCACCTTCCAGCAGGTCTGAAGAGGTGTTCTTATTCTCACACAATGTAAGGATTTTGTTTCATGAACTATCACAAATGCAACCCAAGCACCTGTCTTAAGAACAAACTCCAGAGTCCTATTACAAACAGCACATGTGACAGTTATGTAAGCCTCAGAATCTCTGATGATCCGAAAATATCTGAGCAACTGCCATCATTAACTCATACCTTCCTTACCAGACCTATGAGAACCTTAGTCTCACATGAAATTCCCTCACAAAACTTCTCTTCTCTATCCCTTTTCAGATATTCACCACTTTCTGTTTTCTACATTTCCCCTGACTTCTTTTCTTTCTCCTTTCACACTTCTAAGGACAAATAAAACCTCAACAAAACAACAAACTCGCAACCAATCCCCATGGGATTTTATTTTTCCTCTCCCTCATTAAGAATGTAAAACGTACACTGACCCCTTCAATGACTGGTGAAGTCCATTTAATCAAGCACACCAGCAAAACAATGTCCACAAGGAGAATGACAACAGATGAGAGTGAGAAATCAGAGCAAGAGAGAGAGGTCAGCAGAGCATAACAGACATGGAAATGGAAAAAGAATATGGAAAGACAGAATCAAAAGTATGGGATGAAAAAATCCAGGGTAGAAATAGACAAGACATAAGTTACTGAGAAGGAAAAATATTTTCAAAACACTTCCTCTCAAACAACTTAAAAGTCCTAGCTGGTATCAGAACTCCACAGGGTAGAGAAAATGAGCAATAAACAGAAAGGAGAAAAGGGGTAATTGTTATGTGATGACAAGGTTATTAATGCAACCAAGCAGTGCAGCGAGGTAAAGCCTCCAGCTCCCTATCAATAGGCTCAGTTACTGTCCTTCAAAAGGAGCAGTAATAAATAATCAGCACTGAACATGAACACGTTAGGCACACACCTGAAGCAGGATGGAAGCAACAACAGCTACTCCACTCCAGGGACTCCTACTGAAAACCACCTCCAGAGCAGCGTGGACAGGGACACCGGCCCGCACTCCGCCACCTCAGCAGCCAGCTAACAGGAGTGGACTGTGTATCAGGCAAATTATAAGGTCATGAAGGCACATCAAATACCAATCGAGCTGTTTTATTCACATTTGAGTTTATCATTACTCAATGCAAGCAGTGAAACATGATTATATAACTACACAGGATGAATTAAAAAAAGTTGAAAGTTAACTTGAGATCGAGTTAGTAAAACATTTACACAAGCACTACAGTTGACCTCAACATTGCTGAGGCCTGAGCCAGCAAAACAGCACAGAACACTCATTTCCCAGTGCAGAGAAACACATGTAAATGTCATCTGTACACAGCAGATTTTAGGTACCAAATGAAAAACATCCAACATAAAAAATTTGGGAGCTATGCAAACTGTCTGATCCAGAAATATTGGGATGTGGCATAGAGACTTCCAAGACTGAAAGCATGAATCAGAAGGAAAAAAACCCCTACAACCAAAGTCTCCCTAAACAACCAAAGTAAAAACTATACCATAATAATAACTAACCTTAAGACAGCAAAACACAACCTTACTTAGAGCTCACCATACAGAGAAACACTGGTAATTTTCAAGACAAGAACTATTCTATACTTTACTATTTCTGACAAAAAACCACACAAAACACACAACAGAAGCATCTCCCCGTAAAAATGAATGTGATCGGAGGGGGGGGGAGAAGGAGTGTACCAGAGATATACAAGAATTTCCTTCTGTTTCCTAACATAATATTAGGAAATATTTGGAGGCACACAAAAATATTCAAAAATAATTTAAAATATCAATCACATAAATCAAGGCAAGTATTTTACAAAAATAACTATTTTAGGAAACAAATAAAATTACATAATTCAATTAATATTCTTCCATGCTGAAGCACACCAGAAATCATTCAGAATGGAAACTCTTCTGTGCTATAACAGTAACAAAATCTATTTTCCAGATGAGCAGCTCTTATGGTCACAAAATCTATTTCCCAGATGAGAGCTTTAACACTTAACACTCATGGCTAAATAAATACTTTTTAACCTTTTTCCTCCCAGAAAAAAAAAGGTTATTACATTTTTTCTGGAGTAACTTTTATCCATTGAAAAAAAATAGCTTTATGGATTATTTTGACAAAAACTTAAGCTTCTTAAAAGCACACTGCTTAGAAGATACAATAGAAGGAATAACTGAATTCAAAGGCAGAATTTCCCAGTATTTCCATAAAAATAATGGCACATGTGCACATATGTTTTCGGTTAAATGTTGGCTCTAGAGCTTTAAACTCCGGGGGAAAAAAGTAGAACCAACTACTCACAAACATCCGTTATCGGAAGTTTTAATCTTTCTTCCCCCATACTGAGGCTCCAAATACGCATTATTTATTTGTTCACATTTCTGGCCAAGTGGGTTTTCAATTTTCCTCTCTAATTAGCCCAAGGCTAATTTCCAGGGAACCGCTACACGGCGGTGCGGGCACGGGCGCAGAGCGGCGGACGCGCTCAGCTGCGCGGCTCCAACGGCACCTTCCCTTTCCCGGGCACGGCCGCTGTTCCTGGAAAACAGACCTTGGCTGCCGGCAGCCTCGGGGCGCCCCGAGCCCTGCCTGCACGCCCGGCGCTGGCTCCTGGGCATGCCGCTCGCCGGGAATGCGCTGGACACGGCGCCTCAGGCCCCGCCGGACCCCGCCGCCCCGGGGCTGTTGGCTCCGTCCCTGCCGCGCATCCCGGCGCCAGCGTGTCCTGCCTCGCTCCATCTCCCTCAGCCGCGACCTAAACCCCCGCCCCGGGCACGCCCGAAACCCTTCCCTACCTTCCTTCCCCCTGCGCTGGCAAAAGCCCCCGCGGATCCCCCCGTGCCCCGGCGGGGAGCGCGGCCCGGGACCCGCAGCTCTTCCCGGAGCCGGCAGCGGTGGCGCTGGGCAGGAGCACCCGCAGGACCGCCCGTCCCCGCCTCACCGGCGGCCAGCGCTATCACTCCACCGGGACGGGGCGTACTCCCGCCCGCCCCTGGGGATAACGGGGACGCCGGCGCAGCTTTCGCGTCTCCCGCTGCCTGCCCGGCCTCGCACCCAGCGGAGCGCCCTCCCGGGACGCCGGGACCGAGCACGGCTCGGGGGCGTTCACCCAGCCCGGGAGCGGCGCTCCCGATCCCGGCGCCGTTGGCACCGGGGGGAGTGGGGGGGGGAAGGGAACGGGACGGCGGGCGCGCGGTGTCCATGGCAGCGCGCGGACGCTACCGCGCCCTCCCCCCCCCCCGCCGGCTGCGCGCGCTCACCGGCCGCTCGCGCCGCCGCATCCCGCCGGCCCCGCGCGCCGCGTCACCGCCCGCCCACGTGACGCGCCGCCCGTGGCGGAAGTTGCGCGTGGCGGGCGCGCGCCGCCCGGACTCCGCGGGAACGGGAGTCGGTGCCTCCCGCCGGGCCCCGACACCGCTCCCGGCCCGCAGCCACCGGCGGCCTCCTCCTGACGGCCGGCACGGCTCGGCTCGGCTCGGCTCGGCTCAGCTCGGCTCGGCTCGGCACGGCGCGAGCTCCCCGCAGGCAGCGCCCGTCCCGCCGGGGCCGTGCTGTGGGGCGGCAGCGCCCCCCGCGGGCGGGAAGGCGCCAGGAGGGTCGGGCCGCCGGGACGAGCCCCGTGCCGCCGCCGCCGCCCGCCGGGGCTCTCTCCCCGCTCCTTCGCGAGGGAGCGCTGAACGGCGGAGCGAGCCCGGCGGAGCGGCACGGCACCGTGATCGGGGCCTGTCAGCACGCCGTGGCCAAGGAGAGGCTGAAGCGCTCGTTGAGCTCGGAAAAAGAGAAAGCCCGGAGGGAACGTGCTGGGTTTGGCTCCTTGGAGGAGGCTTTAGAGGAAACGGAGCCAAACTCTACTCAGAACGCAATGAAAAAGAAGCCCTATGCTGTGGCTCCCATTTGCTCGATCACAGATTCTTTCACTTTACCCTTATTCCTTCTTTTCTAAATACAAGTACCAAGCAAACTCCTTTTACAGATAGAAAAAGAAACTGAAAATGGAAACGAAAATTCAGTTATTTTAACATCCTATTTATTGAATAAGGAGATACAAAGCTCTGATCCCCAGGCATTGATGAGGTCAGTTGGTAGGACACTGTTTTCTTGCTCATGTGTCAGTGCTTGCTTTCAGCTTATCTAGCATAAAAGATCTTACTTACTTGGACCTTTTTCCAGAGGACCAATTTTCTTTCTGTATCTGTCATTTTTTCTCCTTTTCTAAACTTTCTGAGCACTGCACCACCATCTATAGCACAGACCAGACAGCTGCAGTATAAAGTGGAAACACTGGAAATAGCCTTGCAGCACAGGACCAGAAAATCTGTGAGAGAGACTGAGAAAACTCAGCACCCACCGAGTATGGTGGGGATCAAAAAACTGCAGGAACTACTAGAAATGAAGGATTGAGAGATGGACTGAGTGAAAAACTTAGCCCAGAATATCTTAAATGAGGGGATGGAGGTGGAAAGATTCTATATAGATGCTCTGTGATGTGCAATCAGGAGATCATATCCAGTAGAAAGCATTAAAAGAAAAAGGCCCAAACAAGTGTATCTCAGAATTTCTGTTAGGATGCAGTTTAAATTAAATTAGAGCATGCTGCAGTAGCCAGGATTGCAGGTCTCCAGCCTCATGCTAGACATCTGTACCTACCAGCTGCAGCAGTGCCTGAGCACTTGGATTTTAAGCCAAAAGAGTTAAGGTCCCCCATAGCTGAAGCTTTCATACATCCTTGGTGAGAGATTAACGTGATCCTAGACCTCAGAAAAATGTTTGTTTAGGATGGATTGGCTACTGAATAACTTGGTGAAACACAATCAGTTGGAATGCTTTGTTCATGTTATCTCAAAGATAATACAGCAGAAACACTCCCTGAAAAAACAGGGTGAAATCTGTAATTGAGGTCCAAGGAACCTTCTCCCCTGGAGAAGAAGGGAGAGACTGGAACTGAGAGAGAAAACTGTGTATTGACCCTTTTATGTATGAACAGGAGAGGTAAGGAAAGGACAATGTATTTGAAACTAGTTAATGTCCATACAAGGCCTCCCCCTCGCTATTTATTACTACTAGCACAACAGAAATCATTGGGTTTGTTCTATTTACTTTAGAGAGAGCCACAGATTTAGAAGTTGAAAACACAACACAATCTAGCTGCGTGACTTGGTGTGAGGTATTTTACCTTTTTCAAAAAGTTGGTACACTGTATGCTGATTTTGTACATGCACTAGACTATACTGTTAGATCTTTGTGTATTGTATCAAAAGAAGAACAAGTGGAAATAAATTTTGATACTGCTAAGGTCAAGAACAGAAGTCAGGAGAATTAACTTTGCTCAGTGCAGTGGGATTTATTTTGTTCAGTCATTAATGGTTCCCTATCCATCTTTACCAAACAAGTAAATAATGTCTACAGTGACAGTAGCACTCCCCAGGTATATTTCCTTATAAGAGTATTGTAAAGCAAACTTCCCAGTATTAGAAAGTACAAATATCCCCAACCAGATTATGAAAAGTTTACTTGCTCTATGGTTCATTGCTATTTGCATAAGAAGTGTGGGAGCAGGACTTTAGAGATACCTAAAATATGGCTTACACTGGAAATTCAAAGTCCAAGCAGCATTAAGTATATTATAAGCTGTGAATTGGGACATAAGATCATAGTATATATAGAGGTATCTATATGCACATGAATGTTTGTGTGACAAAAGTGAGGAATTTTTAAATTAATTTTTTAAGATTTTTGTGTTGATCTTTCAGCAGCAGGTATTTAGACACAGTTCTCATGGAAAATAAAACCCATGACCTCCTAAAGGCCTCTCGTTGAAAAGCAGGTTTATGTTTTCTAGAGGATGCTCTTGTGAAAGTCCATGATCATACAAGGAGGTGCATTTTCAGCTAGCACCAGTGTTTTGATTTAAAAGGCAAAATCTCTCCAGCTGATGTTGCATTTAGTATAGGATCACAGAGGATGGACCATGATGAAGACTCATGTGCCTGATTTTCAGATACCAACTCAGATACAACTTTATTGCTAATTATAACATTCCAAGGCAAGCAGTGTCAGCTTACCCTGGAGGAATAGGTAGGGCGGGGTTCTGGCATGCACAGCTTGTCAGATGTGAGGCAGCCAAGCACACGAGCCAAAATGTAATACTCAGACATCAAATAACCAGATAAAGTTCATCAGCAGGAGCCCTGGAGGCGTTTATACATAAGGACATAGAAAGATGTGAGACACTTCCTTTGGAAAGGCAGGCTGCCACTTTCCAAAATGGACATGGAAGTGGATTGGAGCCTTTTTCTTGACATAGGAAAAAAACCCCTCAGAGTGGAAGTCACAGGGCCCAATTCTCAGAGGTGGTTAAGCCATTTAAAAACAATTTTTGGACTTTTAAAACAATTTTGGACTGGAGTGTACTAAATAGCTTTCAGAATCTAGATTTCAGTGCTTTCTGAGCAAAAACTGTTTTTAATAGTCTTCAAAGGGTTGACTATGAAATTGTATTTTAATAGTCTAAAGAAATTTATTATGAGATACTTTATACTTTTGCATAACATAGAAGATACATTATTTAGCTTATTTTTATGTGAAATATTAAATAAAAAGGGGAATAAACAGATGAGTGGAAAGCAGTAACAGCAGTGAGATGAGGCAGGTAAATTACAATTAAATAGCATCTGCAGCTTGATCTAAAAAAGGCAGTTCATTATTTAAAAAGGCAGTTCATTACTAGAAAAGGAACACACAAGATTTGTATTTCTAGTTCAAATCTTTAAAACTATCTGCATAAAAATGCTGTTGGAAATGTGAATAATTAGAAAATATGTTTGCACACAAATGAAAAGATCATAGAGGTGTGTAGAAGATGTCTGGAGAAAGTGCAGGAATAGTTCTGCAATACCTCAGGGAGCAGGTAACCTTGATAATAGACTGCTTTTGTTCCAGAAGAAGATGGATTTTAGAATTTCTAAAAGAAGGATACAATGGGTTTTAATAGGACAACAGCAAAGTCAGAATAGCAATGCTGATTAGGGAGAAAATGAAGGCATTGTGAAAGTAAATGACTAGACAGTATTAGAGGCTGTTAATGAGTATTTCTTTCCTCGGTACTTGAGTGAATGCCAATGTCTTAATAGTGACTTACCTAGAATATTTTACCTTGGCAACACAGAAAATACTTATCCCAACCTAATATTTATTAGGGAGCAGGCCACATTATCAGATTCATCCTGTTCTGCAGTGATCCTTCCACATGTTCAGATGTTAACAGACCAGACCAAGTAAGGCAGCTATATACTTTCCATGAACAGCAGCCAGCAATCAGCAACTCACCTGCACTTTTCATTTTGAAAGTTAGCTTCTGAGTAAGGCTGTGAATTCTAGATCCCCTGTCTGCTACACTGCTGCTTTGACTCATTTGTGTCTGAAATCCATCTGAAACATACTTCTTTTCCTCCTTCTTAAAGACCTCATTTTTTTTCCCAAGCCAAGAGCTTGCAAGACCCTGTACAAAGCATTTGGACTAGTACCATTTGTACCATTTGGCCTAGTGGTTAGAACCTGTGTATAAAGTGTTGGTATAACTTGGTGAAGGTGTCTGTGATCAAATTATGTGTACATGCAAACAGAAACATGGCATTCCTTGAAATGCTGCACAAGGAAACTGGTACAGAGGTCCCTGAAATACTGTAAAAGGAAAATGTATACATGGGTTACAGGAGTTGCACACCATCTCCTGTGAAGAGGGGAATAAAATCAACATCGCACCTATGTAAGGGGTTACCAAGGAACAGTCATGCTCTGCAGAAATATATTAGCATGTTTTTAATTCGTATTCAAATTGCAAGGTGAGAATTTCCCTCTAGTGTATAGCAGAGGAAAAAAACAAGATACAAACATTAGTGAATGCACAGCAATTGCACTAATATAGAGCTGTCAGTTACAAGGCATCTTTACCAGAAGGCAGGATACAAAGTGTTCACATTCAGATTGTTTAATTAGAACACTTAATGGTTACAATCATTAGAAGAATATTATTTTCCATGGATGTTTGTGTGAGATCCCTGCAGATCCTTCATGGCTGCATCATCTTTCAGGAACCAGAAATAAAAATATAGGTTCTCCAGCTCTAAATGCACAGATTCTTAAAACCACATTGTATATACCAAGCCTTACTCCTCTATAGCAATATGAACTTGCAGTCCCAAGAGTACATGACTGTGTTTGAGCAAATGTGACAAGGAGTCAATCAACCAACACAACAAATACAGCTACAATCAGGACGGGAAACCAACAGACAAGGCCTGGCTGCTTTGTGATTAACAAAAATGTTCTTTGTTCCTACTGACCTGTCTACTTAGGCTCCATTTTATTTGGACGCACATGATGCTGTGACACAAAGGTACACATACATGGTTATGTTTCTGCTTCCACAGTTTCATTATGGTACAGGATGTGTAGGCTTGTATCCCCTAGCACAGGGAAAAGGCACCAAACAACTTTCAGCTATAATGGAATTGCTGGAAAGCTTGAGCATACAAGCCCCAGACAGAACAGGAACAGAAGTTTACAAGCTGTCAAAGGTACAGTGAAGGTCACTGTACCATACAGAATTTTCTTTCATCATCAGACAAGCAATCAAATATGCTTTCCTGAAAAATCCATACAAAGCTATTTCCCAGTGTTTTGGAAACTGCTCAACAGGTGAAAGACTGACAACTTGGTGTTTTTGTCGTATGTAAAGTCATTTCTGTGAGACACCCAAGATGTCCCAGTTGTGTCACTCAAAATGAGTACTCATCTTTGAGTAAGATGAACTCAGAATCTTAATATGCAAGATAAAGAGGTAAATAAACCTGCTACAAGATGTAGTCAGGAGTGAGTCAGTAAGGCTAAAGATACTGAAGTGAAAACCAGAGTTATGTTCAAGTTCACAGGGTCTGAAAAGAAACACAAACTAAGACCAATCTCATGGCTGCCCTTTCAGTTAGATAAGGTTATTTAGTCTTTGATAGGTTGTATGGAAAAAATTAGTTCAGCTAACCAAAAAAAACACTGACAGCAACAGAAAATCCAGACCATGAGTCACATGAGCCTGTAAAGTAACAGATCCTTGAGACAAAGGAGCTTTCTATTCATTCCCAAGTACAGGGTGATAGTCAGGACAAAGCTGGAAAGTGCAGCATAGAAGGGCACCAGGAACAGCATCTGCAAAGGCTGGTTTAGTTTCCCATAGTTGGCATAACCACAGCAGGCTTGGCAATGGTGGCATCTTCCTCTTTCCATTGAGAAATGATAGTTTTCAGCTGTGTATAGAACTGCACTCCCTGGAGGAGAGATCCACATATCAGATATTTGGCCTTATGAATTCCTCAGGTCTACACTAGTGTACATCAAACAGTTTTTGATTTATCTAAACAGGAGTGAGTTTTCTTCTGTGGAAACAATTCTTGTCAGCCTGTTCTTTTTACCAGTTTCACAAAGACTCTGATTCTGTGAGAAAGCTTGCTAGTTATTGCTCCCTTCTCAAATTTCCTAAAAAGACTTGCATTTTTTTACATAAGGGAAAAATAAAGAGGAATGGGTTATCTATGATTGTGACATGCATTATGGTGCTGTGATCACTGGCTAGTTTTCAGTTTCCTGGTTGCAATACCTTCAAAGTCTCCTCACTAATGATGTCTGATGATCATCTGCCCATTGCCTTTTATAATATTTATATCAGTGATTATCACAATTCAGATTTATCACAATTCAACCCAATGGAGTACTCTGAATAAGAAAGTTACCTGTTTGCCATAGAAATTGGTGTCCCCTCTGAAAGAAGCACGAGAGCCAGTGAAAGAGAACATAGGCAGAGGTACTGGGATTGGAACATTGACACCCACCTACACAAAGGAAAGCTGCCATATTAGTCACAAGAAATAGATTGCAGAGCACTCTCCAAATGCTTCTGCCTTTTGTTTTCTTATGTCGGAGGCTGGGTACTGCTGGCTGAGAGGGCAGTGATTACAGCTGAATGGTTACTCACTGTAAATGGTGAGGGATAAAAGCAACAATCCTAGCTGGAACATACCTGCCCCACATCTACTAAGTGAGAATACTTCCGAGCTGTGGCTCCATTGGTGGTGAAGATTGCAGTTCCATTCCCATAGGGGTTATTGTTCACCATCTCAATGGCCTCATCCAAAGTGTCTGCTTCCAGCACCACTAGGACAGGCCCAAAGATTTCCTCCTTATAGCAAGTCATGTTTGGCTGCCAATACAAACAGCAGAAAAAGCAGCTTGTATAAAGGATATAATAAAAATATCATAGTAAATAGGATATAAGAAAGACACATGCTGTTGGTACTCATGATATTCCTAGGATTACTGATCATACTGCATTGTCACAGGCCATCCTTCAGTCCTCCTTACCTCTTCACCATTTCCCATGCCCTGTCCTCTGTCTAGTACACTAAAGAATCTCCAGAGTGCTCTCTGCTTCTACTGCCTGCGTTACAAGGAGTACTTCATTGACACTGTGCAAGGGAAGGCTGAGCCATTTATGGCCTTTCTACCTGGTGATCATTGATTCCTGACTGATTTGGCTAACCCATTTTTCAGCTGACCCTGCAATACACCCTTGCAAGCACCGGTTTTGGTCATCTTACCTTCACTTTGGCAAGGATCGTTGGTCCAACAAAATTGCCCTTTTCATAACCCTTCACTTTGACATTACGTCCATCCAGGAGAAGGCTGGCACCTTCTTTTACTCCTTTCTCAATCAGACTGCAAACCCGTTCCTTAGCTTGGGGACTGATTAGAGGCCCAAGATCTGCTCCAGGCTGGTCTCCTGTGAAAAGGCACAGACACCAAGTTTTAAATCTGACAACTTCCTTTTCATAGGCATCTGGGAGATAACTACACTGGCAGGAAAAATCTGAAAATCCTGATGTTTCTGAGACATAGAACACAGATTTGAGACATTGATGAACAGGAGAAACAGCCTGCAGCTTTCATAATCAACATGGAATCACCAGAAAGCCAAAATTCAACAACAGATTCCTCTCAGGAAGGAAACTTTTCCCCTTTGCAGCACTTTATTGAATATAAACAAAATATAATTCCCCTAGAATTAATAACAGTCTAGCTTTTTCAAAGTACTTGTTTCCATTTTGCTTTTTTTATTGTATGCTTACTGCAAATTGGAAGGATCTTGAAATGAGGCTGCTATATAAATGGCAAATATGAGTTAAACCTAGGATTTAACCTCAAATCTCCAGTTAAAACAAGACTGATCCTGTAAACATTGCATCACAGTCCCACCAGCAGCTGAAAACATATTCCTACCTCCAGGTCTAGGGCTGGGTTTCCCAATCCAGACAATCTCCTAGCTCCTACCCCTACACATCAAACCGGTGGTGCCAATAGCTCCAAGGGTCACAACACGGTATGGCAGATAGCTGATCTAAAAAGCCATGGTTGTACAGAAGTGGAGTACCTTGTAAAAATTATCTCACTCTGTACCTGCATTTACTCGTAGATTTTTGGCTCTGTCCACAAGCTCTGGCAGCCATTTCTGAGCTTCTCCTACTAGAATTGCTGTAGACAGGGCCATGCAGCGTTGGCCAGCTGCTCCAAAAGCAGCTCCAACCAGCTGGTTCAAGGTGTTCTCTTTATTGGCATCAGGCATCACCACACCATGATTCTTGGCTCCCTGAAAAACAACACACACAGTCTCCCATTATTAACCACCCCAGACTGCTTCTTCCCTAGCCCTCTGGCAATGACTTCTTATAGTGGCTATGATTCTGCTACCAACAGGCTGGCAAGAGAGCAGCCTTATCACTTAGCTATCAGCAGCAAAGTCAGCTTCTGCTGCTGAATGGTGTGGTGTCTCTTAACATTCACAGGTGACAGAGGTGGTCTATGTGCTCAAGTGTGCTCTGTTCAGAGACATTACCATGTTGGCCTGGACTCTCTTGCCATTCCGGGATCCTCTCTCATAGATGTACTCGCCAGCCTGATTAGATCCCACAAAGCTGATTGCTCTGATATCCGGATGGTCACAAATGAAATTCACAGCTTCAAATAGGAAATAATACATTGTAACTGTGGTGCACAAACGCTTCCCTCTGTTCCCACCCCCACAGCACTAAATCTAGGCATCTTTCTTCTCATTGAAATTATTGCCTCTGTGTTTCCTACATCTGAGTTCCCTGAAAGCCCATCTGTGTAACGTTTCACTCACTTCTTAGGACAAATACTCCTGCCCTGTCTTCATTCTCCTGGCTCTCTTACATTTCTTCATACTTTGGGCACCACTCAGGGTGCCTGAGCAATGTCAAAGTGAAGTTACTGTTCTCTATTTGTACCATCATGTCCTGAAGCTACTTGTGTGCTGTAAAACATAGCATGTTAGGAGCCAGGATACTGGCATCCACTGTATAGTCAGTGAGGCTTGTTTGGGCTTCCTTGAGAAACCAAGATGATTTATCTACTTATTTTAGTTGCAATTTAGGTTGCTAAATAGAATTTGAGCACTTACATGCCTTGGGAACTCTGACCCCAATCCCCAAAATTTTGTTCACCATATCTCCTGAAAGATCTGGTGCAAGGCGACAGAGAATTCCCCACTCACCTTTCAGCTTCATCAATAGAGCTGAGGCATCTGTCCAAACCCATCTAACAGCAGCAGTCTCAGACTCTCCAGCTGGTACCTCCCACTGAGCACACACCACAACACACACATCTGCCATCTCCCAGGAAGGGTTGTTATTACCTTCATGTTGTCCATGGATAATATTCAGGGTTCCATCAGGGGCACCAGCATCCTGAAACAGCTTGGCAAGGAACATTAGTGCTCCTGGTACACGCTCAGATGGTTTCATCAAGAAGGTGTTTCCACAAACCATGGCCATGGGGAACATCCAAAGAGGAATCATGGCTGGGAAGTTGAACGGAGCAATGCCAGCACACACGCCCAGAGGCAGGCGGTAGGTGCAAGTGTCCATGTCTTTAGTGATGGAGGGCATGGTCTCCCCAAGGATGAGGGATGTCACACTGCAAGCGTGTTCAACCACCTCTGCAGCAGAAAGGGCAATACGCTGCTGGATGATCTGTTAACAATTAGCCCCCACACTCCCTTTTCACTACTGCCTTGACCCACCTCTGTCTTTCAGCCTCTTCTCCCACAGCTTAAAACTCACTGCGCTCCAGAAAATCTCTCTGCCAAGCATTGTGAACAAATTATGAATGGATTCTCTCTTGACCACACTACACGTCATTATGATAGGAGCACAGACACAACAGCCCCACTACAAAATGCACAGGTATAGCACTATTGTACCACCTGGGACTCAACCTTAGATATCTGAAAACAGGTGAGACGTTCTTATCCCTTTTTAGTAGTTTGCAGTCACCCCTAGAAAAAGCTCTAATGACTTCAAAGTGATTTAAAGATACTCTGTCTAAGAAAACTCTTCAGCTTAGAGCTACTATTTACACTTTTCTTTGACTAGGGGCTATAAAGGGATCAACATATACAGAGCAATCAGTTGCTCAGGAGACCTCATCCCTCCCTGTAGGTTCTCAAACCCCTTTTTTAACAGGAGGAGCCAGCAGCTTACGGAGGCCTCGGAAAACATCTCCTTCAGCATCAGCCAGGGTCTTCCCTTGCTCATAGGTGATGAGTTTGGAAATTTCTTTCTGAAAATGGAAAGCACAGTATTTATGAATGTTAGACAAGTGCCCACCCATGGAATAGATTGCAAGGATAAGACAGAATTAACAGAGAGTTGAACATCACAATGAATAGACTGAACAGAATCCAGAAAAACCTATGCTGACTGATTTGCTCCTTATAAACAAGAAGCCAATAACCCACATAGGTGACATTTTAGAAAAAATCATCCTAGGATGGCTTGTTTTCTAATGCTTTCAGGTATGACACCACATACACACCAAGAAATCCATCAGGGAAACCCAAAAACATAGTAACATACTTGTCTTCATCAACTGACACATATTCCATCAAGGCTCAAAGTTCCTTCCACGGTCTCTTGGTAAAGGGACAAATTCAGAATAATATTCCCTAAGAAGCACAGCCTCTCTGCAACCATTGGATGGGAGGTGTTTTGCTGCACCTCTTGACAGTGGCTCAGTTGGTTCCTCGATCATGGCAACACCTCATCAAGACCCTGAGTCTCTCAATTTAGTTCCTAAAATCAGCTGCAATGCATTCAGCCACAGCCATCACACACAGCCATGGTGTCTCACCAGATTCTCTTTGATGAGTTGTTGGTAGCGCAGGAAGATTTGCTGGCGACTCAAAACAGATGTTTCTGACCAGTTCCAAAAAGCCTTTTTGCAAGAAGCTACAGCTGCCTCCATCTCACTGGCGGTGGCTTTCGGTACACGGCCAACCACCTCATTTGTGGCCTGAAACAGAAAACAAATTGCATCAAAACTCAGCTTTTCCCATCTTTTCCCACCAACCATTCAAGAGTCCTCTCACCTCACACACCTAATACTCTTGTTCTACAGGGAGTTGTACTTCTAAGGGCAGAGCACAAAGGAAATGCCTTCCTTGAGGAGGGCTGGGCTACAACTGGAGTAGTTCTGAAAACCTGCACTCCAAATATATCAAGTTAGGCACTCAGAAAACTACAAATGCAATGCTGATTTCCAAGCTGGATTTGAAGTGACTTGTCTATCTTGAAACTTCTAGAGAGTATAAGGCAAAAGTTTCTGTGGGCCTTGGTCTTTTCCCTCTCCATTGTCATGGTTCATCTGGCTGTCCCTCTTGCACATTAAATGAGGCAAAATTCCTTAGTGAAAAGCAGTACATGACTGTGTAGTTGCCATTGATGTTAGTTTACCCATGCCCCTAGGCCAAAGTACTATATTTACATACAACCTTAACTCTACAGTATTTTAACTTCAAGCTTGTTACCAGTTTAACCTCCTTCTAATGTTCTCTTAAAAATTAAATCTGCTTTGACAGGACAAAAATTTCAGCTATATCACTAAGAGAGAAACTACTCAAAACAAGAGGAAGAAAATTAAACAAGAACACTGCTTGCTACATAGAGACCGAATGAGCTTCATGAACGTGACTTGCTGCTCTGATCATTTCCACAAAGCAAATTAAAATAGAGCTTTACAGAGAAGATTTAGAAACTGCTGTTTAAATGCTTACTAGGGAGGCCAGGAGGGTCAGAATTCTGAGTGCAACCTCATTTCCATTTGTCTTTGGTGGAGTACGTAGACAATACAAGCGCTACTTATTTATTTTGCACTGCAGAGCATCCAGCTCTGTGATTATTGTGGGTCACAGATGGAAGCTCTCTGAAAGGAGAGGAACTTCAGCTGTCAGGATTTTTCACCTTTTTACTCTGAGAGTAGTATCAGCCTCAATGAGGACTTCACATTCAGCTGGCATCAAATCACACCCAGTTGATTTCATATACAGGATGAAAGACACCCTTCAGAAATTTGACATACTCATCATAGAGCCTTTCTATGATAAAAAAATATAACCAGAATTTAAGCTTCCTTTCTGGAGATCAGGAGCTTACTATGTGAGAGAGGTAACGGTGATAGCAACTTATTCTGAGACTGACATTTCATGTGAAAAGGAAACTGAGAAGCTGTAGTCTGCCTTAAGCTCCAAGTCTAAACCTTTCTCAATAAATATGTGTATGTTTTTCTTCTGCCACATCCCTGAAGAGAGGCACAGACCTTTGTTTCACAGTGATCACTATTTACATAAGATGAGACCATTCACTTACTGGGTTGTGGATATCAATCCATTCAGTAGTTTTGGACTCAATAAACTTCCCATCAATGAAGAGTTTGGTTGTTGGCTGTGGAGGGCAAAACATTGGACAGTGAATTATTTTTGTCTCAATGTGCCTAAATACCAGTGTGCCATATTACATGCAAGCCTTCATCATTTACTGCTATGTGAACCACTAGAGTCTGGATCCAGTATTCAGAGCAAGACCCAGTTAATTGCTCTCTGCCCCGTTTTGCTCTCACTTTACACCAAAATGGCCAAAATTCTTTCTAAAAGCATTTAAAGATAAACATACATTGTTCTGCTTATGTTCAGAATTGTTTCAATCTATTTAATCAAAACCTGAAAAACTGCAACTCATAAATGTTCAGAAGAAACAGTTAATAATTCACTTCATGGGAATTCCATGAACCCAGTGCACACTGTACCACTGTCCCATGTGCCTCTTTCCCATCAAGCCACTAAAAGCAGGTTCATCTTTCCAGTTTATAGCTTCAAGCAGAAAATTGGACTTTCCCCACCCCCCTGCTGGGTCTTGCAACTAAGAGCAAGAAACCTGTATCTGTGGACTGTCCTGGCTGGCAGCAGAGAAACCAGAACCTTCCCACTCAGATGAAGAGGAGGGACAAGGAAAGCTTGGAATAAGAATTTCAGGCAAACATTGAACAGAACAGAAAGCAGAGGTAAAAGCTGTAATTAGCATTAGATAGGCAACAAAACTGTACCATGCAGGAAAACAAATTGTGACTGTATAAATTAAGAAACTAGAAAAGATGAGTTGACATTGGTAGGTAAGGAGAAAGCAAGAACTAATTAATCATGACACAAATCCACGACTTGGGGAGAAGAGGTAAGAGAAAGGGGAAATGGATCTTCTGTATGAATAACAGAAATGGGACAGGTCAACAGAACTGGGATATAAACCCAAATATATCAGAAAACTGAAGAAATTATTATGTGGAATTATGAAAGGGAGATGAGAACTTGGATGCAGTCCAAATGTAATGAAGAGAAAGAGATCAGAGGAAGAATCAGGAACATAAATGGTACTGGGTGGACAAGTAATGACAGTGAAAAGTGGATGAAAATGAAAAAAAAAAAGCAGCAATGTTAGTTGGAACAAATTGAGAAAGCTTTGAGATGAGAAAGCTAGGATCAGAGGTATAAAATAAGTCTGTTAATGGACAAGCAAAACTTAATGATCTGGAAAGCAACACTAGAAGAGAATTAAAATTAAAAAGCTGCAGATGATTATGTAGCTGGAATCACACTTGGAAAAGAGAGGCAGAAATCTGTGCCTATGAAAACACAATCTCCTCTAGAACCTGGAAGGAAGCACAGGAAATCTGAGTCCCTTGACCGAGTTTCCTGACTGTCAGAAAAGCTGCTGGTCTAAAGAATGACAAACTCCTATGGCTGTCAATCACTCCATTAGCCTCACTGAGGCTAATGCAATGGAGCTGCAAGCTCCAGGGCTTTATGACCCACACAGACTTCAGTGCAATGGAGTTAGTTAATGTTTTTTTCAAATTGTTTATCTCAAACATTGCACATGTAACAAAAAATACTGTAGGCAAGCCAGGAAACGGTGAATTAAAATTAATTGTACTTTTTCCATAAGATCACCACCCTTTTTTATGTAGAGAATGCACCTGCTGTGGAAACACGGACGGTTGCAAAGCAGACTACTTGTGGAATCATGGTTTGGAGTTCGGAGAGAGTGCAGCCATGGTCAGCGGAGGAAAAAAGGCAGTACAACAACTAAAGCTGTTTGATACTGTCCGAAGGAAACCAGATCCTCTGTCTTTCGCAAACAGATGCATGAGGCCAGTCCAGAGCCACCGGGAGGAACGCGATGTGACGGGCGGCCCCCGCTCAGCTCCCAACTCTCACAAATCGGACATGGAACATTTTTCCATTCCTCCCGTCGAGCACGGGGGCAGTGCCGATGTTTGTTCCACCGGACCCACCGGGGTTCCAGCCGAGCGGGCGGGAGCGGCCTCAGCGGAGCCGCCCTGAGGGCAGTGTCCGGCGGCGGCGGCGCCCGGGGCTCTCCCGCGCCTCCCTCCCCCGCCCACCGGCCGCGCTCCGCAGGACGGCCACTCACCACCGAGGAAGAGAAGGACGCGGCGACTGAGGCGATCCAGGGGGCACCGGCTCTCCGCTGCAGCTGCACAGGGGGAAGCACAGAGCACCTCAGGGCGGGTCAGGCAGCGCCTCCCCCCGACCCCCCTTCGGCTGCTCCCCGCCCGGGACCGACCCCCCACGGGGTCCCGGGACCAGGTGAGCCACGACCCCCTGCGCCCCCCGAGAGGGCCGGGGTCGGCCGCCTCACCCTGAGCGCCACGCGCCGCCGCCCGCCCCACACTCCGCGCGCCGCCGCTGCCGCCGCCATCCCGGCCGAGGGTCCCCGCTCCGAGGCCCCCGGCGGCGCCCCCCGCCCCGCCTCGGGCCCCGCCTCCGCGCGGCTCGCGGCCAATCGCCGCCAGCAGCCGCTCCGGCCCCGCCTCCCGCGGCCCTCGCCCCCCGTAACTGGCCGCCGATTGGCGGAGGGGGCCGAGCCGCCCTCCGAGCGTCGAGGCTCGGCCCCGCCCGGCCCAGCGCCGCCCCGCGGCGGCCGCGAGAGCGGCACGTGGGGGTCGGGGGCGGGGTTTGTTTTCCGCTCCCGCTCGGCCGCGAGCGCGGTCACGTGAGGCGCGCGCCATGGCGGCTCCGGCGGACGGTGAGGCGGGAGGGTCCGGCGGCACCGCCGCTGCCCCGCGCCGCTCCCCGCCCGGCCTCCCCTCACCCCCTCTCTGTTGCAGGCGCCGACCTGGAGGCCTCGCTGCTGAGCTTCGAGAAGCTGGACCGCGCCTCCCCGGACCTGTGGCCCGAGCAGCGTAAGTCCGGCGGGCCCGCGGCCCCGAGGGTGACAGCTCCGGGAAGGGCGGGGAGAGCCCGGCGGGGCCGGGCCGCTCTGGGGCAGCTGCCCGGGCCGGGCCGGGCGGGGTGGAGGTGCTGCCCGCAGAGGCGCTCGCCCCCCGCCAACCCCCGCTTTCTCTCCCCAGTGCCCGGCGTTGCCGAGTTCGCCGCCTCCTTCAAAAGCGTGAGTGAGCGCTGCCTTGCCTTTCGCGTTTCCTCCTTCCGCGTAATGGTAGATCTGCAGGTTCTCTGGCGGGCTTTCCATCTTCTATGAACCATATCTCAGTAATAAGTCCAGTATATGCTACAATATACCATTTGGTTTTAGTGTATCTTTTATATATTCTTTTTTATATTTTATGAAGTTCACTGTGGATGAGAATTATACTTTGGAAACAATAAAGGGTTTTAAACTTCAGAAAATCTTAGTTTTCATACTGATTTTTGGCTGGATAGTGGTATGCCGTTTTAAACTCTAAAATGTCCAGGAAGAAACAAGAGTAAACATAAAAGTATTTCTATGGAGCACACTCTCATATTTTCGCTGTCAGTGTAACTAGTTCTCAATACAGATTGTACTTGATTGTATAATTCTAAAAATGGACTTTTCTGAATATGAACTTCTATTTTTTCAAAACAGCCAATTACAAGTTCTCCTCCCAAGTGGATGGCTGAATTAGAAAATGATGATATTGATATGCTGAAGGGTGAGTATGAATATTGTGGGCAGGAATTGAGGTTGCCAAAGCAGATAGGAATTCAGTACTTGCTTCAGAGGCTTAAAGCACTTGTTCTTTAAATGTTCTGGTGGTGGCCCTATGGCCTGAGATCTCTAGCCATCATGTTTGCAGAATCTCCAACTCAGAAGTCTCTTCATCTTGTTAATCATAGCCATTTTCATTAAACCAGTTATTTCCAAGAGCCTATCCAGATGTCAGTGGCAGTCTGATTTTTCAAAACAAGCATTTTTGAGTCACCTCCCTTAGCCTTTTTATCACTGTATAAGTATAATGAGCATCTCCTGCATTTTGAGAAGTAGCACGGATTTTTTGGAGGGGCTCAACTGATCAGTTGGTGAGTAGCTTAGACTTGTTGCTTGACTTGTTCAGAGATGCTCTATGTGTGTGTGTGTTCCCTCACAGATCCAGGAGCTCCATTGCAATGGTGAGGCTGTAAGGGCAAGTTACAGCAGGATTAGCTAGCATGTACACTTGCTGCGTGTTGCAGCTGTTAGTTTGCAGTAAACAGCCTTCAGTGTGCTCTGCCTGTTGTGAATTCTGGGTGTGATCGCGTCACAGTGACATGTCACAGCTGCAGAGTGAAAGTGAGATGATTTAACTCTGACTTGCTCTAAGAAATGTGCTTGAACTCAAGTTATTAATGCAAAATAAGTCCATTCCCTTACATACTTTTATGTAGCTTATTCATGTTGCAATGTACTTACAGGAACTTCCAAAGTATGAATCAAATTACTCTTTGCAATGGTGGCAGATTAAAGCATGAACTAGAGTCATGGCTGTCCTTCTCCTTATGTTAAAATTAGCAGTGGAGTCAGCTTGAATTTTGAACATACACTGTTCACTGAAACAGATTCTGACAGAAGTATGGCTTGAAAGTGCTCTGTGAAGTGCTAAACAGGTGAGCTGCTACCAGAGGACGATAGACAGTGTTAAAATTCACCTTCTTCTCTCTCTTCAGAGTTGGGGAGCCTTACTACAGCTAATCTGATGGAAAAAGTTCGTGGCCTGCAGAACCTCGCTTATCAACTGGGACTGGATGAATGTAAGTGTTGTACACAGATATGACTGACTGCATTGCACATCTTTCCACTAAAGCTTGTGCTTGTACATTGGTAGCTGGAGGAGTGTGTTGGCAGATTTGGCAAGTGTTTGACAGTGACCTCCTGCAACAGGATGAGAGAATGAGCTTACATCTCCAACTTACAGCCTGCCTGCATGGGGGAAAACACGTATGTCAGTCTGGTGTTACCCAGTGGCACAGAGACTTCTGTTCCTGAGTTAACATTTTCTTACATAAATCAGGTCACTTTGCTTAATTTCCCGCTCAGATACTAAAGGTATTTCTCAGAATACTTCTCTCTAATTGCAGGCACTCCCTCCACAGGGAAACCTGCACTTGTGTATAGGATTCTCCTGTCACTTTGCTGTTCATACTGTTTTCTGCTTCTGTAGCTGTTACTTTTTTCTACACTCAGTTGTCTCAGGCAGTGATGTCATTGAGGAATAAAGATGACTTTCGTCCCAATTGCAAACAGGCAACTTTTACTGTGGTTTTTTGAAAAAAGAGTTCCTTTCATTGTCTCTTTTAGAGCTCTTGTTAACAGGTTGATACAGCTTTGAGGATTTCAAGAGTATTGTGGAGTTGTTTTTAATGCTACCCATACATACTGCCACATTTATTTTTTTCTGTTTAGTTGTGCTCTAACATAGACACTGTTTGTAATTACTCTTGGACTATGCAAAGCACCAAAAGTTTCAAGTCTTTCACCTTCCTTTCAGTGGGTAACACAACTTAGTAATAAACCTTTAGAGTCTTTCTGACTGCAAACATAGGATCACCTAATGCATTCTTAATAACAAATCATTAAACTTGTTTTAACGTACTTTAAGTTCATTTTACTTTCAGTCTAAGATCTGTTAAGACTGTGTAAAGCATTTGGTGGAGTAGCAGTTAAAATATAACAGTGTAAAACTGAGTCAAATGCAAAGATTGGCTGATGGTTGGCTTTCTCAGTTGAGCTGTAGGCTCTGATGTCAGACTGTGTTGTTCTGCTAGATGGACTTCAGCAGAGCCTGAGTTGCAGTAAAGCTAGGGTGGTGCTTGATTCCCTATTGCATGTGCAATATTTGTTGCATGAAGTTCTGTTTTTTTTTACTGAGAACAAATGCATACATGAAGAAGACAAAGTGAGTGAAAACTGAAATATGAGGCTCAACAGTTATAACTTAAGTCTTGATTTTTCAACCTTTATGAAAGATTTCCATGCTTGTAACTTCTTGTCACTGAAGGCAGTTTTCCTTTGCTGTAATCCATTGAATATTTTGTGTGTTGTAATATACATTTATCTTTGGAAAATTTTTACCAAAAATTAGTTGTGGAATTTGAACAGAAGCTGTTCAGGACTGTTTTTTCTAATACTGTCTTTAGATTATTTTCTCTTACTTATTCTATAAGTGATAGAATAAGAAAAAAAAATTCAAAAGGTCTGTTCATTAAAGTTAAGGGACTTGTGGTTTGGTCTCAGATGTATATGATTTATATTTGTGTACTGAAATTTACTGGTCCCCTCTTGACTTAGCTGGTTCATTGAACTTGGCCGTCAGAAGCAGGACCAAACCCGCTGCTGACCCTGTCTCCTCTAGATGGCAGCACGAGGCCTCCCTCAGGAGTTTTCCTTCTTTTTCATAAACTCTGACATTTCAGTTGTGGTTTAAAGCTGTTCTTCCCAAGATAGTTTTTTGTGACGTATTTTCCTTTCAGAATGTGCACAGTCTTTTTTTATGGTATTTTCAAGTGTTTCATCAGCAGTGAGGTTGAGAGACAATTCTGCTTCATTGTATTTATTAACTTACTTTTCCTTCCAACTCTTCTCTCCTAAATCCCACCTCAAATCCTTTGTATTTTCAAAGACTTTTATTTTCATCCAAGTTATTAATTATGTACTGTGCAGGACCAGGGTGATTCCTGCAGCACTCCATGAAAAATGCATCTATTGAGTGATATTGCAATCATGTTGTGAGATCTGTTATTGTTATACCCAGTTCACAACATATTTTACATCAATTTTGCATTAGAATTCATTAGGCAAAGTGCTCTGGGACAGGGTGCCTTTTGAAAAGTTTATTTATTGGGGTACTATTGTGACATTAGCATTGAAATCTGAATAATTGATTGGGCATGATGTAATTTGATAAACTAATAATTACTGAGTTACATGTCTTGTTTCTTGAGTTCATGTGAACTCTCTTACTATTTTGTCTGCATAAGTGGACTTTCTTGACAAGTTTGGAATGGATGTATTGAATATTTTGTCCATCTTGATGAGACATCTGGATGGCTTTCATTTAGGAACAGTTGAATACTGTTATCTGAATCCCACATTTTTTTATCTACAATCCCAGCTGTCCCAACTTTTTGGCCATGGCTTTCTCAGTACCTCTTTAGTTGCATGCTTTTCACAGATTTCCTTTCTCTGCAACTAACTTCCTCCCCTCTTTTTCCCATAGGGGGTTACCTTCACTTTCTGTAACCCTCTCTAGTTTGTTGACTGCTCATGGCTTCTGTGAATCAATTTAATTTATCAACATATAGTTTGGATTTTCCTTCCAGTTTGTTCTGCAATTTTCTTGGCATGCTAGCAGGTGGATTTTTGCTCAAAATATTCCTTGCAGAATATTCTTCCCTTCCTTAGCATGGGGTTCATGTCAAAATATAGCTTTCCTTGAATGAAGCAGGATTTTTGTGGCATGAATCATTTAAAAAAGAATTTTTACTTTCCTCTTTAAGGACAGGCTTGTGTCTCTTTTGTGTATTTATTCTTTGTTAAAAGGTGATTCTGGAATTCTCTGAAAGCTTCCCGGCTCAGGTCCTTGTATCAAGAAAGTCTTTTAAAAATAAATTATTTTTCAGCACTTCTTCTGAGGTTTCAGCTTGTGTTTCCTTGTCTGCTTTTTAAACTCTGTAAAATTCTACCTCATCATTTTGCTTGTAACTGATTTTCTCTTTTTGCTTTGGTTCTCAGAATCATAGAAACATTTAGGCTGAAAAAGACCTCCAAGACTATAAAGTCCAACCTTCTCACATTAGAGCTTCTACTTTCCTTTGGTTAATTAATTATTTTATTGGTTGGAATAATCAAAACCATTTTTAGTATTTAAAGTATTTAAAGTCCTGTGCTGTGTCAATTTTACTGTTCCTGTTAATGTGGGTATTTTAAAGGAGAAGGAATCGGGCTCAATGAATACACTGACTTTTAGTTATTCATACAGTTAGGGTGACTTTGGGAGGCATAGTAGCTCTTCTGAATGTGGGCTGCAGCCACTCAAAGAGTCTCATTTCTGAGTTTAGGGAAGAAAAAAGATATTGAAGTCTTGTTATGAACTTTCTTCCTCCCTTCTGCGTCCCTTAATTTTTCCACTTGCAGGCTTTGCTTGGAGTGGAGTATTGAGCACTGCAGAATGAGCAGACCCCAGCTAATGTGGCAAGCAAGAGGGAAGTAGTTCTTTTTTTGGGAACACAGTCACAGACACAAAGCAGCAAGTTTCAAAACATTTAATGTAAATAACTGCAAATTTAGGTTGGAAGCTCTGTTTTTCTACTGTGTGACCCATTGCACCTTTTGGAGTGTCTGAGTCAAAGTTGACTTTAGAATTTTGAAGTCTTGGTTTCATGAACTGGCAACTCTGAGAAGTCCATACATTTAAAAACATGTCCTCTCATCCTTTGGGATGTAGGTATACAGAGAGATATATCTGAGAACTACATACACAGAGGAAAGTGCTTTTCTTATAAAAAAAACTTTAAAGTTTGGTTTTTTTTTCCTAAACTACATAAAAAAACTTCTGTATGAAAAATATGTAGGATGGGAGAATGGGAAAGGCACTCTGTCACTGAAGGAATGGGGTTGTCCAGGGACTTTTTGAAGGTCCTGCAATTGTCCCTGTGAATCTCTGATATTTTTCAGGTAACACCTGCTATACTGGTTCAGAAGTCCTGAAATGTAAATATAGATAGCTGATATCACAGCCATGTTTATAAAATCTCACTGCTGGCAGAATGGTTATTCAGCCACTGTGGCATCACAGTACAGCTCCAGTGATACTGTCAGTGCAAGACTTCTGCAAAGCTTCTTCTTAAGCCCAAATATCTTGGTGAGGGTAATGGTGCCTGGATGCTATGTGTGCCTTAAATATTAGAAAATGTGGGATAACTGACCAAACAGATATGAATATCATTTATAATTTCCTTGTCAGTGATTTTTGCTAGTCTAATCTCTTGTGTTAGGTTAAATTTTTATTTGGAGTTTAAGGTAGTTTGTGATGTTCTTGCTGTAAAATTAGGAATGACTGTATTATCCAATGTCAAATCCTCATACTCTTTCAAGAGGAATGGGACAGCTCTCAAACATGCTCAACCAAGTCTCTTTATTTATAGTTTCCCATGGTTTTGTGAACCCTGGCTTTCACTAGGTTCTAGCAACTTTGCTCCTATTTTCTTTGTAAGGCTGGTTTATTTTCCATATGTGTTCAAGCAAATAAAAAATAAGGGTGCAGTTGAAGAGCTCTTTAATCAAGGGCCCACAGATTAGATCTGGATGACCTGTGAGATTGCAGGTGAACAGCAAAGGTTGGTCATCTTGTAGTTCCAGACTGATGGAGGAGAAGCCAGTCCAGGTTAGTCAGTCAGTGATCATTTTCTTTAATATGAAGAATAATAAATGGCTAGGGTTTTTGGTCTGAAACAACTGATGTAGTATGAGAAACAGCCGATGTAGTATGTGAAAAAGGTCTGTAAAACATTAATGCAGAGAAAGTGTGACTAGGGAATGACTCCTCACGGTTTCTCATAGTATGGGAGCCAGGAGAATAAAAGAGTGTGTGGGGACAGACATGAGGAGATACTTGTGTTGAGCATTGAAGTCAGAGCACATCACCACTGGAGCTTGTGGTCATGGAGTTTCTCACTGAGTCATGAGAAAAGTGATTGGAAGAGAAATCCTTCTAGGGTGTCTGCTGAGGAGTCCCCACTGCCTTGGACATCTTGGAGATGCAGAAAGCTGAGAGAGATTACTGTGCAGGCACAGCTGGGTGCCTCCCTGCAGTTACACTCTTCTACAGATGTTTGCCATTGGCATGTCTCTCAGGGTGGTGGGTTGGAAAGAACTTTTGTTTGACAATGGATATTTTCATTTATTTATTTTAGTAATAGGCTATATTGCTTGGTAGTTAAGCAACCACTACCAGAAATCTCTGAGGGTTCCCTGTAATGGAGGGACTCTTCCAGAGACAGCAAGAGATGGATGGGCACATGAATGAGGAACAACTACCTTGCTCTCAAGTTAAGCTGTCGTTGGGTTTGAATTGTAGTCCTCTGCAACCTCAGCAGCCTCTGAAATTTCTGGAATATCATAAAGTCGGCCTTCTGAATTCCAAGCTATGTACAGATCACCACTTTTTCTTAGATTGGTAGTCTTCGGGTTTTCATTTTTCATTTCAGATAAATGCCGTCTGTTGTGATCTCTTGCCTGCAAGTTCAGCTTTTTTGTAGGTTTGGAGGGGCAGAGCAGTTAATCAGGATTTAACTGCAGCATTTTTTGAGCATATGCCCTTAGTTCTGTCAGTGATCCTTGCAGGCTACTTTCATTGAGGTTTGGATGTTGTTTATTTTTTTTACTTCTTTTTGATGCTGATCATAGGTAGGATATGTTTAATTGGGCTCCATCCTTGGTGGACTGACTTTACCAAACTAGGAGGCTGGGCATGACAGTTGCTACACTTGAACTTTGTATATACAAAGTTGCTGAATTTGAATCAAAATAAGGAAATTAGTGAAGATAATGTATCCTTTTACTGAAATATCTTTTTCCTTTTGTGTAATGGATTGCCTAGGAGTGTCTCCATGTAGCATGAACATGCTTTTTAGGCTCCATGCAAAGCACCTGGCCTTTGTACCCAAACAGGCTTCTATCAATGATGTAATTGAACAGATACAAATATTTTCTGATCATAACCACTTTTTCTTTAGTTCTGGCAACACAGAGGATTTTTAAGCTCAGAAGTCTAACTTTACATTTGTGAACATGGCCTTGCTTCTGCATTACAGTAGCCTGGTGCTCTTTCTGGTGTGTATGTACAGTTGTTTGCAACAAAATGTTTCAGGTTCTTACATTTGTAGGAAACCAACATATGAACAGATGTATAACTAAAGGGTGCTTTAAAGTGTCTTATGACATCTTCTGAAATCTCTTGTTGGTCCATTTTAGTAAAAGCTGTATGTCCACTCTGTAGTCTGGAGAGTTGCATGGAAAAGTGAATTGGACTCTTGTGGTTTCTTAATAGTCAAAATGAGGTTTTGAAACTGTGTAGGAGAGCTGACTCTTTCTATAACATGAACTCTTTCCCTATTTCCTTGGGAAATAAGACTGTCTAAAGTGTAGTGGTGGAGCTGGAGAAGAGAACTGCCTTTTGGAGAGGCAGGAAGGAAAAAAAGTGAAAGAGTAGCGTGTGATTTGGATCTATATCCCACAGCAGTCTCAGTGCCAGTTATGATGAAGATACAGTAGTGTTATTACCACCTTGACTGCTAACAAAAGAGTGAGGAAGATGCTCACTTTTTCTTTGTTAAAAGCTGGCATTTCCATAAGTACTGTGCTTTTAGCACTTGTGTGCTTGTATCAATCTGAAACATCATGGAAGAAAATATGTTTTGGATTGCCTACATTGTTCTAAATATGTTGGGCTTGGAAAAGAACAATGTCTGCCAAGTCTAGTGCTTGTTATATTCTTAAACAAAATTTTGTTTACGTGCAAGGTGAACTGTCCTGCATAAAAAGAAGCAGTTTGAGGTGTGTGTGCTTCAGTTATTTCTGCTCTGCTTAGAATTTTCTTTGTAGCAACTGGTTTTTTTTCTTGGTTAGTTTTCTGCATTCCCTGCCTTGCTGAGTGAATCTTCATCATGTTTCAGTTTTGCTTGAAAGCATATTTCTCACTTTTTTTTTTTATTTAGTACTATGTTTGGCAAGGACTTTATGTGAAAGAGTATACTTCATGTGCTTCAAAGCTCGAAGGCAGAGTTTTACATCTGCACAACAAAATTATGCTGTTTGGACGTGGGATTTCTGTAATACACAGTTAGCCTGAGGTGTTACTTAGAATTAGTAGGCTTCTCCCATGGAATGGGTCATATTTTGGGTGGTTCATTTTTGGGTTAGGAGATGATCACAGAGAATTTCAGGAGCTCACAATCAGCTGAAATGGTTACTTTAGTTTTTCACAGTAGGAAAAATATAGAGGCGGTTTTCAGTTTACATTCATAGTAATTCTTGGGCCTTATTTGATTGTTTCAGAGAGGTGAAAAGAACACCTAAATTGTCTGTTAAGAAGTTTATATGGCTTGTCACCACAATATCCAAGGTGCTGTGATTTTCATGTGAAACCTTGGCCTTTCTCCTGATTCTTTTTACACTCTCCTCCCACACTGTAGATCTACTGCTTCATTTTAATGCACATCACTGTGGTAAGAGATACTCTGCATCTGCAGAGGGACGAGGAAATCACCTTTCCTTATACTGTTTGCTGGGTGGCTTATTTACAGGCAGGATTTTTCGGGGGCATCTCCAGTTGGAAGAGAGAGACATCAGAATGCCAGCTTGAAATTGCAATTCATACATGATCTGTGAATTGGCTAATTCTGACATGTAGGTAGTTAAGAAATGATTACAGTCAGAAGAGTCATGACCTCAACTTTTCATCATCTCCATTGGCTTGTGCCCCAGTTTGGAAGTGAAGGAGGCATAGGAAGTTTTAATTGTACCTGTGTGATTTATCCTCAGTCAGCTCTTTAATTTCTTCTGGCTGTCTGAGGTTTCCGACACGCTGTAAATTTCTCCAACTTTTTCATTATCTGCAATTTCTTTATGACTCATGAATCGGAGTGGAGAGAGAGTGTGGATTTACAGCAGAGATAAACATGTCCATAAAGTCTGTATCTGTGTCAGTAATTGTACTGCTGTCAGTGACTGTCCTGTTTTACAGGTCTCTCTTGGGAGAGGAACACGCTTTGCTACCAGTGTCAGAGAAGTGTTCGCTTTGATTTGCATTAACGTGCCAGGAGATTAGGTTGCAATGGTGAGGATGGAAATTGAGTTTGGACCATGGCTGCTATTGTTTGGGTTTTTTAAAATAAGTGGGTGTGTATTTGAGTTGCCCTCTGTGTGCAAAAAAAAAAAAAAAAAAAAAAAAAAGGCAGATTCAGGTTATTCTTAAATATAAAATCAGGAAGAGACAGTATATTGATGTTATCAGATGTGATTCTACCCAAATGCATAGACAGTGCATTCTTACCATAAAACAAATGCTGTGTCTAGGTAACTGTCATATATGGAAAGAAATACTGCATGGATCCTTAGGGTGTTATCTGTCTGCTGGTAAAGTAGAATGAATATTTCTGTAAGTTTCAAGAAATTTCTGCATCTTTACCTTCTTGCCCTTCCCTTACCCTTAGGGAAAGATGCTATGGTGGACATGGATGGTGAGTACTAAGGCATCATCATAGTGTCCAGGCATTGATGATTCTGATTGCTGCAGAAGGAGGTGTATACTTGTGAAGTTTGAGAAAAGGATAAAAAAATCTCTAAAACTGTCCTGTATGTGTTAGAAGTTCAAACTTCTACAGTTTCTCTGTGCTTGTATTTTCTCTTTGATGCCTGTTGCAGATAATCGTCTATGTGGAATCTTTGTTAAATTCTGCAGTTTGGGTTGGATTTTTTTGTCTGTGACTTAATATTTTTTTTCATAATAAGGTAATTATTTTACCACAGCATTATTTTAAAATATCCAAAGTGACTGTAAAACCCCAAATTTCCATTTTGCCAGGTATTCATTGAGACTCCTAAATGCAGCTGATTGCATTTCTCTAATTCTGATGGACACCTCTTACCAAAGGGAGATTATCATAAACAATGTAAACTCTGTTATTGCGTAGATAGCTTTAAAATGTGGTTAGGTATAAAAGAAATGCTAAAATGACACTTGCCATTGCATGGTTAATTCTGGAACCTGAAGTTGGGAGTACAATGGGGAATTTTTCCAGTGGTAGACAGAGTCCCACCTCTGGTAACTGAGTTTCCAAAGCTATATATATAAGGATCACATGCTGAGTGGCCCAAAAGCTGGCAGATAACTGCTGTTGAAGTGAGTGATGCTCAATGCAACAGCTAAATTCTAAATAATAGCTGAGTTGATGAGATACTTTTTACCTGATCTTTTTTGAAATATGTTTTTTTTTCCTTTTCTATTGTCCTCCTCACGATTTCTTCGTGCCCATACCTAATTTGTGAATCTGATTTTGTTAAGACCTCTGAAAGGTACTTCCGCCAGAATGTATTACTTTGTTTATTAAAACAAGACAAAAGCAACACCTTTGCCTCCACCAGAAAGAAAGCCAGGACAACAAATACCAACAAACAAGAACTACAAAATAAAAACACTAAACCAATTAAAAAAAACCCACAAAACATTTCTTATACCCTGGTATTCATGTCTAAGAACGTCTCTTCTCAAAGTCCCCCTTGTCTCCTGTAGTTTGTTGAGTAGAAGGAAGAAATTCAGCAATGGTTTGATAGTTTCAGGAAAAGACTTTGAGTTTATGTTGATAAGAGTGAAGGTTGATCTAGATTCTTCCTGTGGTTAAGAAAAGGGAAGTGTTAGTGGGGAAGAAGAAAAAGAAATCTGATTAATCTGAAGACTTACCAAACTGCTCTGAAGACTGTGGAATCAGTCATCTGATTCAGCGCTATTAGCTTCTGCAGGATTTTTGGTATGCTACTCAAAGCACTAATTTGTGCTTTGCAAAGACATCTGGAATATTAGCACTGGTCAGTCAAGTAGTGGAACACATTGTGCAGTCACCAGTTCTGCATTCCCTGTTCTTGGAGGTTTTCCAGACCTGACTCAAAGCCTTAAGCAGCATGATCTGTCCTCATAATTGACCCCACTTTGAGCAGGAGACCTCCTGAGCCCTTGTAACCCTGATCATGCAGTGGCTCCATGTTTCTCTGATCTAAGGTCTCCTCCTAGAACTAGAAGTGCATTTGAAGCCTGCATTCCCCAATGCACCAAACAGTTCAGCTTATGAGCTTTAGGCAGGTGCAGCTCTATGGGAGCTGCTGATTAAGAACAGGATACCTAAGAATTCTTGTGTCACAGTGATGGCTTTTAGGCTTTGGGAGGATGGTGAATGGACTTTCAAATACTTCCATTGACAGAGCTGATTACAAGTCTGTGCTGTGTGGGTTGCAGAGCCCATATTTGCGCACAGGGAGGTAAAGTCCATTCAGTACAATTCTTAAAGCAGAGTAGGAGAATGGTCCTCAGCATACACAGAGGTTCTTGTGTGTCTTGGCTGAAATGAACAGCGAAATCACCCTTATCTGTCTAGACAAGTAGAGGGTCAGTGGGGCTTGACTGAAGAGCTTTTAGCCACAAAAGTAAAGGAATGGGCTGTCACATTAAAGCATTTCTACCTGCCACATGCTTGGCACAGAAAGAAACATGACTACAAACAAAATGTTCTTACGTTATACTGTCAGAAGCCTATTTTTTGCTACTCTCATTCTGACAGGATAACTTGTAGACTACTGTCAGTGGAGGAATTGAGGATGGGGAAAAGTTTGATCAAGCATAAGGTTATGTGCATTTTTCTATTATCATTTAAAATCACAAAAATGCCTAACAAATCTCAGGAGTCATTCTAGCAGAGACTCTTGAATCTTTACAAATGGTCTGTATTTATTATTTAAACATATTTTTCTTTGTCTGTGCCTGTATTCAATTAAAACTTTCCACTTCTGTGTTACTAGGACATTTACTCTGTTTAGATATTGGAAAGATTATCTGTATGCCATCTCTATCTGAACTGTTTTCCTGTGAATTTTGGCTTCTGGCAGGAATGAAGAGAGGATTTTCTTCCACAATATGGGTTGCTGGACCTATTTGCAGAGCAGCAGCTGATCCTAGTGAAAATTCTCACTAGAGGGTGACTTTGGAGACTTGGCTGAGTTTGTGATACTACCCTCTTCTACTTGGTTCATTTATTTGCCTTCTTATCTGCCTTTTCCTCTCTCCCCAGCTGTAAGGTGGAGTTCATGTTAACTTGGTTTTGCAAGGCATTGAAAAAATATTTTTTTTTAAATAGCATATAAAGCATTTATTGTGAAGTGTCCTTTGTTGTGTGCTGCTGTTTGTTGTTTCCCCCTGCTTGCTGCTATTATATGCCACAGGAAGGTATCATTAGAATATTGTGTCAGTCATCAGTAGTAAAGTGAGAATATGATAATAAAACAGATCCCAGTGTCAAGTGTTCGTCAGTCTGGGACCCAATCTATTCTAATGCCAAAGATTATTTACCTGTTTGGTTTGCTATATTCCTCTTCAGTTTCCTCCATTTTGGATCCAGTGATAATGCATACAAAGCTATGTGAAAATTTGCCAAGCATTTTGTCACTTTATTGAGTGGTTTCAGTCGTTAGGAGCATGAAGTCTTCTGTAAGATCAATAGTGAACTTGCCACCTTACCTCTTGCATCTGCAGCAAATGCAGCTTTGAGCATCCTCTCTGTACAATGTTGCTGGACCAAGGGAGATAGTATCTGTCTCTTATTGCCTCATTAACTTGTGAGCATTAGAACAAGATAAAAATGCCCTAAAGCCTCTTATCTGATGATTGTTGTAACCTTCTGAGTGCCATTAGTTTAAGTTTGCAATCAAATGCTTCCCCTGAGAATAAGGAGCACTGATTAAACCTGAAGCGTCCCCAGAGGCTTTTACAGCTGTCATGGGGGCGGTGGCTGCTCCTGTCCAAAAGGGAAGGGGGGCTGGAGGTCCCAGTGGGAGGGCCACTCTGCAGACATCCACGTGGCTGCCCCAGCTGTTCTGCTTTGCCTAATGAATTGTTTTACAAGGAGAGGCTGGATATTGTCATCACAAGCTGCCTTCCCCAGGGGCTGAAGCCAGCCTGATAATGACTAATGTTAGTGATAGTAATTGAAGTGTGATGGCTCTCCAGGGACTTGCACACACGCAGAGCTGTCAGGCACTTGTGGCTGGTACAGTCCCATGAATACCTCAGAAATGCTTTTTAATTGCTTGACTTTCATAACTAGTTCCCATACATATCCTGCAGAAATACACATTTTAAGGGGATAAGGAAAAGGAGCTGAGGACTCTGCTGTGACCCTTGGTGTACACAGGTAGTTACTGTCCTGATGTGTTTCAGTGGTGTTCTTGCTCCCCTTCGTCTTGGTGTGGACCTGCTTGGTGTCTGCACAGGCATGTACAACGGATTACACCTGAATGTACCTTTTGTGTCTAAGCCTTGTCTTCTTGATGCACAAAGATTTTACTTGATTCTTGAAGAAGACAATAACTTTATTTAAGAATATTGAAAGATTGCTGCTGTTAATAGTATGGAAGCAATGACAGCTATTTGCATTTTCCTAGGCATTGAAAACTGAATGTAAGATAAATCTTGTAAAAGCATAGCATATCCATGTGTCCCAATATGACTGGAGCTTCTGGCCATGAGATTTTGGGAGTCTAGGGCAGAGGAGTAACCAATTTGTGTAAAATAGAGTGATTTTTTGTTCTCAAAATGTTCTCATTTAGAAGTGCATTGTTGAATATAGCAGTGGGCCTGAGATAAAAATATCCCCAATGGGGTACTGTACTCCTGACTTCCAGGATCCCAACATGAACTTGTTAGGGTGCTGAGATATTTTGATTTGCCTCTCTCTCTACAGGAAGGTTTTACTGTGGCTTTTTGAGCTCTAGCTGGAGATCAAAAAAGGAATCTTGATGCTGTTGCCAGCAGAGTAGACATACTACCTCTTCTCATCATATTCATTGCAAGTTTGTTCTTCACCTCCCCCTTCCAGTGAAGTGTTGGCTTTTAGAAATTTATTTTGGTAATAAAACATTACTTTATACTTGCCCATGAAAGCATGTTGGAAGGCTGTTTGTGGATTCTTTAAAGTGTCCAAGAGATTGTTGTTCCCTAAGCACACTGCAAACTTGTATCATAATTAAGTCTGATGAATTAATGTGCAGAAAGTTAAGCTCATAACTTTAAGTGCTTAACTTAGGCTCTTAAAATATGAACCCAAACCTATGGTTGGTGTGCTGTAATTTGGTTGTCAGTCCCAAAATTGTATGCTTCTAAGGGTTTTGGTTCTGAGAAAATAGGTGAATTTATTCTTGCTATTTTTGGGCACAATGAGGAGATAATAAAGTTGTGCTTACTGCTTTTCACAGTTTTAAGTCTTGACAGTAAAGCTAAAGGATATAGTTTAGTTATTTTCTTGCAATTTATCTTACAACTTGTACTGTACTTGAGGGGGTGGGAATAGGAAACTCTGTGCTGTGTAAGAAGAGATTTCCAGTTTGTAATTTATTTGTACTGATTGGTTGCTACAGCACAAGCACAAGAGTGGAGATAATTGAAAAATATCGAATAACTGATTAAGTAGATTTCATTTATGTGCTGTTTTGAGCACTGTTTTAGTGAAGGGTTATAAGCTGTATGTTTAGCTGAATATATTTCCTGTGTGGAAATTATTTTACATTGATAGGGCACTTTCATATGGAGAGGTTTTTGTGCTGTGAGGAATATATCCCCATATTGTTTAACTTCACAAAGTGACAATTATTTTGGTATCACTATGCACGGTCATTTAAAATTTTACTTTTCAGGTATTTTGTGATTTTTTACAAACTCATACCATTATAAATAAGGATCTCCAAGTCCTTGCACAACTTCCCCCCAAAACTATTATTACATTTTAAAGCTTTCCAAGTTTACTGGCAATTCAATAAATATTAGCTCCCATATTCTTCAAATTAAAATCTGACTTCTGTTTTCTCACTTTGGGGTTTGATGTCTGTTCTGCTGAACCAGGTAAAATTGGGTTTGGTCAGTAGGTAGAGGGGATTCCATGAAGAGCCCAGGTGTTGCCTGAAGCAGCATTGGTGCCCTTCTCCTGGAGGGTTGCTGAACTGTTATCCTGTGGTAGCTCTAGAGGGCTCTCTGCTGTTGGAAATGTCACATTTCTAATGACTTTTATGACAAAGGTCTTAATAACCTGTTGGTCATTAAGGAACTCATAACACTTTTTTTGCAAATGCTACCCTCATTGTCATCAGCAAAATACAGCATATGCAATTAGAATCTAATTTCCTCCATTGTCAATTAAAAGGTCTCATTTTTATTCTGAACTGTGTTGTACTCTGCCTGTAAATGTCTGTCACTTACGTTACAGCATTTAAGTAGCATAGGAAGGAATTTTTGTGTGTGCAGTGATGTTCCTTGTTAAGTCAGTAAGAGTATGATGTTGGTGGCACTGGCTGTGCAGGAAAGAGAGAAGATAATCATCCCAGACTTTATTGTAATCATGCAGCTTGTTACTCTAGTAGCCTTAAAAGTATACAGGCATTGTTTCAGGAGAATTGGAAATAAATGTATAAGATAAAGGACAAGATGGGACAGGATGAAAATATACAGAGTAATTTTCAGTAGAGTAATAGGTGTTTGTCCTCAAATTCTATGAAGGCATTAGAAAGGAAGGACTACCTTCTGGTAATACTTCTGCTTTTATTTTAAAACCCTTTGGATGTTACACAGGGACATGAATTCCAGTTGTGCTTGGTAGGTGGGCAGTGGTGGGCTGGGTTTGACTGGGTATCTGTATCAGACTTGGTTTCATTAAAATGGACTTCAGACTGGTTAGTTTGAAAATCAGTCAAGCAGTTAAAGATTGTAATGCTGTTTTCTCTGTTGTAATAGTAAATTCTATTTTCTTACAGTTTGTAGGGTATCTTCTGTATATGTGCCAGTGCTACGTTGCTTTCACTCAGTTGTGTTTTGAAAGCAATGGAAACCAGAAATAACTAGGAGTAACATCTGTGAAAACTACAAGACTAGAAATAACATCTGTCTACACTGGAAATAACTGCAACATGATTGCAGCTTACATTTTGCAGCACCTTTGGGCATCATGGGTTGGATGTTATGGACAGTGCTGCAGTGTGCTGCATGATAAGGAGCTTACATATTGAGGGAGTGAAAATAACATTGAATTTGATGCTCACTGAGCTTCCCAGTTGAAAACATGCACGAGTGTCCTATTTTTACTTGGTGGTGAGTTCTGTCTTGGGTATTCTGCAAAGCCCTTGTTTGAAAGCACCCTTGTGAATTTACTGCTGAAGGGGGAAAAGGTGAAGTATGGGTAGACTCAGGAAAGGAAGAGGTTGTTTTATTTTCACTGGTAGCATTTGCAGTTCCCCAAGCAATGAGGGCTGCAGAAACTGGCTTTTGGGAGCCTCAGCTTGATTAGATGTTTGAGTCTTTTGTAAAATCCTGTGGTATCTGCCTCTTGTGCCAGCGTGAAAATCCTCCGTATACAGTGGAGGAAAGGGGTTGAGAAATCTTTCCTGTAAATTCTGTGTCTTTTTCCCTCTTCTAGGAACTACATTACATAGTAGGAAAAATACACTGAGTCACTCTTATTTGAGGAAAACACAAACTAATAACAATTAAGCTATTGATTACTTTTTCAGGCAGTAAAAAGATGTTTCTTCCAGGATTCTTTTCCCCATGCTATCCTTGACTTCAAACACCTGCAACTTACAAGTTCTGATTGTAGATGAATTCAAACACTCAGTCCTCCTAGCATTTTGGATGTATTTATTGCATGTACTACATCTTTTCATGTCTAACCACTGTAATTTGAGAGGAAATAATATATTTTTTATTTAAGGTTATGGGTTGTACTACTTCAGTGGAAGTGGGGATTTTATATATTTTAATGCACTACTGCAATTTTTGTGTAATGGAATCTTATATTAAAACCTTTTGTGTAACTATTGAGATTTTGCTTGTAAATTTAGAGGATATAGGCATAGCCAGTTTCAAACTACATAAGATTTTGCAATGTTTTTTGGAATATATTTTCAAGTAATTGTGATTGAACTGAATTTTTTTTTGTAAGATACAGTATTGTGGAGTGGCATCTGCATCCTCTCTATGCTTTGACTTGTTAGTTTTGAGTACTTTTGGAGTCAGTTAATAGTGTGATCAGAATACTAGAGTTGCTAAACAAAACGTCTCATCACAGTGTCTCAGAATTAGTGTTAACAGAAATGCTCTCAATATGTTTAAACATGCCTCCATCTCTATTTCATTTAACACTGTCTATTGTTAAATCCTATCCGTTTTGAGATCAAAATATTTTAGGAAAGAATAAGTCAAAACTACCCTTTTGGCTATTGCATCTGTGTGAGGGACATCCACCTCATTTGGAGCATTTGAAAATAGAATCCCAGTATTTACTGTGTTTACCTATGTTTACTTACCTGTAGAGCTATTCAGGAAAGTGACCAAAGGCAGAGGGGGACACATTGAAAGTTAGTTAGTATAAATTTGTATTGAGAAGGAAAAGGAAATAAACATTTTCTGCAGTCTTCCATTCCTAGTTGTTTTCTGATTAAGTGGCTAGGGTGGGTAAAATTCAGGTGCATGTGAGTTTTGGAGATCACTACACAGCTGACAGGGATAAAATAAGTTTTTCACCAGTGGTAGACTTTAACCTTCAGAGGCCCGTGTATATAAGCTTTGTGTTACATGAAGCTATATTCTAATTGCCTTAAGGTATATCCAGTGCAGGTACAAGTCTTTTCACTTCAAGGTCTGCTTTTATTGATTAGTCCATATCTCTTTTTAAAAATAGAGAGAAATGATTTGTTAAATTGTTTTTTGCCATCTTCACTTTTTGGTAATCAGCAGCATCACTGACTTTTTGTGTCTGAGTTTGAATGTACAGTAGTGGTGTTCCATTATAAAAACAGTTTAGTTGAAATGATTTTAGCAGAAATAATGAAAAGGTTGTAACAGCATGCAGTTTTCAAAAAGCTGAACTTTCTGTGTAAATGCATATATTAATGTCACCTGGCAGTTGTTTTCAGCTCTGGTCTGAATATTTTATTCAAACTTTTGAAAATGAGTCTTTTTTTCTTTATTATTTTGCCCTAGTTTTGTTGCACTGATGGCTGTGTTTAGTGAACTTTCTCCAGCTATTCCACACACTGAGCCATCAGTGGATAGTAATTCCCTAGTTGCAGTGGGTGGCAATGCCTACTCTCTGAAGAGCCAGGCTTGTGAATCCTTGTCTGAGGTTCTGGTCTAAATCTCTTGGTCATGCTGGGGTCACCACAGTGCATTTTCCAGGCTGAAGTTGCAAAGTCTTTAGTGCCCAGGTTGCCTGGTGCTTCCTGTTAGAATTCAGTGTGCCAGACCCACGGTACCCCTGTCTTTCATGAATGGAATTCAAAAAGACACTTATATTTCCATAAATAAATTAGGAATTCAGTGGCTTCTTCTGGCTAATCAGGGCAGGCTGATAAACCTTGCTAGCTGTTTAATAAATGAATTGTGACTGATTACCTATTAATATGGACGCCTCAGGAATTCACCCTGGGGGAAGCAGAGCAGTGAAATAGAGAGGGGCATGGCCCCCTGGGAAATCAGGGCTTCATGTTTGCAGCTTAAATATCTCTGTGAAGTATCAATAAGGAGGTAATTGAATTTTGAACACAAACATGAGCGCCGGATGGATGAAGGAGAGGGGGGCCCTGATCATCTCTTCATGCCCCTTCATACTCCCCTCCCCTTCCCCTTAGAGACCACTCTAGTGAAGATAGATGCTAAATCCATTAAATAAAGATTAGACTGTGTCGTGGCAGAAAATGGCAGCTTAGCTAGATCCCTGGGCAAATTGGGACCTTTAAGCAATACAGAAAATTAAAATATACATTTTTAACAAGTGTGCTGTCGACACAGTAATAATGACTCTGTGGCTTGTGGGGTTTGCTCACCTTTCAGATCTGCTTTTGTTTGGTTATATCACTTGCTCTTGTTTTGAAACCAGCCTGCTTGGTCTCTCTGAAGCAGAGAAGACTTAGGGGAAGGAGGGTTATTTTCCCACCTTGCTTTCTTTGGCACTTTTTATTGGCTCTTATGCTTATAATAGTATAGAAGATCAGTACTCTTGTATTTAAATATGAAAATAATTAACTTTGGCTCCGACACACTCAGTCGCATGTTATGAAAAGTAGTTGGAAATGGTCTAGGAATTGTGGAGATGTAAATGTGATCAAACTTTTTAGAAATAGTTTTATTTTCTAAGGACATGGCTTTGTTTTTTATTTATTCCAGATCAATTTTTCTGAATTCTACTCTTATGGGAAAGATTAGTATAGAGGCGTGCATTGTAAAAGGTCGAAATTCTTTTTTGTCACACAGTGAATTGTGGAAACACAGCTGAAGTGGTGTTCCAAGGGTGACAGTGTTTCTTTATAATACTGTGCTAGACATAGAACACAGCCAGGCCTTCTTCACAATCTCACATACTCTATTGTCTGTCGCAGAAAGTCAACAGATCTTCTTGGGTTTTGCAGGCAGAACCTCATCTGCCTGTACAAGTAGAGGACCAATTGCTATACTGGAAGAGACTACTTCTTCTTTTTTTCCAAGTAAGATGATCATTCTACAGAATAAAATCCAAAATTATTTCTGTTTAATTATTTGGAATAAGAAATGAGCCTAAACTAATGTTTCCCTGGAGATAACTGCTGTTCCTTCTATCTAGAATTTTTTTCTTTAGTCTACATAGTTTTGAAAATGGAAAGAGAATAAAAAGGTTTTGTGCTTTGCTGAATGTCTCAGTTTAAGACAAGTTAGGAGGAAATCCCAAGACACTGAATTACAGAAGACTGAGCCAATGGGGACTTGTATCTGTTCTTGCACAACATCTCCCTTATAACACCACTTCCCTGTTTTCAGACTTGTCCCAAATATTAGCAGTTGTACCCAGAAAACCCTTGATGCTGCATCTTCAGCTTTAACTGCTAAGAAGTGAATGTACATTTTTTGTTAAAAAAGAACAGTAGATATTATTAAGTACAAAAAAGTATTAACACACATGTGCCATTCCAGAGACAGTAGTGATCATATTGAGAATGCTTTGTCTTCCATTAACTTAGAACTGCATTCAGATATGATTTTCTATTTGTTTTCCAAACTATGATCCGCATCCACATCCTAGCAGTTTCCTCACTTGTCTTTTGTGACAGGTGTTTTGCACTGGGAATGTCTGTATTCTTTCATCACGCCATGCTTCTAGGAAGAAAAGAAACTTTGTAAGCTGGCTTAGCCTCAAAAATTCTGTTTCACAGTGTTGACACCAAATTGAAAATGAACAGGTACCACCCCTTAGCTAAATTGCAGTAATTGATTGTGTATGTGCTGGAGCCTGTCTCAATTGAAGAAGCCAAATCTCAAGCCTCCCTTGGTGCGGGGAGATTACACTACTGGGTTTACCTTTGGTTGAGCATGTCAATATTGGGCTTCTTGTATTTTGGGACTTCCTGGCCTTTGTTCTCCTTGCAAGGGGGCATTTTCTTTCCTGAACCCCACCCCTCTCTCTCCAGTTCTCAGTCTGCTATTTATAACTCATCTTTTAACCTTAGCTGGCTCCTTTCAAAGAAGTCACCTGTACCTTGACAGCCTATGTCCTTTTTTTTTTCTCATGCTATGAGCATTCCTTAGCCTTATTGTATGACCTATGCCTCTGCCTGTTTTGGAGATTTTTCTGCCCTATTCTTCATGCTTGTACACTTAGACTAACTTTCTAGCTCAGGAGTATTCCTTCCTTTGTATATCCCAAATTTAAAAGGAGACTCTTGCTAAATTGTTCTGTAGCTTCTTCTGAAGGCAGGCATGTGCCAGGAACCTCACAAGCTTATGGCTTTCCATATTAAGGCACTTAGTGATGCAACATTTTAATTAAATTAACCAGAATTTGTAAATTGTAGATAGACAGATTTTGCAGATCATCTCAATATGAGCTTTTAGAGTGATCAACACTCTGCTGGTGTTTAATCCATCAGACTGCCATATGGAGTGTTGAAGAGGAGAATATCTGTTTATTAACAATTGTTGTTTTTTCACGTCAGCAAGTACGATTTTTGTATTTGAGGACCTAGGAGTGCAATCTGTTCTCGCATCTCTTACATGAGTTATATCAACCTCATGCCAGACCTCATTTCATGCCAACCCCTCTTTTTTTACTCAATTTAGGTGATCCAATAGGCTGTCTAAATGGCATAATAGAGCAAGGGGATCATTCTGCCAGTCTTCAGAAGTCCTTTGGTTACACTATCACAAGGGGAATGTGTTCAGATGTCCTTTTTGAGAAATTGCAGATACCCATATTGTCAGTGATTTCTGTGAACATTTGAGACACATTTAGCGAAGCTTTGCAATTTGATTGGCCAAAATATGTCATAATTCACAAAAGTCAGAAAATTGTTCAAGATCAAGCCAATATTTTATTCACTCTGAATTAATAAATACTTGCTCCGAAATCCTAGGATATCTGGTGTTGGACTGCTCTGGGAATAGAATTTACCCGTCTCTTTAGAGCAGTTGGCTGTTCCATTTTATTGTGAAATACAAGTCTGTTTCTACTAATTTTGCTGAGTGAATGCTTTCCATTGTTCATCTTTCCAATGGGAAAAATACTCTTCAGGCGAGAGGAAAAAATCTTCTTGTGTTGTGACGTTTTCATTGCTCTTCTCAGAAAAAAGTATTAGCTGTTCTAGAGTGGGAGATAAGTGCAGTAAGTCCAAGCACTCAGGCCATAATCTAAATCTTCTTCCATTTTTTGATATAACACTTATGGAATAAAACCTTTCCTATATATCCACACAGTGCTTATCCAAGTTTTTATAATATTATACCTTTCTCAGAATCTTTTACTCTGATCTTATCAAATCTTGTTCCAGTCAAAAAGATGAGCTCCATATTTTGACTGTGACCAAGCTCTCCATACATTCCTACACATACTTCACTATTGTATCAGACCATTTCTCCATTTCTCTTGCTTGTCACATTTTTTCTTTGTTGTTCTGATGTTCTGTATGTTGTGAGCTTTTATATGACTTTTGTGGTTTTGGATGAAAAACTTGCTCATTGGCAGAATTGTCTTGACAAATCTGTCTGAACTTGCCTAAGAATTTACTCAATTACTCAAAGTAATTGAGTTTGGGTTTGTGCACAGTTGATGAATGTGGCAGGATTTAATCATGTTTTGCATGTGCCCCTTAAACGTCCAGAGCTCCTGGGATCATCCAAAACAGCCAGGTCCAGAAGAGCCAGGTCCCCAGCATGGTGAAGCTGAGCAAATTGTTCTATTCCTGTGTGTCTTCAGGCTTGAGTGAATCTCCAAGTCACAGCAAATTATTATGCTATCTCCTACCTCTTCTGTTTGAATTTAAGAATTGTTTTTACTTTACACCCTATATTTCTGTATGAGGTCTAATAATCTTCTCCTAGGAAGGAAATAAGTCTCATTCTCTATTTTGTAACTTTGGATACTCTGTCACTTCAGGCAGTATTTTGGTAGGAGTAATTTTGAGATGGTGTGGTATAAACTGTTCACTTCTAGAGAACTGCTTATAAATCAAATGTTTTCTTCATGAGAATGTTGTGGGGGGGAAGGGGACTTCTTTGATTTCGAAAGGTAGTGCAGTTGTTATTTTACATCTCTTCAATTGAGAAGATAAATTGAAAATTCCTATTGACTCCCAACCCTGAAAAGAATGAGAGGGGAGAAAATCAGAAAACAAGTAATGGAAGCTAGTCAGATTAAAATTAGCAAAAATAAATGCTTTTTATGTGTTGAGTTTATTTGATGTGGGACTTTTTGCCACACTGGGATTTTTTTTTGACCAAGTACTTAGCAACAATTGAAAAGGAATCAGGCAATTAAATGGACAATGAGAGCATTTTTAGTTAGAGCAGAAAAAAATCTAAAATGAAGTAGGAAATATCAGCTGTTTCAGGATATAAAACAAGCACTTAAGAGGAGGAGGAATCTTTCAGTAATAATTATTCCATGTGTCTTCATGATGTGGCTCCCTAATTTATCTTTTCCTGTGATGCTTCTGATCTTGGCTGCAGTCAGACAGGATATCTGACTGGGTAGATTACTGATCTGCCTTGCTCTATCAGTTCCTGTGCTCATTTGCAGTTTTTATGACTACAGAGCACAGAGATTCTTGTTTAATGGGAAATAACATTTCTACAATCTATTTTAGCAACCAGTCATAGATCCTATTTATATATAGGATTTTGTATACAAGATTTTAGTCAGTGGTGTAGAATGCAAATTCTGAGCATGCTCTGAGTTACATCTCTAGAGAGAACATTATTATTAAACCTTTTTGAAGGTGTCCCTGGTGGCAGCTCCGTAGAGCAGGTGGCCTGCATGGCACAAGCACACAGAGAGTCAGGAGCCTGTGTCTTATCAGACCATATAATCTAAAAATCACTCAGCCTCTTTTGGTCTCCTGGGGAGATGATGACGATGACACAGGACTCTTATGCTAAAAACTAATTGTTAACCTGCAGAGGACGTCATTCAACACAAATCCCAGCAGAAAAGGGCTGGGTGATGGATATTTCTGGGTAGCAGGCCAAGCTCTCATTTGATTTTCATCAGACAGTTCTCTGGGTTGCCCCAAGATTTTCATGTCTAGTATCTGGCTCACTTGAAAATAAAGAACACATTAATTAAAAAAAAAAAAAAACAACAAAGCTTAAAATTTTTGTTTATTAATGTATGCTTATAAAACTGAAACAAGCAAAGAGTTCCTTCCCTGTCTCAGGGCATAAAATGCCCTCAGTCTCTACCTATGGTACTTGGGTTTCCTGGAACATTAAGCAAAGCAGTGGTTTGGTAGAAGGTTAAAGGCAAGGGAACAGTGTTGAAAATGAATACAGCAAGTAAGTAGTTTATGAAAAAGGAATGTGGGATTATACATACATTTGTTGATTGAAACATGGCCATAAGATACATGAAGTGATGCATCTGCATCTGCAATGCCACATCCAGTGGTGTTCTCCGTGCCTGAGCATGAGGAAGACATTGGTAATCTGGAGTGAGATCAGTGGAGGGCCACCAGGATGATCAGGGGCTGGAGCACTTGCCCTGTGAGCAGAGGCCAGGGGAATGGGGCTCATGCAGCGTGGAGGAGAAGTGATCTCACAGGGACCTGATATAGAATATGCAGGGAGGTTACTTGAGAAGATGGAGTCAGGCTGTGGGAGGACCAGAGACAATAATTGTAAATTGATGCAAGAATGTTTCTGACTGGAATCAAGAGCAAACTTTTCCAGCATGGAACAGTCAAGTATTGGAAGGGTTGTCAAGAGAGGTTGTGCAGTCTCCATCTGTGGATGTTTTTATGGCTTGACTGGATAAAGCCTTGAGCAGTCTGTCTGTTCTGGACAGAACAGTAACTGGAGACCTGCCAAGGTTCTATCAAATCTGAATCTGTACAATTTTTCTCATATGATACTGTACTGTATACCTTATTTGATACGTTCTCTTCTGGTAGATTAAATTTTTGTCACTAAGCACTTTTTGCCTTGTATCCTTATTTTATTATACCTCTTCTACTCTGCTGTACGTTCCTAACTTGTATAAATACATCTGCTGATTCCATTGTTACTGGATCATGGAGTCTTCAGAATTCTCCTGACTTCCAAAGTTTCTTCAGTACCCCTCAACCCTCAGAGCAGTGCTTCCAGTCACCAAATCTGTGGAGACTCTTCTGAGCTGTCCTGTAGAAGGTTTGCTGTGCTGCAGTGCCTCTGTTCTTTTTTCTGGTAGCAGATGCAAACCAGTTCTGTGCTCATTAAAAGATAGCAGTGTCACTGCATTCAGCTTTCATAAGAGAAGTACCTAATGGTAGACGTGGCCTCAGACCCATGGTATGCATGGACTGTAAATAAACATGAAGGGATTTTTGGAAGCAGATGAGTACCAAAGCTTATTGGGCTGCTCTCAGTAGACCTTCCGGAGCAAAAAATAATGATTTTTTGTTTTGTAATGATGTTTTATTTGGCTTTATTTCTGGGTTTCAAAAAACTAGAGTTTCTTCTGGCCTCTACTCTCAGGAGATATCTTCAGACTCCAATACCCTCTGTATTTCTTGGATTCTTAATATTTTCTTCAAAACTCATTGATACTAAAAGCATGAGAATGTTTATGAAAAATGTTCTCACATTTCCTTTTAGATCTGGGAGGGTATTTTTGGGTGTATCTTTTACATCTGCTTTTACAGTTAAGCCTTGCCTAGTTGCCTTTAAGCTCGTTAGCAGCTAAATTGCAATAATTGTAGCAGAACCTACATTGTTTATTTTTTAATACCCATTCCAAATAGCCTTTAGTGTATTACAGTTTTGTTATCAAGTAGGTCAGATTAACACTAGTCATAGACTTTCTGAGTAATAACAGTGTTTTGCTACTCATTCAAACTTGATTCTCCTAGCATATGGATGCTGTAAAATTTGTAACATTTCTAAATCAGTGCATTTCCTCAGGTGTCTTGTGACCAGCTTGAAGTTGGTAAAGATGGTTTTGAATTTCCTGAATCCTCCTCTGCTCTCTCAGATGCTCCTCAGCTCAGGGTATTGCTGCCAGAAGAGTATTGTAGTGGGCAGAACACATGAAACGTACCAAGTTAAAATTACTTAAATTATACAACTATACCTTAAAATGCTGGAATAAAGCAGGCAATGAATATACTGGGAAGGACAAGGACAGGGGTAAAGGTAATAGTTACATGAAGTACCTGTTGATTCACACAAAGGAAAGAATAAAATGATGGAGGCAGTTGTGAAGGTTTTCTTCTGCAGCCCACAAACTGTATATTGCTGTTCTTCCATAATTCTGTCTTAAAAAAGCCTGAGACTTTGACCTTGGAACACTGAGATTTCCGTAATTTGCATATATTTAGCTGTACAGACTTTTTCCTTGTATTTTTGGAAAGTTTGGAAGTCTTCTATGTAATGTTATGTGTTGTATCATACTTGTTACAAAAAGAATCTTGGTTTAATTAATGTGTAAATCAAGTAGTATTTTTCAGTCAAAACCCATGAATCTTCTTTTCATAGAGACCTTCAATACTGATAATGTATTGTTCTGTCAAGGGCTGCAGTCATCTAAACAGAAAAATGTTTCCATAAAGAATCTTGGGATTAGAAAATATGTTAAAGATTTAGTCTGCTCTTTAAAGTAAAGACATACTTCTGGACAAATAAATACAGACTACCATATTATGAGCTCCTTTGATCTAGATACCTCTTTCCATTAAGTTTGTTGACGAAAGTTAAATTTAAAAACTCAGTTCTTCTTCACAGTTCAGGCCATTAGCTAACCTATTGACAAGGGCTAGTTTCTACCTTTTGGAGGTCAAGGAAGCTGTACTGTTCTTCATCCAGTGCTGCAAGCCTCCCTGTAAACAAGCCTTGATGTCTTCTGATTGGATTTGTGTGCCCTGGCTTGCATAACCATACAGCTTGTATCCCAGTGTTATTAGCCAAAAGGAATATAGGGACTTACATAATCATTACACGATTATTTTTCAGTAACTGTACTGTAAATATGTAATTCTCTCTGCTCCTAATAACTCTTAATCCCTTTGTTTCTATTGGCTCCTGGGCTCAGATTTGGCCGTGGCCTCCATGCTCTGGCCACTGATAAAACTTGAAAAAATTGTTACTCTCAGGGTTCACCTGCTTTGCTCCCAGCAGCAAATACGTGTTCCCCAGTGCAGGCAGGGGCACTGTGTTGTGGGAGCGTGCGCAGCACTTCTGTCTCTGCTCCTTCTGAGAAAGGCCCATTCACCTCCAGAAACCTTTCATACCTGGCTCTCGGGTATGTTCAGCACAGACCTCATTGCTGAACTTTTTTGTGTGTTTTATGCCTGAGAATTCTAGTGCAAACAGGTTTGATCTCATTTCTGCATGTTGTTTGAGAAAGAAGATAGATTCTTCCTTGGGGATCCTGTGGTGAGAGAATCAAAATTATCAAGAACACTTGATCCACTGCAGGTGTTGGAAGCCAGGAAGAAGTTATTTTCCTTTTGGTACAAGCAAATAGAAAAAGGCCCTTTAGAGTCCTTCTTATAAAAGCGTGGCCCTATTCTGCTGTATAGTTGTGATATATGTAGGATTTGGTGGTCAGAACTCTCCCAAGTTGTAGATCTTCCAATGATAACTTGTGCTAGTAAAGTACCTTTCAGGTATATTTGAAAATATCCTCAACTTTGATGCAAAATTGCTTCTCTTACTGCTTTTAATATTAGAAGTGTAACTCAAGTTGTGGTTTTTTTTTATTTCAGCCTTACAAAATAGGTGAAAATAATTTTTCTGTGTTTAATTAGCTTCATGAGTCAGTGCCTGGTCTTAGGTCTTGACATTTTTGGCATGCAAAATTTTCTTGTGTGTTTGACCTTGGCTTTATTCCAGAATAAATATTTTAAGCTGCTAGTTGTGTGCAGGTTTTTTTTTTGTCTTTGGACTGAGTCTAGGGGGCAGACATAGGAGCACTGAGGGAAGTGAAGTGTATAAACCACAATTAGAATTGCAGTGCACAGGTGTCTGTAGATCTTACACAATTGCCAAGCTATTTGTTTCTCAAATGATAGGGGCTTTGGGAGTGAATTTTGGAGAATAAAGGGAGCAGAAGGCCTTTTGATTTGCATGTTAGGGTTGTGGGTTTGGTTGTTTGGGGTTTTTTGGTTTTGTTTTTGTTTTTCAAATCCTGCTTTAAATTCTTCCAGACTTGATACATTTGATATCTTTACAGAACCGGCATATTGAATGGTTGAAAGTGATCTACTGTGGCTGGGGATGCAGTTTATAACTGCCTTCAGAGAGGAATCAGCATTGAAGAATAAAAATTTCTTGCATAATATCTTTTCTTTGAGCATCAGATTAGGTCTTATGGTTTAAAAATCTGAATATCAGCATTGAAAATATGATGACTTGTAATAATATTAAAAAAGAATGACTTTTGCATCAAGGTTATGGGTGAGTTCTGCTGCAGGCCCTTGAGGATCTTTTTGGGAAGAGAGGCATCTTAAATCTCTATGCTAGTCATACACAAAATATTATTGCAATGAAAAAATAGTGAAGTGAATAAACAGCAGCTCACAGTACAGGATGCATGATGTATCAGGAGTCCTAGTGTTCACTGTATTTTGCAGTTTAATGCACAATAATTTTTTAGTTCTGTATTTGTGTACGCTCCACTCACTGTGTTGGATCTGTATTCTTAGGATGTGAGGTTCCATTAAAAAATAAATAATAATGGCAGCCCCCGCTCCCCCCACATGCACTCATTTTCTGTAATATGGTAATGATATCACTGTAGCAGTAATTACGGGTCATCTTCATTTCTTTCATCTCTGCTGCTTCTGATGGCTTCATTCCTTTGACGGAGAAGATTTGGCTCTGGGTGCTGTGATTATTTTGTTAAGCATTATTCGAATAGACAGGAGTGAGAGAAATTAATCAATCCAAATGCAATTAGCATCATGTTTAACCCAGTGATGGACGTCTCAAGGTGAAACAGCCAGGGGAGTTTCAGACATTATTATTCAATCCAGTGGCTCTTATCTAAATTATAATCAAGAGGTTTTTATTGGCTTTGCAGAGAGAAGATGTAACTCTTTCCCTGCTTTGGGGGTCAAAGGGATCAGATCTTTGGCCCTACAAAATATTGGCTGCAGGCAACTCCTAGAATTGGGAGGTATTGTAAGAGTTTACTGTGATATCAGGGTCACTCGGGACAAAATACCTGTACATCCAGTATCTGTGGCCTGGAACGTAAGTTTAGTAGCTCCCTGGTTATTGGCAGGGTTGTCTTTGCCCCTTACATTTCATTACTGACTTTGCCCATCTGTATGCGAGTGAATATTGTTTGCAGTTTCAGCATTCGAAGCTCTGTGAACATCACAGTTTGCAACTGAATGCAAACAGAATGGTAACCTCCTTGCAAGGTAGGGAAATCTGGTTAGGAGAACAAGGCAAATTATTCTGAGGGAAGGAATCTAATTTTTCTTACAGCAGATAAAATGTTAGTATTTATTGATAGCTACAATAACATTTTTGAGGATTTATTAATCTGCAGCAGATATGTTGTCACTGGATAATCCTGAATGATCTCTGAGATCTCTTATCAGGTATAAGATAAAACATGAGTACTCTATGTGGAGAAAAACAAGGTGGAAAGAGGTCGTGTGAGGATTTCACAATTCAGGAAGGCATTAGTTATTTCATTACAATTCTTAAGGCTCTAGCTAACACTCACAAAACTGTTTCAATGGTTTAAAACTTCTATCAGCTATTTACCACTTCTCTGTCAGAGAGGACTGTTCTCATAGCATGCTGGGAGGAGCAGCCCATGTGCTCACCTGCTCCGATTCACAGCCTGGCTTTGTGCAAGCTTTCACCTTCTTTGGCATTTCAAAACAAGCCATGCCAGACTGTGAAGCACAGCTGACGTAAGGGCACTTTCTGCTGTCTCATTCACCAAGGGAAGGACACCGATGTTTTGTACCAAGGGGGTGTTACTATTTAAAAATGCTGCAGCAAGACTTGACAGCTCATCTTTCAGAGCCTGAATTCTAGCACAGTTGCTGAATCCTTTTGCATACATCTTGTGCTGGTTTTGGCTGGGGTAGAGTTAATTTTCTCCACAGTGGCTGGTGTGAGCCTGTGTTCTGGATTTGTGTTGCACACAGGTTGATAATAGAGATGGTTTTGGTATTGGTGAGCAGAACCAAGGCCTTTCTGCTTCCCTTACTGCCGTGCTGGCAAAGAGGCTCGAGGTGCATGGAAGGTTGGGAGGAGACAGAGCTGGGATGGGTGATGCAAACTGACCAAAGGGATATTCTAGACTACATGGCATTGTGATCAGTAGATAAAGTGGGGAAAAAAAGGAGGAGGGGAGGGATGTTCAGAGTGTTGATGTTTGTCCTCCCAAGTCACCATTATGTGTGATGGGGCCATGCTCTCCTGGAGATGCTGAACACCTGCCTGCCATGGGAAGCAGTGAATCAATTCCTTGGTTTGCTTTGCTTTCTCTCTTAAACTTTCTTAATCCTGACCCACAAATTTCCCAGCTTTTACCCTTCTCAACCTCTCCCTGATTCTGGTGAGGAGTGAGCAAATGGCTGAATAGGGCTTGGTTGCTGGCTGAGGCAAAAGCACAATAATCTGTACTGAGGCTGTGATCCCTTCTGTAAGGTGGGAATTAAATCACTGTGTGTTTCAAGAATGTTGTAAGGCTTGATAAACTTTCCACGTGCTTTGATACTGATTACTGAGAGATGCCATGGTAATGCAAGCTTATTCCACCTGGAGGTTTACGCTGATTGTGTTGTCTTACCTGAGGAATGTGTTTCTGGAGTGTTAGGTGATTGCAGTATCTTCAGTTCAGTGTAACAGTTCTTGATGCACAGCTTGGAGTGTCTGCATGTGCAAGTTGTGCCTCCAGTGAAGGTGACTGACCTTGTTTTCACTAGCCACTGCTCTCCTGAGATGGCAGTTCAGCTCTCTCTGAAATTGGGCTTGGGGTAGCATTCACTGGTAAGTATTTGTCAAAGGCCAACAGTCTTCAACTAGCAGCTCATTTGACACTTATATTAGGAAATAGCAGATAGCAGAGTAATTGAAGCTCTTTCCATGAAGAAAGAGGTGTGAGCTGGTGCCAGGTAGTGATAGGATTTTGGGGGTCTGGTTTGAGATAGATCTGCAGGACCAGCTTCTATCTCTCTGACAGAAGTTCAGATTATGTTGTCTGGGTAAAAATATTCTCTTGGTTTTGTCTGTCATATGCCTCTTTTTTCTTTGAGGGCTTTTCAGTAATAATGTCAATCTTAAATATTTTTGCTGATTTTAAATTGCCTTTTTGCCTTCAACCCTCATCCCCTGACTTATTTTTTTATTTTTCTCCCACATGCAATATTAGTTAGGTTTTTAAAATTATTATTAGCAAGGTGTGACTTTGCAGTTGGCTTTCTCAAGTTCAGTCAAGCAAAACTCTCACAGTCGTTCATAAGCAGATTCCTCTAGGCCTTTTTTATGTCCTGCCAACTAAGAAAAAGAATCATTGTGTCTTTTTATCCTAACATTGTATCTCAGCACATAAGAAATAATTTCTGATGCAACAGATTCTTGTGATAGAAGGTTAAAAACCAGACAACTGTTCTGCTGTCTTTCTGCAATTCATATTCTTTGCCATAAAATGGTAATTTGCATTGACAGTGCTTCAGAAATAAACCTTTCTAGTTTTGTTTCCTATGTAGTCCAAGGACACAGCAGTATTTGAGGGTGCATGATTAGTACTTTAAAGGAATCCTTCCATGCTGAAAAACAAGTTCTTTAGCTACCGTAAGTAAAACTGCATGAGAAGAATAACTGATAAGCTAACAAAGTATAACAGTGCCTAAAATAGCCTTTTTGTAGGCAAGAATGTAGCATTAAAAATGTGACACTGCAAATGATTTCAGAGGTAAAAACATTAATTTTATTTCTGGGTTTTATTAGTAGCAAGACCTTTAGATTTCGGCAAAGCTACATTTTCAGGTTAGAGAGGGATCATAGTAAAATTTGTCCCATAAGTTGTACATCTGGGAGAGAAGATAAGAAGTGCTTCTTTAGCAAGTGACTTTGTATTAAAATATCTATAATTTGAAGGTACTCACAGGCTTTGTTTTGAGATTTTTAGATAAGCCCAGAAGTGGTAAGCAGTGAAGGTATAATATTTATGATGAATGTGTGATAAATACAGTTTGTCACATATATCTTTTACATAGACTTTATCCCCAAGTGTGTAGTGGATATATTTAAGTGTATATTATGTTTAAGAAGTGTGCAAGTATGTGTGTTATTTAGGATTCTCCTGGATGAAAGTTGCTTATATAAGTCACTGTTTTCCTTGCTGATTTTAAAGCAGTAAATCCTTCCATTATTTCCCGGCTATCCAGACCTTATGACACAGTATGTCCTGTGCTGTTGTATGTGTGAGAAGGCTTTTTATGGGGAGCAATCAGGCTGGACCCCAATCTCCAGTGCAGTGGTTTTTTTCTAATTAAATTGTCAGTGGAAGGAATATCCGGAACAGCAGTTTTCATTTTCAATCGAGGAAAAAACATTATGAGTCTTTGTGATTTGATTAAAAGTTACTTAACCTTTAAATTGCTACAGATGTAAAGATAGCTCTGAGTTTCCAATGTAATCGCCTCCAAGTTAAAATCAGGAAAATCTTTGTGTAATGAAACCCATATGTCATAGTGAAAGGATGCAAAGCACTGGCAGAGTGGGCTGCTCTAGCAGGAGATTCTGCACCCAATCTTGTTAACCAGGACTGCTTTTGGTAATCCCTCATCTCCTCACTCGTAGGAAATCAATCTGTACCACTGAATCTTTTCAACCAGCAACTATAAAATTTACTGCGGAGAGGCAGCTTGGGGACAATTGTAGTAAAAACAGAGACTGAGGCAACAAGGCTAAATGTGGGATTGAGGGATTGAAGTTCTAAAGAGGAGATTATATTAAACCTTATTCTGCTCCCCTATCAAGTGGAAATATCTCTTCCTCCTTTCAGCCCCAGCCTTTCCTATCCAGTACCTGTTCTTGAGATCTGCTTGGCAGATCTTTGCCAGGCAGCAAACTTAATTCCTACAGTAGAGCATTCTCTGTTAATTATAGTAGCCTGATACCATTTTTCAATACATTTATCTGATGGAGTTTATTCAAGCATTACTTCCAGAGCAACCAGTGCTGTTATCAACCTAAACTGTTTTTTTCTGTGGAGTTCAGTGTCTTCCTTCTCCCTAGTAGGTGGGGTTAATTTGTATCCAAGCTATTGCAATGGTATCCATTGTTGATTTTCCTATTGTAGTAGATGCACAGCATAGGCAAGGTTGTAAATCGTTACTTGTCATGCAGATTCATGTTTCTGTTTTGTGCTGCACAGACTCTGTAGTGTGTGTGTCTGCTGGTACAATGAAACCTGTGCTCAAACCCTCTCTTCCCTTGAAGTCCACGCTTTAAGCTACCATTGTAAAGAAAAAAATCCCGGAGGTTTTTACTATAGTTTTGTCCAACCTTTTAATTAAAAAATCCACCTCTATCTACTATTCAAATAGCTTCTGCTGGTCCCTTGGGTAGTTGCTTAAAGCTGGTTTTACCATCTCTCTTAGCCTGCAATCGTATTTGGAATGTGGGTGATGGTTTCTTCGTTCACAAGCTCTTCCCTCACTCCAGCAAGCTCCATAAGACCCCAATGGAAATGATATTCCCATTATTAAGAATTCATTTCTCAGAAGCAATACTGAGCAGAGAAGTCAGTTTAATACTAGAGCCTTTTACTGTGCAAAATCCATCAAATCATATTCCAGAGCAGATTAAAAAGAAACAAAGGGAAGGAATAGCCAAGATGTTTGAAGGCAGTACCATGTAGTAGAAATTTGGCCTGTGTTTACCAGGAATACATTGAACTGTGGTTCTTGGGCAAATAAGAGAAGCAGCTGAAGCAGGGAAGATGAGATTGTTAATGCTTGTGGAAACTTGCCCTTAGTTTGGCTGTGATTTTTCTGTCAAACGAGGATGTTACTTCCTGGCCATTTTCATACATATACAAAGATGAAAGGTCCTTTTTCTTTCTCAGTTTGGCATTATATCTTTAAAAATAAAGCCCTGCTGCAAGCCTGAGTCTGTGAGGAGACGAGGAATACAGAATAGCAGAAGGCTGTCTCCTGCTCCTAATGGGATTTTGTAGCAGCATGTGCGAGTTTGTTTCAGAAGTCAGAAATGAACAGATGTTGGTATAAATTACCTCTGTGTCTGATGTCTTGCAAATTAAAAGCGCGGTTGGCATCACTAAACAATTTCACCAGGTTGGGGGGGGAAGCGGGTAGTGATTATTGTAGCAGGTCGGTAAGAATCTTTAAGCTGCAGCAGAACAGGATAGCAAGGATAAAGGAATGAAGAATAAAATGAGAGGTCTGTGAATTAATCAGAAATGTTAACATCTCTGATGACAAGTGAACAGGCAGGCACGTGCTCTGGAGCAACCTCCAACCCACAGTAATTTCACTCAGCGCACAGAAGGAGTCTGTGCTCTCTGCCTGATTTATAGGGTGCAGCCCTCTTTGGGGGAACAGAATTGTCATGCATTCGTTTATCTCCTGTATGGGACTTGCACTCTGGAAAACTTTCCACTTTATCAACTGCAGTTCAGCTTATATGCTTTTCTCATTAAGAGTGTTTTAAAACCCTGCACTATGGTTGGAGCAAGGCAGGGAAGTGTCAAAGAACTAAGTATTAAGAATCTATTCCAAACTGAAATTTTAAAAATCTTTCTGTTTTATTTAATCATGTTCTTTGAGCCTAACAACTTAGTTCCTGACAAAATACCAATCCCCTCTGTTCTTCTGCAGCACCTTCTACCCCTGTGTCACTTTAGCAGTACTCAAAACATACAGGTTATCTTGGGGTTAGGGAGCTAGAGGTACAAATGAGTACTTTTGTGGTAGCTCATGCTGTGCATCAGAAGCAGGATCCCAGGTGATATAACTCACAGCTGGGGGCCTGAGGCAAGAAAACAGTGCAGTGATCTGCTTGAAACTGCAGCTAGTCTGAAGCATGTTCCACTCAGGACTTTGCTGCCATGTATCAGTATGTAACAGGTTATATACTCTTAAATACAATTAATTGTTTTACAGGGATTTTGCTGATGACAATACCTTGTGAAAAAATTTTGTCTAAACAAATTAGAATGTAGTAATTTAAAGAAGGGGCCTTAAGACACAAATTCTAACTTTTATGGATCTGAGTTGAGTATTGTAAAACATTTTTATTACATTTTAGTTCTGTTCTGACAGACAAAAGAAAACCCAACACCAACAAATCCACCTCCAGTTTTTATGCCTTAATTTCTGATGTTTATCTCAGTAGAGAAGTCTTGAATGGATAAAACAGAAAATGTGTATCAAATTTTATATACTCTTAAATACAATTAATTGTTTTACAGGGATTTTGCTGATGACAATACCTTGTGAAAAAATTTTGTCTAAACAAATTAGAATGTAGTAATTTAAAGAAGGGGCCTTAAGACACAAATTCTAACTTTTATGTAAACAACAACAAAATGTTTTTATCTGAGTGCACACTGAGTATTGTAAGCTGAACATTTTTATTACATTTTAGTTCTGTTCTGACAGATAATCAATAATGTCAAAAGAAAACCCAACACCAACAAATCCACCTCCAGTTTTTATGCTAATCTTAATTTCTGATGTTTATCTCAGTAGAGAAGTCAGGAGTTGAATGGATAAAACAGAAAATTAATTCCTTTCTCCTTCTAGACTGTCTTTGAGACTAGGTGTGGGAAACATGCATGCTTTCAGCATTCCTGTGAATAAAACCCTCCATGTTTTGATGCCTGCCAGTCCAGCACAAAGCTTACACCTCTATTGAAAAGAAATGGAGGGACACTAGTGGGAAGATGGTCTTTCTCCAGGCCTCAATTGCTAATGGTGCTGTCTTTGATGCATTGTATTGTTATTGCAAGACAAGAACAGTATGAGACTGCTCTGCCAGCTTGTGAGCTTGTGGATTCTCAAGTCAGAAATGTCTCATGCAGGAAAGTGGCTGTGTAAACCCTGCTGTAATACAGCTACCAGAGATTGATGGTACTGAGAGTGAGAAAGAGACATATAAGCCTTGCCTTGCTGTATTAAACATCGAAGGACTGACAACGCAGAGAGAAAGAGAAGACCAAAGCTCTATAAACTTTACTTTATTACCCTATCCATAGATGAACTACATTGAAGGAATATAAACCTCATTATATTACAGCATCCAGGGACTGACACTGCTGAGAGAGAGAAAATGCTGCCTAATTTCTGTTGAAGATCACATCATCCAGGGACCAATAATCCTGAAACAGAGAAAGAGAGAGTTCCATAATCTCTGACAGATTATAACATACAGGAACAATTGTGCTGAGATAGAGTGATGGAGATTTGGATTTCACCATTCAGAGATGGATAGTACAGGGAAAAGGAGGTGCTGCAAGAGCATAATGCAGTAGGAATAGAAAGCATAGATTGTATGTAATGAGACAGCCTGTGGGAATTATTGCTGAGTTTAGAAGATTCCAGACCCTGCCTGCATTTGTAGCATGTCAGGAATTCAAGCTGAAATGCGGTTTTATTTATTGTCCATTTTAATAGATAAATAAAATAATTCTTAGTTTTGGTAGAAGCACAAATCTAAATGAATTTCTTGTCCTATGGTTATGTTATATTATACAATTATACAGATTATACAATTGTTTGAGTTTCTTGGCTTTTTAAAAAATACTGATTTATTTTTCCTTCCTTGTGATTTCAGCCAGAGAAATGACTCGAGGGAAATTCCTGAACATCCTAGAGAAACCCAAAAAGTAGCTGCATCTAACATTTGGATGAAAATACCCCATCTAAGTCATTTCATGTACTGCAGATCCAGATGAAGCCCAGAAGGTCTAAGAAGAAAAAAGCTCTTGCTCTAGACCTTCAGAAGCAAGCATCTCTTTTTGCTTCCACAGCTCATCTCTTTATGGGGAAAATGTACAATATGCACAGGTCACGGGGACTGCAGTTGGTTGCATTGGAATTCAGACTTCATCTGACCATAGGATGTCCAGCAGGAGGACTTGGCCCTGACATGCTGTGACAGTTACCTGTTTCAATCAGCAGTTCAAAGTGAACAGCCAGTGTCCTTACTCAGCTGCTCTCAGGGGCAGCCTGTTTGAGATACACAGCAGATCTGACACTGGCCAGTGTCCACCATGAGGCTTTGACCCTTTGGCGTGTCTTTTGTCTGAGATCCATTGATTTCCTGTGAGTTACGTCTGTGCTGAAGGATTTGAGCATAGTTTGGGGTGTGGATTGACCAGGAGCACTGGCTCAGCAGGAGCACATGCTTTTAGTGTAGCAGCCGAGTGCAGTCTCTGCATTAGATTCCAGTTGCCCACTGCCTTCAGAGAAGCACATCTGGTACCCTGAGGAAGAGCTCCAGACCTTTGGTGTGCCAGGAGCTTCATTTCCCCTCTGAGTGGTTCTCTAAGTGAAATTAAAACTAGCAAACCACGGGGAGTGAGAAGTGTTACTGTGTCTCCAGGAAGATATCCTCACTGAAGCTTTGGCCAGTACACAAAGAAACAGCTTTGTCAGTCCTCTGCAATTCTTTGCTTCTTGCAGGGCTAGAAACTGGAAAGAGTTCTAAAGTTGAAAGATGGTAATGTTTTAAGTTATCACTCCAAGAAGTGACACCAGGACTGCTAGCCACATTGTGAAGATGTAGAAGGTCTTCCTATACAGGATCTCAACTCTCTGAAAATAATGTTTTGTGGTATTTTTAATTGCTTAAAAACCAGCACCTCAAAATTTTCTTCTCCTACAGACCCAGAATTTTTAAGATAGAAACTTCTGTGAGCTGCTCCCTTTTATAATCCTGTGATTACAGTTTAATGCCTTTTTCTTCTGTTCTTGCACTAATACATATTCACCCCTTGGAAGAGGTATAGAACATGTTCAGACTTCTTGTTTTATTTAAGAGAAGTTTTTTTCATGCCATCCTTATTTGTTTTCCTAGGAAAAAAAAAAACATTTTAACCATTATTAAATAAGTTCTTTTTTAGGATACAACATAATGTTGAAACATAACATAATGTTATTTTTACCGTACAGACTTTTCAAAATGTGTCATTTCTCAGGCTGTAGTCACATATGAGAGGAGAAATTATTTGGAAATAGTACAATGTAACAAGCTGTCCTTACAGCATTGCATTTTTCTGGTTTTGCAGAGAGAGGAGACTCTTTTTGGGTGTGCAATAAAGAGGGGGAAATTTTTTTGATAAAATAGATTTCTGAGTTTTGCTGAATTGCTGGTGACCCTTTGATTATTGCCAGTCAGAACTAGGCTTGTTTTGAACAGCTCTGCTTAACTAAGTTTAAGTAGTTAAATCCTACATCCTGGAAAGACCCTGCACAAATTTAGAAATATCAGGAGCCTGATTTAAGACTTAACAGAGTTATTTCTGTCCTTCACAGTTTATGCAGGGCTGAGCTTAACAGGAACTCCATCCCTTGAGAACATGAGAATTAAGACAGATGAATGAGAAGAGGAGCTGAAAGTGGTAGTTCAGGAACAGAAAAAAAAAAACATTTGCAAGCTGTTGTTGATGTAGCTTTAAGCATTGAATTATAGATTTGGAATGCAAATTTAGATTTGTATACTATATATGTAATATATGTACACATATATGACATAATGGGATACTTCATCTGTATCACCAGTATTTTATAGAGCTTTCTGGGTCCAACATATTAAGGAATTGAGATCTGAAAGGAGGATAAAGCAAAATATATGAAAGCCTGTCCTGGAAGTATATGTGTATTTTCTGATATGTGCAGTAAGAAATTTCAAACTCTAGGTGGTTTTTAGTAACATACATATGTTTAAAAAAACCACAAAAACCAAGAAAAATCTCCTTTTGTTATACACAGTAATCATCTTCTGTAGGGCAGCCATTAACATATGTTTTAGAATTGTGATATTTTTTGATTTTGTACTTATCATCTGTAGAGGTGAGTCAATGATGTTATTTTTTATTGACAATATTGATATGTATTTTTGTGTGTTAGCCAGAGAAGTTTTTTCTTTCTGTTATTGCTTTTTGGTTTAATAATATGCAAATGCAAATCTCAGAGGTTTGTTTGGGTTTCCAAAATAGCCCTCTGAGATGCAAAAGCTTTTCCTTGGCCACTTAGGCAATACTATTCCTGGGGCTCTTCTTTACTTATCTGCATGACACCACCTCAGGGTTTGGCCTATGGATGTTCCATTCCCATCAGTAAATAAATATTTGTCAATATACAAATGCTACTAAGGGTTTTTGTACCCTTTTGAACCCAATTTTTTCCTTCAGTGCTATCCTTCCTGACATCGATGCAGTTATCTATCTGTACAAGAAAATCTGAATGACTTTTTGTTACTGATGGGAATGAAGAGTGTAAGAAAATCAAGATTTGGTAATATTAATCAAGCTGATGCATTGTTTTATAAAGTGTTTTCATGCATTGGTACATTAGATGTTACTCTGAGTTTCTTGGAACCAAACTCATTATTTATTTGGTTCCTTTTAAATGCCAGTGTTACACACATTCAGTTATAAAGGCTGTTCACTTTGGTCTTGGACTATCAAATGCTTTGCTGTCTAATCCATCTGAGAAGAAATCCTTGTTTGTTATGTTAATCATGATGAAAATAAAAGTCTGTGTGCACTGGCAATTGAATAACGTCATATTCCATTTAACTCTGTGTTTTGCCATTACAAAATCAACAATTTTGTAATGGTCCTGTAACTCACAGTTCTCAACTTTGATTAATATTTCCCTCAAAAAGATACCTAGGAATGACAGATTAGTGAAAATTGACTAATCCATCTTGGAGGTAACATTTGAACCTTATTCTGGTTTTACTGATTTTTATGTTATGTAAAAAATGCAAGGTGCTATTACAAGTCAAATCACAAGCCAGTCTTATCAGTAATCTTCTCTTTGCTTATAAACAGTTGTAGAAGGATAGGGAAGGATATAAACAAAAGGCTTACACAGTGATTTTGTATTAGGGTAACTTACACAGCATCCAGCAATCTGTTTTAGTTCAATCTGGTCCACAGTAGACCTTACCCTCCATAAATTTGTCTTAGTCCTAATTTTTCTGTACTTCTGACCTGAAAAATGCCCCAGGATAGTGAGTTCCATAATTCAGTTACACGAAGAAAGGTTAAAAATTTAAAACAAACAAACAAAAAAAGCCTGGGGGGGAAGGTGTTTTCAATCTGTTTACCTGATAATTCTGTTTTGAAACTTTCACTTATTTTATTGTTGGGAACAGTTGTTTGGATTTTTGTTCCTCGCTGTCTGTGCACTACTCATGATTTTTCAGGTTCTACTGTGGGTTTTTTTCTGTGGTTATGTTCCCTTTCCTTGTGTTCACAATGCTCAATGGTTTGTCTTCTACTACAGCCTGAGCTGGCATAGTCAAAATTGCAGAGTAGTCATAGTGCAAGCATACTGTGAAGTGTGTGCATCCTAATTGCAGCTCATACTTTGTTACTCTGCTGTTTTCTTTCACAGCATCTGGCCCTAAATCCTGTTTTGAGTATCTGTAAGGACAGGATCATCAGCCAGATTTGCAGCTGATCTCATCCACATCACCTGCAGTAACTAGTGCTGGGCAAACAACGATTTTTCCAAATCACAGTGACAGTGGTGCCAACCATTCCATGCTGATGAATTGACACCTCGCAATTCCATCATCAGCCTATGCAGCATGTGAAAAAGGTACATTTCATCTTTGTCATGTGGTCTGAAATCCTGCCCTCCCAAAAGTTCAGTAACTTCTCATAAACATTTCTGTAGTACTTCTAAACTAATATAAATTTTTATATATATACAACCAAAACAAAAAAGCAGTTTGCAAATTACTGCAGGAAGTTCACAGCAATGCATACTTTCCCCTAGAACCAGCATCATTCAAAAACACCAGATTCAATCTCTGGTGTAGCACTTCAAGCATCCTCACATTTGAGTTTGTCCTAAGTAAGAACCTCAGGCAGCAAGGGTACTTGTAGTGGGAAAATGTGTCATATCTTTGAGTGAGCTATCTGAACATGGCATACAAACCTCACAGAGCATGAAAATAATCCTCACTTCTTAGTGTTGTATCCCCATCTTCATATACCAGTCTGTACTGACCCTTTTGAAGAAGTCTTTAGATAATCTTTAGTAGAGGTGATAATTCATTGAAAGACAACTTTCCAGCAGATTGTCTCTGTATCTTCAGCCTAGGAAAATTTTAGTTGGACAGAAACTTCTCATGGAGCAACAGCTCTGAGCTGGATAAAAATGATTCAAAGAACAAATGCAAATGTTGTAAATACATTTCTGTTATAGCAAAACTTTCCCACCACAAAAATACCAAAACCCACACCCACTCCTACGTATACATCCCAGCACATACATCAGCCAGGCTGTCAGGTACGTCCAAAAGGTATTGAATGTGTGATGCCAAATATACATTGCCCTGATAAGAGATGAACCTTGGTATTTTTAGAAGGCAAGAAAAGAGAAAAAAAAAAGTCTAAAAAGAGAGACAAAATCAAGGATAAGGAAATGAAAAAGACTGGATCCTTTTGGTTTTACATAATGCTGTGCTTCTTAGAATCGAACCTATTCTAGTAACACGTTATTTCTGCAAGCCAATCTTTACACCAGTGCTTTGAGTTTCTTTTAGGAGGATGTGAAATGCAATATTCTGAACTCAAATCATTGTGGCCAATCGTAAAGTCCACATAAAGATAGTTAAAAGGTTAAGTAGCCAGAGATCCAGACTGATCCAGTTGTTATAGAACGTAATCCACATTCTGCATAGAATGTGTGCAGCAATGCCAGTTTTATTTAGATTTTGCTAGATTTTCAGCATGGCAGGATCCCTTTGCATCTTGACTTCATCATCCACTGAAAGTGCTGGTTTTTAGACTTGACCTTTTCCGACGTGTCTCTTTGAGGAGGATGACTGACTCCAGGCAGCTGATGAGTGTACAGAATAGGCGTTTTCTTGTTGGGTTTGTGTGGTTGACCTCTGCCCTGCCTGCTGATTCCTATAATACAGATCAGTGACCAGTGAAGCCAGAATGCTCCCTGCCTGTCTCTGTTATAGACACCTCAGTAAGGAACAGAAAAGAGGAAGAGGGCTGAGCTTGAAAACCCTTACTTAATTGCTAGTAGAAAAAATGGGTAATAAGAATGACCTTGCACCTTATTTATTGACCAGATCTCTGTAAGGACAAAGTACTTGACTTGGTTCTGTATCACTTGAAAGGCTGGCTCTGTGGCCCATAGCTGATGAGTAGGCGTAATAATATAGGGTAATTAAATTTTGCACTTGCAGACACTTACATGTGAGGGAGGATTTCCCTCTCAAAAATAGCAGGCTCTGTTTCCTTCATAATTACAGAATTTTAAGCGAAATTTGAAGGAGCAGAAATTTGCCATTTGCCATCTTCCACTTACTATTATAGCCCAAAATGCAGGAGGCTATGTATGGAAAGGCAGGAAGAGAACTCACCAGCTACACGAGAATGAGGGATGAGACCAGCAGAGCAACCCAAATGGGGACAGGTGCTCAGGCTGCCTGGTTTTGTGGCCTTCAGTTTGTTTTCCTCTTTCTGTAGTACCGTAACTTTTTAGTTGTAGTTAATTTGAATTTATTTGTGTATATTGATTATCCCAAATTGCCTTTCAGAGAAAACAAGAAAGCAATGGCACCTGTCTTTCTCTCGTACTCAGCATGGATCAGCTTGTCACCCTGTCTTAGGTTTTTCCCCTGCTTTGCACACTGAAGCCAAATAGCACATGTGAAAACGGGACAAATGGCTTCTGTTGAGGCCCATTGTGGGAGGAACCAGGGTGAGCCCTGATTTACAGAAAGGATCAGTTTGTAATCAGCTGCAGAGCAGGCAAATGGATCTGCAGGCTGTGAGTATCCTTAACAGGATCAGCTGTGATATTTTGCTCAATAAGATAATTTTTGATTTTTGTAATCAAAAATTAGGGAAAATGTTTTGCTGAAAAATATTAGGTTGATGATGGTTTCTGAAGAAAGTGTCAGGTTGAAAGTTAGAGAGACTGTGTGTCTGTGTTGTTTTAATAAGAGAGCTTGAGCTGGGATCTCCTACCCACCTCCCAACTGATGCTTTTAATAATTTTGTGAGAATCTTTAGAAACCTGTCCTGTGAGACCCAGCACATGTTCCTTTACATGAGAACTGATAGGACCTTGTTTACTCACATGGTCCTTCCCAGCCTGAGCTCTGGGGCAGACCCATGGCAAGGCTTCACTGGAGAAGAGCCCGTGCCAGCTGCAGCATTTCTCTAAGGGCAGCTTGCAGCAAGCCTCAGCAGAGACTTGAGGCAAATCTTTGCGGTCAGACGTTTGGGTTTGATGGTGCCTTTCTGCGTGGAAGCCCAAGTACCTGTGAACCCCTGGAGATGACAGAAGATAAGACAGTCTAGAGTTGAATTCAGGTTTCCACCGTGCAGGTGGGCGGTGGATATGGAGAAGGGATGGAGAAGGCCCATGTCCCCAGCGCCATGGCTGATGCCCGGCTGCTGGCCCCGTGCCATGTAGCTGGGCCCCAGCGCCTGGATGCTTTTCTGGCTGTTTCTCGCCGTCCCCCTTCTCCTGTCGGTGCCCGGGAGGCGGCTCCCTGTCCGTCTGCGGCGCAGGGAGCGCTGGCTGCCGCTCGTTAGAAGAATTCCCCCAAGTCAGACCTATGGTACGAGCCGTGTGAAGCGGAAGACAATTAGGGGCTTATTAGTGTCCTGGGGAGACGTGTAACTTGTGTTGCTGGGACTTACCAAAACAGCGAGAGTCTTACCGGCAAGCTCCAGCCGAGAAAAGACTGAGGGATTGTCTCACCTAATTACGGGGAATGGGCCTCTTTGTGTTTGTGATTCGGTACGGTTGTCCGATCGCTTTTCTCTGGCTGCTGGCTCAGGCCGAGCTGGAAGTGTGCTAATTAGAAGAGAAATGGACGTAGTGATCCTGTCAGCTCTCGTTACCGGCGTGCACAAAGCCGAATATTATTCTGAGGCAGTGTTTTGTGAGTGTCCCTCTTCCAGCTCTCATTAAGGGCAAGGTTGGTGGACGGAGAGGGGACTTGACCACATGGGTTGGCTAATGGAGCACAGTTACCGTTACTGTGCTAATTAACGGGCTCAGGAGGCAAATGTTTCTCCAACCAGCAGTCCCAGCAGCTGCACCTGGTGCTTCCAAAACCCAACCATCTCGCTGGGCAAGCCAGGCAAACACTGTGGAAGTGGAAAGGGGGTTATGTGTGATGGATCCATCGGCCATCCAAAAGTGCACAACCAGTAAAATGGCCATCAGAGTGATGGAAAGGATGTAGTGCTGCAGTAGCAGCAGGTCAAGCTCCAGCAGTCCCCTCTCCCCAGTTACCCTTCACATAGAGCACGATGTGTCAGCTTCTGCCCCTAGAAAGTGGGTAGCAAGGAGAAAGCTGAGGAATTGCCAGGACCTCCAGGTGCCATCAAGAAATTAATCTTCTGAGAGTTGTTACGATCATCACAGCTCTCAATATGGCCAGGAAGGGGAAAGCTGGAAAGATGAGAGGTGACATGGAGGTGAATCAGACTATCCCTCTCTGTGATGCTTATTGTCTGAGGTGAAATGCAAGATGTGCATACATATCAGGATGATTGTTCTGCTCCAAAAGCCAGTTAGGCAACATTGAAATGATGCACAAAAGTTAATGTAGGTGAAGATGATGACCAAAGGAGCCATAGAAAATGCTAAAACCAAAATGTGTGCTTTTGTGTCATTAGCCTGAAACTAATACAGTGAGAGTAAAGAAAGTGACAGACGATAGTGACTTACTACAGAGGGAGTAGAGAGAGACAGAAGATAAAGCAGGAGCCAGAGCAGGTATGTAGTGTCACAGGAGCTGAGATGGCCTCAGCAGAAGGGAAGAACAGTGTGTGCTGAGGAGGCTCAATGGAAGTAAGTAGTTTTATTAATTTGTCATACAGACTTTCATTTTAATACACAGGTGTTTTGTAAACAGAGTAACTTGCACAAGTTAATTGCTGATTGAATGTTTCCAAAGTTATGGGCATGTATTAGTGATTAAGTCTGATTTGGATGTTATGATCATTCTAAAGGTCCTTTTTATCTTTGGGCTAAATGTAGTAAAACATACAACCGTGTCTTAAACGTTTTGATTTGCTTTCTCTCTTTTAACAATGTATTCATTGCATGCACTCAGGCATGCTTGGGTACTGTTTTCAGACATCCTTTGTCAAGGGTTAAAGTTGAAAGAGGTTCCCTCTTTAGTTTCATAGTTTAGTTTTCCCTGGTTGTGAAGCTGTTCCAGCAGGAGGGTTTGTGTCCTTCCATGTCTCCAGCAAGTCTCCTGTCATCTTGGATGGAGCTTGAACTCTGCCTTGTGCTTGTGGCTCCTTATTTTTTCTGTCTTCAATAGCTGTGAACCAAGCAAGGATCCTTTTGCCATAGCAGCATGTTCCCTGTGTCCAAGCCCTCTAGTCCTGCAGAGCTGTAAAAGCCTTTCCCTTTTAACTGGGGTTCATTTCCTACTGGCTGCTGTGATGGCTTGAATCTTAGGAGTCTTGATCTTAGAAGCCTGATCTCCAAAGAGGGCTTGAGAAGTATCTTCTCTGCAAAGAGGTTTATTCTAGAAGGAGGAGATGTATAATCCTCTTACTAAAATGCAGAGAGGAAAGGAGAAAAGCTTTATTGCTCCTGCCTTACCCCAGTGAGCTGGCAGCTTTTATGCTGCCTCATGAATAGGAAGAGGCAAAGGTCTGAACATAAGCACTCTACCTGAGCTGAGGCTCTCTCCTGGATGCTCAGTGAAACCCATGTCTGCACTGCTTTTCAGTGTCACAGCAGAACAGTTTCTGAAAGGGAAAAACAACTGCCTGTTACACCATGTGGCCACTTCAGTCTTGGTCTAAGGAGGAGTCACTGCCAGAAAACTGAAGACCATCATACCCATCTCCATTTTTGTGCTCTGGAAGCTCAGGAGTCAAGTGACCTCCTTGTGTAAAGGTTGTGACACTTCCCATGTCAGGCCTTTCTCAAGAGATTGGGCTTTACTGGCAGACACCAGGAGAAAAAACACACTGTTGGTTTTGCCAATTTATCTCTGTTTCTTTGCCCAAGAAGTATTGGTATCCCTGTTTGTAACATCTCTATTTGACTGGCCTGCCATCTTGCTGTATGGATAATATGTCAAATTTCTGACTTCCAAATGCAAATAAGGATCCACTGAGCATAAAAAATTTGTTGGTTTTATGTCCTTGTGAGCATGGCATTCTGATAAAGAACATCCATCATACAGATTAGCAGTACTCAAGAACATTGTGAAGAGAGGTGAAAATATGCAGATGGAGGGAAAGGGTGCAATGGCTTCTTGTGGCATTGATGCAACCCTCACTGGTTGGATGGCACCTGGCCCGTGGGCTGGAGTGGTGCTTGGAGGACATCTCTTCAGCAGTTTGAGTTCTCCAGTGCACTACCAAAGTCCTTCAATTCATAGTGACCTCAGCAAGTATCAAAACTCTGTTGTGCTGTGCATCATGGAAACACATAATTAGGTGAATGTTTCTGTCCTCAAGAGGTTATAAGATGATGAAACAGTAAAAGGATGGGAGAAGAAAAGGAGATGTCAGGATGTAAAGAGTTGTTAGAGGTGATCCAGCACAATTCAAACCCTGTAACTTCTTAGCCACAGTTGAGTGGCCCTTCCACTGCTTCCCATCTGCTTTGTTTTTCATTAAATAGATGTGGGTTTTAAAGTAAATAAATAAATAAAAATGCAAATGCCTAAGCAACCAACAGGCGTAAGAAATTTAAATAACAATAAATTATGGTGCAATACCAGACATTTTAATCTTTTTTTTCAAGACCTGTAAGAACTATTCTATGAATTTAATTTTGAGTGACTTTATGCAGTGTTAAAGATTTGAGAATTTAAAAATAGAACTCTAGAAATGAAGGTTTCTCACAGCACTGTTAACTGCCACAGTGTACATGGTGTACACACATATTTAGGAGAAAGCTGTGAGCATTACAGAGACCCTACAAACAATTATAACATCTTGTCTCATGTAGAACACTTACTTTACTGAGCCTTTTACACTTGGGCACAGAGGGTGTAAATGCTACTTAGCAGATTTCATGTAATTCCACACTTGCTTAGTCCAAATGTTTGCTGACAAACCAAGGCAGGAAAAATGTAATTTTCCTAATTTTACTGTGTTGGAAATCTTGCTATTGCTCTGATGATCTGTGGATCTGATCCTGCCTTCACACAGAACATTATTAAAATGATCACTAAAGCTCTCTAGGGAGCATAAAACTGTTTCCTCTAACAAAAGAGAGATAATTTTTCTCATTCACTTCAATAATTTGGAGAGGGAGGAATTTGCTACAATAGATATTAGTGTACCCCATTTGTGTGTGCATCTGGGTAAGACAGGAATTCTACTAGCAAGCATCGAAATATTTATTAGCAAGTTTTTTTGGTGGGAGAGAACTGTGGAAATAAAGTGGTATGGAAGACTGAAAGAAAAATACAAGCAAGTGAGAAGAATTACAGACTTAGAAATAGGAACTTAGAGGACAGGAGACCAAGACAAGTAAAAAAGTACATTTTGAAAGACAGCAAGGCATGGGCAGGAGGTTGGAGCAAATGCAAAGGAGTGAAAGAGGCAGACTATTGTAAATGCAGTATAAGAAGAAGAACAGTGAAAAAATCAAAACACAAGGGAAGAAAATAGGAAGAGGTAGTGGTTTTCAGCAAGAAGGAGGTCAGAGAAAAGCAGAAGTTTCATGAGAAGTGGCACCAGCCAAGGAAGTGTGGTTTTCCTTGTGGATGTGTCTCTCAAGACTGCATCATGTGTGGATTCTCTGGTGACTTACAGGACGTATGCTCACACTTCAGCAAGGGCAGTCACTGGATTTCTTTCTTAGCCAATTAATGTAATCAAATGTAGAGAAATGTACAGAAATGCATTTTCTACCTGGAAAGTTGTCTGAAATTAGCCTACAGGTTCAAAAGTCATTGGGACACCCATGTACACCTGTGGATGGATGCTAAGATTAGATGATTAATAGCTGAAATTGCAAATGGACCGAGTGAATGATAGAGAATGGGAAAACATTAGAAAAATGGGGATTTATATCTGCTGTTAATGCATTTAATTTGCCTTACTGCCATTTCCTTTCCTGGTTTTACAATTGCTAAAAAATGAACAAGGATCTGTTTAAAGCCTTCCTCCCAAATTCAGGCTGACTTCACTGTATCCACACTGGTTGTTTCTGGGGAGAAAAATCTCTTACAGCAGTTTTGTCTCCAGCATCAGACAAAAGATTCCAGGAGCTGCCCTACCAGCTACACCATCAAAACCTGCCTGGGACCTCACTGAAAGCATATGTGGGACAAAGATACTGCAAAAACCTTCTGGTCTTTCCATACTGGGGTGAATTGCAGCTCTATTACTCAAACACTTTAGCTGTTTTTCTGCTGTGCTACACAGCTAATTCCTATCTCATAGGTTCCTGCTGCAGTTATTCTCATCTGGTGTTTTCTAGGGACCTCCTTGTGACTGTATACTGTGGTTTGGATAATACCTGTATTTTTACTGGCATGCCATTTTATTTTCAGCTGCTCTATCCCTCATGTCCTTCCATATTTCAGTCTCTTAACAAAATTTCCTGATTTTCAGGCAGAAGGTGTCATGTCAAGAGGTGTTAAATAGGGCAGAGCTGACTGCTGATCTCGGGGAGGGAGATCTCTCCCTCTAGCACAATACCTTTTAATGCATCATTATCCTTTATTTGTGGGTCTCCAGCCAATTTTTCATTCCATCTAGTGGTGTAGCCAAATCCATTTGCATTAATTTTGAGTAGGATTTATGTATCAAATCTTTACTAAAATCTAAATGTATCAAATCCATTGTGTTCCCATTATCCACTAATTTTGTAATTCTATTTTAAAAAGCAATCAGGTTTCTCCAGCACAATTTAGTCTTTAGAAATCTCTAGTACAAATGCTTGTTTTCTTATCTCTGGGTGGCTAGCAATTTTTTCACCATTTTTAAAAATTCTGTTATTTTACTAGCCACAGATATTTCTAGGAACTCCAAATTTACTTATTTTTTGTTTTGTTTTAATGATCAATAGCACAATTCCTTTTCCCATGGCAGCGTCCTAGTTTTTGTAATTTAACAAAATTATTGTCCATGACAAAAAAGTAACATTTGTCATTTTCCCTGCAGCAAGTGATAGATGTCTCTTTTGTCCTGAACACTTGAGTGTACAGGCAGGGTGTTACATAGCTGATGAGCCACATGTGCTGTCAGTGAAACAAACGTGTGGAAATCATTGACTTCTTAAGTGAATCCAGTCAGGCTTTTTGCCTGGTAATATCCATTCTGGTCAATTGTTATTGCCTACTGAAGAAGTATCAGGAGGGCATTTGTACATGATTTTATTATAAGGTTCATAAAAGTCTTAAAGTGAGATGAAATAAAAATAGCATCCAAATAAGCTACATCCATATTTGTATACATATGTAAGCTATAAGTATTATTGAGGGAAGCTAACAAAAAGGACACCATATTATCAGAACAGTAAATTAATTTTGTCTCAGCACTGGATTGAAGACTGGTCATCAAAATAATGCCTCAATAGTCAGCCCCTATGAATTCTGAGAAGCTGTCCTACCACACTGGTCACAAATTCCAGCTTGGAGTTATACCAAGTAAACAGTCTGTACTTTCAAGGGCTGAGTATCTGATGTCTTTTCATGTCTAGCACTTACACAACTTCAAAATACCTTTATTTGGGAGAAGGTATGGATAGATGCTCAGAATGAGCTGTTCCTGTACTCTTTCCTGAGTCACTTCTGCAGATCTGCAGGAGGTACTGTCAGTGCCTTAGAAGTCAGGGGCAAACCTTTTGCTGCTTGTGCTGACTTGTGCTGTTGGAGGGCAGCTCATCCAAAACCCCTCCTGGCAGTCCCATTTGGCACTTTGCCGAAGTGCCCTCTTCACTCTGGACTTTTGGTCCTTACTTGGAGGTACAGAGAGATGGATTCTAGAAAGGAGGAACTCACTTGGTCTCTTACTCTTTTCAAGGTGACCAACAGCTCTGGGGCATTCCAGATGACGAATACTCCTGGAGACTTGCTGATCTAGAAAGAGAAAGGTTTCCTTCTCTTTCATCCTTGTGCTTCACACTGCCTTGCAGCATCTTCAAACAAATTAGATGTAAGATCTCCCTTGTGACTCTTCAGTTTAATTCAAACAAGTTTGCAACAGATCAGCACTGCTGTGCATGAACATAGTGTAAGTTAAATGTTCAAAAATATTCTTTATTTTCTACAGCATGGAAACTGATGGCTTTTGGTTCTCTCACCTCAAGATGTTAAAATGCAGGACACATAAGGTGGTTTGTTTTTATTAGGGTTGGTCAAATATCTTCAAAAATTCCACTATTTAGTGGAAAATTTAATAGAAAATTCCTATAGAAATAATGGGAACAATACTAGCACAAAGGTCAGGCATTCAACATTTATTCATCAACGAAATAAAAATACATTTGGGCTAGTGATAACTTTCACAATTTCTATTCCTTCTGCTAACCTAAAATGAAATAAATGTTCTTATTTTTCTTGCAAACAAGATCATTACAGTAACCCTCTTACTAATGAGCAAGGCAGTCAATCAGGCATCTTCTCTTCTGAAACCCAGATACTGCTAGAGAATAGTTCCTTATCAGCTCTTTAAGGTGAAAGATGTTTGAAATTATATAAAAAAGTCTGTGCATCTTTGTACACTCATCTGCTAAATGGCTTCTCAGGCACATGAAGTTAAGTATGTGGATCAGAAATTTGTGCATCATGTACTGCATTTGGGTAGGAACAGTAGAACTTTGATCCAGAGGTCTCATTTAAGCTTAAAATACAAGCTGGTTTTCTGGTGATTGAGACCTATGTCACTCACATAGGCAGCACCAGAAAAATAACTTTCTTTGAACTTCAGAACTGGACGTAGACCTGCTTGGGCTATGGATACTTCTTCATTTCTGAAGCTGTTTAGCAAGATCTTGACCTAAAATTCAGCCTTCTAATTGCTTTGGGAGAGTTGTCATCCAGCCTTGCAGAGTAGGTGCCAATATACACATGTACAAACATGAGCATATACATAGTAGTTATGACATGGATTTTAAAGCAACGTTTCACCAAGCTTCTGTTGTTTGTATCATAATTTTGAGCTACTTCACACAGGCTCTGTGTATGTGGAAAAGAAACTGTTTCTGGCGCCAGACTCAATAGAAAGAGCCTTTTTTTGGTGGCCACGCCCTCCATACCTTACAGAAGAAATTCTTAGGTATGGAAAAAAGCTGGAAATATTTCAGAAAAATCAGGGCTAAGAAGCTCTCCCTCCAGCCATTCCTACTCCTCAGGTTCAGAGCAGCCCTCTCAGCCTGTTGTATTATCTCAAGCTGCAGAGGTACCCAAATTAAATGGGGACTCTGGAGAACCAGCAGGTCTCTCCTTTGGAAGTCACTGATTACAGATAGTGGTGGGGACAGGTTCAGACACAGCTTCAGCTGCAAGTACAGTTATAAGATAGACCTTTGTGGCTGCACATGTGGTGCAGTGATGTTAGTGCTGGAAACTGTATCTGCCAGATCCGAGAAGAACAAATGTAGTGAAGAAAATCTTAGTGTTTTACATCTAACACTCTTCCTCCCTGAAATGGCCTGAGCTATGTCCAAAGAGGAAAGCAGCAGGAAAGCTATCACAGAAGGAACAAGCTTCAGAAGGAACATCTGAGCACAGTTCTCATCCAGTGACACACGACTGCTTCAGCATCTTGTGCTGGGCCAGGTGTCAGCATCCTTGCTACTGCTCAGGTAATCATCTTCTAAAAGACTCCAACCTGCTGAAAGTCTAGATTGCTTTCCAAAATGGTAGTTTTGCCTTCCTCGGACAAAAAATTTGCTGAGACCTCCTCCTCTTCTTTTTTGGATTCCCAAAACCAAGATAATTCCAAAGCAAAAACTTCTGAGATTAAAAGAAAATTAAATTCAAACAGGTTACCTTGTCATTGATCACAGCAATAGTTTCCATTCTGCTAACTTACTTAGAAAGCTTATGTCTAGTTTGTGTAAGGATTACTTGCTCTTTTACTACTGTAAAACAAACTACTGGTATTATACACTTTGCCTTTTTTTTTTCTCCAGAATCCACAGACTTAGTACAGAAAGGAGTTTCCCTAAATTTAATTGAATTCTGGACATCCAAGTGACCTGTATTTAAATACCAATAGCTTGCTATATACCCATAGCCAGTCTCCCTGGCTGAAATGACATCAGCCTAAGTCACAACATACTATTATAGGATGGATTTCTCTGAGGAAACACCTCTCAAATAAATGATCCTATGCTATACTGATTCTTACATCAGTATGACAGTCCTAGTGAGGCTACTTCCCACTCCCTCCCAAAGATTGTATCTTGTAAAATTTCCTGTGAGTAGAACTAACCCCCTAAGACTGGACTCAGCAATTTCTGTACAGACAGAAGGTGCTCCTGACTCAGTCATCACAGAATCATGAACGTTGGAAAAGACCTCTAAGGTTGAATTCAACCATAAAGGTAACTCTGACAGTCTACCACCATATCCATAAGCACCACATCTACATGCTTTTGGAACACTTCCAAGGATGGTGAGTGGAACTTGTGGCTTCCAGATACTTCTTGGCCATTCAGGCAAACGTTCAGTACCAAAAAGGAAGTTTTCTTAAAGCTTAGACTTCAGAAGAGTCATGGATCCTATTAAACATTCCTTCTTCTGGAAGGAACTCAGCATGACAGCGTGGCATTTGGTGGGTGAGGCTTTCTACAGCAAGAGAGAGCTCTAAAGGTTCAGTGAGTTAAAACATGCAGAATGTACTTTTCCTATCTGGATCTACCTCAGACATCCTGTTAAATGGGGGCAACCACTTAATCTACCTCTGTTCTAGCACTTCATCTGTAAGCTGATAACATTACACAAGCTCATAGAAAATGTATATGGTTAAATGTATCCTTGCTTATGAGATTCTTTCATCACTGTTGATGAATCTGTGTCAACACAGAAAAGAGGAAGAAATTCATGAGGAGGTAACCCAGTGCTATGCATAATGCTTAATATTACTGCACCACTGTACAGTCTTTGTATTTACACTACAAGGCAACAGCCTTGTGATAGTCAAGATGAGAAATGGCCAAGGTTTAGCCAATTTCAACAATGGATTTAGAGAGAAAAAGAGGAAACTACCTGTCTGGGCTCCTCCCAATAACTCCTCTCCCAGGTTCTAAATGATAAATGCCACTATAAAAGTTGTTGGGGTGATCTCCTCTCAAATGCAACTTAAATTATGGACACCTTCTCCTGAAAGAGACAGGCACAGGAAAGGTTCTAAGCAAGTGAGCAAAATTTATTTGTCACATGGGTCCATTTGGCCTCTGTACCATGAATCATCACCCAGGCCGGGTGTGTTTAGGGTAGAAAGAAGGAACAACAAATGGGAGAAGGGTATTAAATAATAATTGCCATAGAGACCAGTCAGCTTGACCCAACTCCATGAAATTTAAGCAAGAGAGCTTAAAAATGAAACATCAGTACGTTTCAAAGGGACAAAGGGCAATGTACAAGTTAGCTGTGGAATGTAACAACAGAATATCAAAGCACGTTGTTTAGTCAGGTTTCTAAAAGCCACTGTCAGCAATACGCAAATGAGACAGCTATATTTTCACCCTCTCTGATCACACCAAGAATGTGAGGATGGCATAGCACTTTCAGAGGAGCCAGAGGCAGAAATAAAGCTAAAATAAGGCAGAGGAATGATGCCAGTGTGTGAAGGGAAGTGTCTGAGAAGGCTTCAGTTGCAATGCAGTTTCCTCTGGCTGAAGAGCCCCAGTGGTTAGGTCAAACTGTGTTTTGTGATGATTTTTTAGATTCTTCACCAGACTTCCATTTGCTCACAGAAGAGTTGTCTGCAATTTTGCCAGGAGATCCATTCCTTCGATTTCTGTTATCCACTCCTTCATTGCCCATAGCAATGCAAAATATCTTGGAATGAATGAAGCCTGTGTCTGCCCAGACAGTCCAGCTGGTATTGTGTCCTGTAGTTCATTCTGCTCACCAGCATGGCTTACTTCTCATTCCTCCTCTCAGCCATTTTCTGTATTGGCTTTCCACTGAATCCTGATCCAAGCTTACTAACTAGGCATTACATCCATCATGTCTGGGGCAAGACTTCTGAAGATGAGGTGGAGTCTAAGGGTGGTGAGCCCTCCCACAGCAACAAGAAGCCATCACAAACCTTTGTGACCTTACATTTCTCCAGCCACATCCTCTCTGACATAATTAGACAGGAGCCTTTTAAAAAGGCATCCTCTGCCCCTCTCAGCATTGCCAGGAACATCCCAGATCTGTGAGCTGCCAGTCCCCCAGGAGAGGAGTAGCCATAAGGCCAGACCTCTGGCAGTCATCTTTGGGTAACCAGCCTTGTGCTTGTCAAAAATGGTGAAGATGGTTTTATGGTCAAGGCCCAGGGTGTAGGGCTTGAAAAGCTGGATCCAGCTTAGATTTTCAAAGTAACCTTGGTTGTGTCATTTAGCCTCTCTCTGTGCAGGGATTCCGCCAGTTCTAGAAGGGTGAGATAAGGATACATTTGTAAATCCAGAGGACATGCCTGAATTCTCCACTGAGGGAGATCAGTAGGATGTTAGGTAAATAGCTCTCTTGCTGTCCTGTGATTTGCATGAAGAGCAACTGAGAGAAGTTGTACTGAAAAAATATACCCTTTTTCAATCAGTAGCTGTATGATGTAAACAAGAAGTGACTAATAATGTCTTACAGTACAGCAAGCACGAGTGCTTTCAGCCTGCCAGCAGCTGCTGTGGACTCCTGTTGGAGTGATGGACCTGTGGCATCCCTCCGTCACCCCAGACACCCTGGAGGAGCCATGGCCATGGTGCGGAACTGCTGGCCCAGCCTACAGAGAGCTGCAGCATTGGGAGCCTTCATCCCATGCGCATCTTTCTCCCCTTCTGCTTGCATGCTCGGCTTCTTGTCCTCAGCCTCCAGGCCATCACCAGCCTCCAAACTCCTCCTGCTTTATCACCATAGGGAGCCCTCCTGCCCTGCAGCATCCCTCCTGCTGCGTCTCCTCTGGGGCCGGTGGTGCTCCCGATGCTCTGTGGCCGCGGCCCCAGCATCCCCTGTCCCGCCGGGCAGCCTCACCGTCCCCACCCCGGGCCGCCAGGTGAGTGGGCAGCAAGCGGGCACCAGAGGGGCGCTGCACATCACCTGACCCCCTCCAGCTGATTCCCTCGGACAGGACGTCAAGTTAATGAGCCCTCAGGCCTGTAATTAGCTGTCAATTACCTCAAATTAATCAACTCCTCGCCTAATTAAGCATAATCGGCAGGTGGGCAGAAAACGGGCCATTGTGCGGGAGCCATGAGAAAAGCATGGCTGGCAAACTTGTTTAGGATCAGCGGCGCATTCCCGGACGCCGCGCCACCGACACCCGGGCGCCCGCCCCGCTCGCGGGCGCCCCGGGACCCCGGCCCCCGGGACCCCAGCCCCGGCCCCCGGGACCCCGGCCTGCCGCGATGGGGCAGCGCGGACAGGGCCCCGCCGGGCCCAGGGGCAGCGGCTCTCCCGCCCTGCCGGCGTGGGGCGGCCCCGGTGCTGCCTGGGGGCCCGGGCCCGCAAAGAGCCACGGCCTGGGCTTAGGGCGGGGGGAGTTTCTTCTTGCAAAATATCCGCACCACCAGGCCTCAATGCACCACCTCGCCCGCCGCATCTCTGCCCGGCTTGCCGTGCTTTCTGCGCTCGTTCCCTGCCCGTGTCTCTCTGAGAAAGGGACTGAAACACACGCCCCGCTCCCCGACCCGGGCCCTCCTCGGTTCTGAGCGCACCAACGTAACGGCGTGGAGATACGTCTGGGTGGGAAACAGGGTTTCAACAGGTGCTAATTGCTACCTATAAAAATGAGTCATACTGAATTACTTTTTCTGTGGAATTAACACAATCCAAGAGAGCCCCCATCCATGCTCCAGAGCTCTGTTTGGCGACGGGAGACATTCCCTGCCGAGGCCAGAGGAGGGGCAGGGCTCCTGCCAGCTCTTGGATGTCACTGGAGCGCAGGACGCAAACTGCTCTCCACCGTGCTGGGGCCGGATCCTGCACCCTGCCCGCTAAATCCCAGTGAGCACCCGCTTCATCTGGAGGCAAACAGAGCATGATAACCTTCCGAGCTGCAGAGAAGAGCTGGGGAAAATGCAATTTCATCGTAAAAGTATTATGCTCAATATTAAAGTTTAAAGTTTTGATTATGCCTAGAAAGGTTTTTTTGTTTTGGTTTTTTGTTTGGTTTTGTTTTTAAAAAATATTTATTGTTAGTGTGTTGGGTTTTTTTTTTTTTTTTCTTTTTATGTAGCCAGATTATCACCCAGCGTGCTGGATTTACACTGCATTAGCGATTGTCAAGATTAGAGCAGAATCCCCAGATAACAAACAGGAACACAAGACGTCAATTTATGACATAATAGCAATAGTAATGCAACAATAATCATAGTCGAAAGAAGGATGCAATGGAGGGCAAGTTGAATATCTCAGCTCTGAAGGGAGAAGCTCCCTGCATGGGAGTGGCTTTGATTAAAAATGCCCATTATGTCCACAAGTACAATTTTATACTTCTTTTTCCTGAGAGAGGGGAAAAACAATAGCCCAGCACAGGTCATGCAAAGTTGGTGCATGAAACCACCAGCAATTATAGGGACAAGTTAGGCAGTGCAACCTTCCCCTTGGACCCTGCAGGTCACAAAAGCTTCCTGGACCTCCTAAAAGAAGGTGTACATAAAACTTGGCATTCCTGGGCCTGCAGCTGTTTGGAAAAGAAGCCCCAAGAGGAGAGGCTGCAGCAGCCCCTGCCCTGCAAAGGGTGTCATCGGCTGCTGTGAGAGAGGCTGCGGAGTTGCTGTGCTGGGGAGCGAGTGGGATCCTGGCAGGTGGCCTGACCCCAAAGGATTAGAGACTCCCCACCTCCCCAGCTCCCACAGTGGCACACGCTGCAGCTGGGCCCAAGAAGCCCCTTTTTATTTCCTGCCTGCCTGTTCTCCATCAAGCACTTATTACTGCAGCAGGAGGCTTGAGCAGGGACCTCTTTGCACACATAATGCCAGAGCCATGAGATGCTGGGGGACTCAGTGTCCCCTCTGTCCCCTTGTCAAGTCCACTGTTTTCCAGAGCTTCCATCTCCATCTCAGGGTGATCACTAGATCCTTCTGGGGGAACACCTCCTGATTTGGGAATCAGGAACTCCACACTTCTCTCATTTATGAGCATTGTTTTTCCAGACCCCTTTCTCCATCACGTGGCTTCCTTTGACTGAAGCACTGATTGCCCTCTTTGGGCCCATCAGCACATTCACAAGGACCAGACTGGAAGGGATGCACTGCAGGATGGTGTCAGGGATGGTGACATGAACTGCAGGCAAATAGCACTCTCCTGTTTATTTACTAGCATGCTGCACACTAATTTCACCTGCTCATTCCCATTTAGAGCTGGAGCACTCAAATTAGTTACATCAAGGCTGACTACCCAGTTCTACTATTAGCAGCCCTCTTAATCACTCATAACTCTTTTGGTTGGGGAGCATGAAGTTCTTCAGATCTGATCTCTATCCAAGGAAGCAGTGGTTGCTTTGACTGTGCTGTGTTTGAACAAAAATGGCCCAGGGATTTATGAATAAGTGCCCAAGCCACAGAATCCTCATCCCATTATAAACCAAAACTCTATCTTCATGGAAATTAAAGAAAAAACCACAAAACAACAGACAAATGGGCAGTAGAATTCTGTTAGGACTAAAATGATGAAGCAACTTTCAATGATCCATTGAAAATCCATTGCAACAAGGGCTGAGTTGTTACAGGTAAAGAAACAGTGCTGAGAGAGGCAGTGTTACTGCTGCTGGGGTGCTGCTGCTGCTGCCTGGAAACCTCCTTGCTGAAGGGACTGTGTGGTGAGCGAGTGTGCAAGGCACTGTGCAGCTGAATGTTGCCCCACGGAGTAGCAGGGGCTTGACTGGGACTGCACATGGCCACCTCTTACAGGAGCACACCTGGAGCATGGCTGCTGGTTGCAGAGACACCTCTTGGAGAGGAAGAGGAGGGGTACAGGGGCAGGGTCACAGCTGATCAGAGAAGTCTAGCAGCTATTCAAGTTCAAGTTGGAAAAAGATATCTATTCCTATCTCTGACAATGTTTGAACTTGACTGGCCACTCAGGCTGTATCAGACTATGCTGTCCTGCAGGTAGTGCCCCAGCTGGGAAAATGCTCTTCTCTTCTCTTCCTTGGCACAGTCATAACAAACAGCAAAAAAAGCTGGGTAAGCAGTGAAGCTGTGCCATTCTCTGAGTTTGAAAAAGCAAAAGCTATAACTATTTCATTAATTATTTTGGCCAATGAGTTGGAAACAACAGCAGGGAATTCACAATCACTCGCCTGTCATTCTGTCTGTACACAATACTGTTTGCAAGGATCATGGTCACCATCTCATTTACTTTGTGCAATGCCGTAACACTGAGGCTGGCCATGTTTTGGTTTGGTCATTCCTTATTGCACTGCCTTGGCAAGCAGCAGGAGGAGTTTGAGGGGAAGGCACTGCAGCTCTAAACAGTTGTTTCTACAAAAGCCATGAGCTTCTCTGGACTTAACAGCTAAGTGGAGCAAGATGGAGAGTGAGATCTTCCTGACCAATCCCTCTGTGCAGCTCTACTCCATGATTATAAAAATAAAGGACTCAGGTTAGAAAGTACTTACAGCATGCATAACTATTTTAAACATCATGATTCTCCTACATGTGTTCATTACAACACAATATGCAGTCATAGATCTGTAGTGTTGCAGTCTCTTCCTGATCATGCATGAAACCAACTTCAGTAACAGCTGGGTAACCCCTGAAAACAGCAGCCACTCCCCAAGGTCAAGGGTTTTGCGCTAACCTTGAGCAGGCTGCCTTTCCTCAGCTCCTGCTTGCCCTGCACCCCATGGAAAGGTACACAGCAGCCTGTCAGCATCAGGATTTAAGGAAAACATGGAGGAAAGTCACAAATTTCAGAACTGTTCAGTGTCACACCTGGTCAACAGCCTCATCCTGGCACTGAGGGTATGTGCACACGAACACATGCAAGTCTGCTTAACAAGGTGCAAGCATGCTATGTACCTGGAATCCCAGGGTCTAGGAGCAGCTGTGCCCAAGCCAGGAGCCTTGAGGGTGACCAAGACAAGAGGCTGGCTGTGGAGATGCTCCGGCACAGCTCCATGCTGCCAGGCAAGACAGTTAGCTACCAGGGAGAGCAAGCCACATCTGTCCCTTCTTGTGTCTGTGTAGACACACACTGAATAACCAGAGCGAGTTTCTAGGCTTCATTATATGTTTACTTGTCTTGCAAGGGACAGAGCAAGCACTCTGATAAATGAAGAAAAAGGGCTGCTTGCTTTGCAGGAGATTTATGTGACAGTTTGTCTCTCTCTCAGCCCAAGAAATGCTGTGTGCTGTTCCTCACAGTTGTCATCCCTAGACAGCTGTAGACAGGGTGCACTGCATCTGGGGAGCCAGCAGATGAGCACGCTGTCACTGCCCTGCTCCAACCAGCAGCGCTCACCAGCTGAGTCTGGGTGCTACTGAAGGACACACTGTGCTGGTCTGTTGCCAGTGTTGCTCCAGTGACCTGAGCTAGCCTTCACAACCCTTCAGGAGACCCTTGTGTGTGTTCAGGAGACCCTTTGCGTCACTGTCAATGCCTGTGAGCATGGGTGCTGCACAATCCCTGCGTGTGTCAGTCCCTCACCCACCGTGAATGCTGAAAAAGCTGCAAGTGTTGGTAGGTTCATGATGCTGGATGGGGACACCACTGCTAGGGGGCAGGGGGCACAGATGGCCCTGGGCCAGGGCCTGTGCACATGAAGGCAGCAGTGGGTCCAGGATGTGCTGTCCAGCATGCTGAGGCTGTGGTGGGCAGCGAGCAGGGACCATATGGAAGGTGCTGCCAAACGAGGCCGTTGAAGCAAAGGCTGCAAATGAGTTTAGCAGACAGACATTTTGAGGAGGGGGAGGCAGAGGGAGTGGAGGAGAGCAGGAGAAAGGGAGAGCTCAACACCACAACCAAGAGGGGCCTGCCAGGGCCGCACAGGCCTGGTGGACAGTGCTCCATTTTCCCTCACTGCACACCTTCTCCCAGTGCCTTAACTTTAAGATCCCTCAAAGGAAAGAGGGGACCAAGGTGTTGTGGCCCCTTCTTTGTTTTTAATTACTTCCCATTTTAATCTTGATTTGCATGTCGATCTCTCAGAACTGGGCCAGGGACTCTACAAAGCCCTCGTCAGCAACTCCCCCAATAATAAACAGGAAAAGGCTTAAGGGGCAAATCACTTGCATGTTAATGAGACTGTTTGCTGGAGTCAAGAGAGAAAACAGCAAACAAACAAATGGACTGAATTCCAGCGGCAGCTGTTTGCTCCTTAATCTCGGCTTGTCAGAGCTGCCCTTTGATGGGACACAATCTACACAAACGATTGTGCTAAATCTTCTAATCTACGTCCTCATTATTACATCCCTTCTTACGCATGTAAATCAGGGACAAACTCATTTTAATATTTAGATAGATTATGGAAGGGAAGGGGAGGGGATTGGAGGGGAAAGGAGCTGCTGGTGGTGTCTGCTCCTGCCGGTTAGGAGGGGTGTTAATAAGGAGCACAGGGCGGGGAACTGTCTGCACAGAGCCCAGGGCAGCAGCAGGAGGAGGAGCACCTGTTGTCAAGGCAAAATGGGGAGTATAAAGGGACAAGGACACCGACACTGGGATTCTGCAGAAGACATGGGCATGGGGCAACATTGGCAAGGTGATGTGACAGGGCACTGAGGAGGACCCCACCCCAGCATTCCCCAAGCCCTCTACCCATGCACTCAGCCCCCGGCTTTGTCGAGGTGGGATGCTGGAGGAAGGTTTTGTGTTGTACACAGGCGCCTAGGGAGAGGTGACAGGGCCCCCTGTGGGGGCACACCAGGGCTGTAGCATTATTCCTGTGTACCTGGCAGTGCAGGGCCTCCTTGCAGCACAGCACTGTTGTCTCCCACCCCTCCTCAACCTGCCCTCACTTCTAGTGAGCTGAGGATCACATCAACTGTCTCCAGGCTGGAGAAGCAGGCTAATACGTCACTGCAGAATTCGAGGATGCAGCCTCACTGCCTCCACATAAATGTCATTAGAGCTGTGGTTATGATATTTAATAATGCTCAAAATAATTGCTGTTACCACAAGTACAACTGTGGGGAAAAGAGCTCTCCTGCATTTCCCTGCCTCTGGCATCTCCTAGTCCAATTGTCAACCTACAACCTGCCCCTTAACCTTCTTCTTCAACTGCAACAAACTCATGATACACCAACCTTATTTCTCTGAGCCCCGCATCCTCCTCTGCTCCAGGAGGGGCTGTCATATCATAAAATAGGAAAAAAAATTCAAACAACCTGGTTGGTTCCCAAATTTGCCATTGACCTCACACCTGTGAAGGAAGGGTGCAGAAGGTAAGCAATAACTTGGTGAGTACAGAAGAACAACAGAGGACAAGCTGGAATATAATCAAAAAGGCCAAGCATAAAATAAGTTTGTAAGTAGCAGGATAATCAAAGGGAACAAGACATCATTCTGTAAATTCATTAGTAGCAAGAGGAAGACTAAGCAAAATATTGGATCTCTGCTCAACAGGGAGTGAAAATTATTGACAGAGGATAATATTAGAGAAACTAATAACAGTGATAAAGAAGTAAAATCTTGGCATAGAATAAGAAAAGTGTATGGGAGAGGTAATGTTATTGAATTAGGTGCATTCAGATTTATTTGGCATAACGAGCTTCATTGAAGGTGCTTAGAAATTTGGCTACAGCAGTCTCAGAGTCAGTAGTGGCTGTGTTCCAGAACCTGCTGAGATGTAGTGGAGTACAGGAAAATCACAGGCATTGCTCTTACAGAAGTGAAGGAAAGGGTGATGGGTAATTATAGACCAATCAGCTTAATTCCTTTTCCCATTAAAATTCTGGAATAAATTACCTAGTTTTCTCTAAATATCAAAGGCTAAAATGAGACAATTGTTTTCAGTGTGAATTTGTCAAGGATCAATCCCTTCCAGTCAATCTAATTTCTTGCTGTAGCAATGCAACAGGTCTTGTAGATAAAGAAGGAAAAGAAGAGGTTGAATATCTTTACTTCCATTAGCTGCTTAGGCAAGCTATCCTTGTGAGTAAACTAGGGAAGTATAAATTAGCAGAAACTAACGTTAGAGAGATGAAAAATTAGTTGAAAAACTGCACTCAGTGAATAGTCCTCAGTGGTTTACTATCAAAATAAAGGATGTATTGAGCACAGCTTCATGAAGATCTGTATCTGTTCTGGGTCTGGTTCTGCTCACTGGGTGAATTAACAACATGGATGACAAAAGGGGGAGTGGGCACATCAGGAAGACACAGACCTGGAAGGCACTTTAAGTACACTGAAGGACAGACTTAGCATTCAAAATCATCTTGGCAATTTCGGAAAGTAGTTGAAGAAACGTTGATGCAAATCAGTAAGAAACCATGCAAAGAATCTCAGTGATGCAGAAAGAATGAAATGCATAAACAGGGGTTGGAAAACAACCTGTTATGCAGCAATTCTTCCAAAAAAGCAGTAGGGGCTAGAAGGGATTACAAGCACTGTCAAAAATACTATGGTGTTGCAAATAAATCAAACCTCCTACTGTAAAGAATTGATAAGACTACGACTGCCAAGACCTCTGAAAATTGCCTTTCCTTGTATTCAGCATTGATGAGACCTTAGTTGGTGTATCGAGCCCAGTTTTGGAATTGCCTTTCTAAGTGGACTCATTGGAGAGTGCCTAATGGAGGGCAATAAGAATGATCACAGATCTGACATGCATCCTGCAAAGAAAAACCTGGAAGAAGTGGTGCTGTGTAACTTGAAGAGGCAAAACAGAGAGAGGATAAAAGAAAATCCCCAAGCATGAAAGGTGTATAGGGAGAAGGAAAAAAGCTGCCCTCTGTGCCCATGGCACAGGAAATTGTAGCCGGAAAGGTCTGTGTTAGACACTAGGAGCAAAATTAAGAAAAATGATCAGGGGGAGCAAAACAGACTGCAAGGGAAACACTGGAAGAGATTACTTAGATGCTTGTCCCTCTGTCAGGATCAAGATGGGTATAACTAGTCATGGCACAGGGCAGAAGGGACAAAGAGACAGCTTGTCTGGGTTCCCACTGGTCCTAGTTTTCTAGCAATCCATCTCCTGATTTGACATCCACCATCTAACATTCAGCAGTGTTTGAGATGCAAGTACACAGAGAGTGATGAGGCATAAGGAAGTGACACAGGTTCACTGAACACACCACTGCTCTCCTTACCCACGCCCCACTGTATTCTTACTAACCAGGAATGATGACAGGATGGAGACCTGAAAAACGATGGAAACCCCAGAGCTGACTGGACTCTGGAGATGGACAAAGTACTGGCCCTTACCATCTTCTGGGGTGTGGCTAAAGGGAAGGGGCAGGGGTATGCCACCCAGATCACTGCCGTGTGAGCCTGTGATTGATTGAGCATTGCTGTGAGAGTTTAAAGAGTGGTGTGAGCATCTGCTTCCCTGTCACTACAGATAACCAACGTGACTGCTGGTCCCGCTCCTCCCTGCTAGGAAAACTAAATCAAGTGATACCTTGAAGACTTAAAATAAACTGTCTATAGACCTTAATAGAAATATCTATTTCTGCAGCATTTCCTTTGGGAAATCTAGCAAGGTTGTAAATGTATGAGGTTGGCATGGGTATCCACCACAAGTAATGGAATTTCAAGTAAAGGTTGGAAAATTTTCCTTTACCCTTTCTCTCTATTCCCAGCTATTTTCAGTCTGTATGACTATCGTTCATCACCTACTTTCCTTGGAGCCATGGATTCTTAATAATAGAATAGAAATAAAGGACCATTTAGGTTGGAAAAGACCTTTAATATCATTGAGTCCAACTATTCACCCAGCACTGAACCATGCCCCTAAAACCCACATCTATGTGTCTTATAAATACTTCCAGGGCTATACTCAGCCACTTCCCTGGGCAGCCTGTTCCAGTGCTTGGCAACCCTTTCTGTGAAGAATTTTTTTCTAATATTCAATCTAAACCTCCCCTGGCCCAGCTTGGGACCATCTCCCCTTGTCCTATTCCTTGTTACTTGGTAGAAGAGACTGAACATCACCTGGCTACAACCTCCTTTCAGGTAGTTGTAGAGAAATAAGTTCTCTCCCAAACAGGCCCAGTTCCCTCAGGTGCTCCTCACAGGACTTGTGCTCCAGACCCCTCACCAGCTCTGTTGCCCCTCTCTGGACACGCTCCAGCCCCTCAATGTCCTTCTTGTAGTGAGGAGCCCAGAACTGAATATAAAATCCAAGGTGTGACCTTGCCAGTCCCAAGAACAGGGGACAATCCCTGCCCTGGTCCTGCTGGACACGCTGTTTCTGACCCAAGCCAGGATGCTTGTATCATAGACTTGTATCACACTTGGTGCTCCACACACCCTTGTCTCTCTGAGGAGCACAGACCTTTTCCTTTGAGATGAGGGACAGACCATGAGAGGATAATGGTCCCTTGGCCAGATGGGCCTTGGACTTATATCCACTATATCTGGGATTAAAGGTGGACACATTCTCAGGATCCATCTTTGGGTCAATATGAGCAGCTCACTGTTGTGTTCTAGACATTGTGCTGATTCTCAGGTTGCATTGTCTGCCAAGCCAGGATATTAGCTCTGGTCTTCAAAGCTCTCCCAGAATCAATTATGTCTGAATCTGCATTTTCATCACAGCCCACCTGCTCATTTGGGAAAACACAGTGGCCTAAGTCCATGATGAAGTGAGGGAAACTGGAGATGTAATGGAGATAGATGTCAATGAGGTTTGGCTACTGAATAAGTTTGCAAAGGAAATACACTACCCCAGACTGGATATATTTAGGACATACAGCAGTGCTCCCTTTCTTATGAAGCTTTTTCATCATAACAGAAAAGAGGGGTTAATATTATAAAATATTATTAAAATAAACAAGCAAATTCAATAGTCCCTTCTTAACAGACCATATAACCAATTACCAAGCTAGTTTAATAGTCCTTAGGAAAACTGGTTTGAAACTCTAAGACATGTAGCAGCCCCCAGTATGCTTAAGGGAAGGCAGCATCAGAAAAGACACAGAGCATGCAGAAGATTGCAGAAAAACCCATCAAAGAGATTGGGATGGGATGTGTTACATTATGTAGGAATTTCCTGCCTTCACTGGGATTTATATGAGCCAAGCAGGCAGGATATAAGGAGTCAGCAGCACTGCACAGCTCCTGTGTCTTGCAGTGGTGGCAAATGTGTGAGAGTGAAAACATCGAATCTATTAAAGGTTCCCCATGACAGGGCTCCCATAGTCCTGCCAGTTAATCTGGGGAAATGGCTGCAGTTTAACATCATCCATTCCCCCTCAATGCTCACCTTTATCCTGTGCATAGGTGAACTGTGATCTGCCTTTCACTTAGTGACTGGTACTCCTCTCCCTGGTGCTAGCCCAAATCTTAGTCTTTCTCATCAGATTCTGTACCTTTCTCATAGCTGAGGGGTTCCTATTCCTCTCTCTTCAGTTATCACTTAAGTCAGACACATCTCTGCATGGCTCACAGACCAAAACCACAAGTTCCCAGGCATTATCTTTCCTCTTTTCTATGCTCTGTTCCATTTATTAGTATTTCCTTAAAAAAACAAAATTGCAAAACTGCATAGAAAAATTGAGTCTTAATATTGGAGAAATACAACATTTATAGGCTGCTCCACAATGTCATGTTTCTGAATGTGGAGTTGTTTCAGTCCTTTTTTGAGCTTTGTCATATTTCAAAAGTACATTGCAATCATACCAAACTATTATGCCCAGCTGCTCTCATTGTCCTACTGTCTGTCTCTGAGGCACATTTTTTTGCTCTGGGATTTTTCCCTTTAAACAGGTTGCTGAATTGACTCCCACCTATGTCTCCATGCTGCAGCACTCTGGTTTTCTTCTGCTCCTGGGCATAAATTCTCCCAACTCAGTATCCTGCAAATGGCATTAATACACCTCTTGGTCACCTTTCTTTGTTGGTTATGAAGGCTTGAAGAAGGGCTGATTTAAACCCTCCTTGCTGAGAACCTTTGTCCCAGCTTTATGGCTATAGTCAGTCATATGGCTACATTCTCGTTATCACCGATAACTCCTATCTGAAAAATTCACAATAATTCTTCCACTGGCAATTTCACATTTTGCTAATTAGAGCCTCAAGAATCGACCTGAAAAGGGAATTTTTTAATCAACAAAAAAACCCCTGCAGAGCTGAACAAAGCCCAGTGCATTTCTGACACTGGGCAAGAAGGTCACTTGAACACTTTAATTTCATTTGCATTGTATTCTTAGCAATTCGACCTGAATTTATTTTGACATACAAATCCTGTGAGTAGTCTTCCCACACACTGAATGCATCTTTGGTGTTCCCTTCCTCCAACAGTTCCATAATACTAAGACAATTCAGTATGCACAGCAAAATTCCTCTGGTTATGACAGAGTGATGGAAAGTAGATTTTGCTGTAGCAATTGAGTTTCGCATTCTTTCCCCCTTTGGAAGAGAAATTTATCTATCATGCTTCTTTCTTCAGTACCTAGTTCTGTGGCACCAGATGTTGTAGAAAAGTAATATAACCACAGCCCAGAAAAAGAACTTCATTTTGATCTTCCCTTGTTGTGGCAGAGGAATATGCAGTTGTGCTGTTCCACTACTGCAAAAGCAGAGAAATACTTCTCCTCCCTTATAGTGGGATCCATCTTGCTTAACTTTAGATGCCCACACCTGAGCTAGTCCTGGGCCACTTCTCTAGTTGGTATCTATCTCATAAATAAAGTCAGTGGAGATGCAATTCCCCTAATCCAGTTTATTTTACCTGTATCAAGCCATGTCCTAGGCTCTCCTGAGCCTAGTGGTCAGAGTCCTCTGGCTACAGTGGGGGTGTGCTCTAAGTAGACTCCCTACCCTGCAATATTCCTGCTGGATCTGATGTATCCCACTGCCACATTGTGTTGTCTCTCTGGACAGTATTTGACTCCATTTCTGCATTTTCTCATCCTGACAGTGCCCATATAGATGACAACAAGCCAGAATCTTGGGGCTGTTCTTTCACATTGCTGCTGCCAGAATGCTTTAGTCAAGTTCCTCTGTGGTACTTGGTTACTGCCTTTGATCGTGGACCCTCTCTTTGAATGGTCTACCTACAAAAGTTTTTTGTGATTCCAAAATTCAGAGTTTGGGACAAGCAATGCAAGATTAGACCATGTCTATCAAAGAGCAGGGAGGCATTTTTGAGGAGTAAGGAATAGGCTCCAGGGTTCCAGTCAGGCCTGCACAAGGTACTAGGCTTGGCAGCTGGCTGGTGTTCTGAGTTGGAGTATCTCCTTCACTGCTGCCTCCACCCTATGGTCAGGTCAGTGCAGCTCTGGGGTATCACACAGGAAATCATTAAGAGATCTGGGTTAGAAACAACCTCTCCCTGGGAGGCAAAGGGCACCTCCAGGTGCTGATTTGGCCACTGTTTTCAGCCTTCGGAGAAATGATGTTCAATACAAGTTGGTCCCTCAGGTAAAGTGAGACAGGTCAGGCTTGATGGCCTCTTGTATGTGTTTAATATCCACCACAAAATACCCAAATATTCCTAGCATCCCCCTCACACCTGAGTCCTCCCAGGGAGCAAGCACAGCTTTTGGAGAGTCCTCATTAGGTCACCGGCCTTGGGAGCTGGAATCTCCCCTCCCCCACCTTGGTACACAACTGTTCCTCATTTACATAAATTATCTCTATTCAATTATCTGTCCAGATGTCCGAATTGTGCCACCAATGATCTGTGAATGAATTAAAAATGGAATATAATTTAATAATAACTGATTAGAAGGAGATTAGTTGTTATATAAAAAGCAAAAACCAAGAGATAGCTAGTTGCCCTTAATCCGAGCCAATCCACAGTAATTATAGAAATACAGTCTCGCTTGCTCTCCTTCCCATTTCTCTTCTTCTCCCCCCACATTTTCTCTCTTTCTCCTTTTCCCTTTTCCCTCTGTCCTTTCTTTCCTCTCTCGCTCCCCCCTCTTTCTTTTTTGTTTCTTGGTCTCCGTCCCTCCTGTGCCTTCTCTCCACTTTCTCCTCCTGATTATAACTACCTACGTCAACAGAGTCAAAGCCCCTCCGGCTGCTGAAACACCCGTGTAGCTGGGGATGTCCTGGCAGATCCAACCAGCGGTAGCTTTCAGCTGCATTAACATCCTGTCTTTCAAGCCATGTTAATGATGGTGTCTTTATACTCTCACTTTTCTGTTAAACATTTCTGGAACCACTGCATTTCCCCTTGGTTCATAAGGCAGGCTCTTTAAAGGTTTCCCTCTTCTTATCTTTTGGAGTCATGCAGAGCAATTTCTGCATTGTCCTGGATGTTTTAAAATCTTAAGCAACACAGAGGCTCTGCTCCTCCTCTTGCACCAGGAAGAACCAGCAGCAAACCCCAAGCCCCTATGGTGTTTCTTCTGAAAAAAAACACCCAGACTTTTGCAGGAAACTTGCCATAGATTTTTTTTCAGTGATATTTTCTCCTCTCCCAGTCATACAGCCAGAGCCAGGCTGAGATAGTGCCACACTTAGTAATGGAGGCAGAAAAAATTGGAGAGAAAAATACAGCACCTTGTTATCTGAGTGCTCCATGGGGATCCCCCACCCTGTCTAACAGAGCTCTCCCTCCATCCCAGCTGCCACCTACCTGTGTCAGCTGGGACTTCTGGTGCAAACCTCCACCACTCACTGTGATTTGCAATGGCATGAAGCTGAATAACTAAAAACTATTATTAGTTTATTTTTATACCTCTTGTAAATAAGAGCAAGAAAAAAATTTGCTGACATTAGTGGACAATTTATCTCAGGTAAGTTCATAACATGAGTTGGAAAGTATCAGCCAGTAATAGCCTAAGTCAAATTTCCCCACTAGTGCAACATGGGGCTTGTCAGACATGGACAGTGATGATTAGGGATATTGCTTACAGACACACTCTTAGAAGAAAAATGGAGCTGAAAACAGATATACTCACTGTCACAGACTCACCTCCCTGTACTAAGATACCAGATATTTAAAATCTCCAATGTCTTGGCTTCCTATTTCTGAATTAAAAGCTCTGTTCTCCCTTCATACATCACCCTTAAGAGCAGTGCTCACAGCAGCACTTTTTGCCTCTTCTAAGCACTAAGCCATCTGCAGCTGGTTGGCTCTACCAAGGTGGAGCAGACATCAGAGAGACTGAAGGTCTGAGGCCCAGAGAGCAAACCTACATGATGTAATATTACATGTAAAACCTACATGATGTAATACTACATGTAAAACCTACATGATGTAGTACTACATGTAAAACCTACATGATGTAGTACTACATGTAAAACCTACATGAGGTAATACTACATGTAAAACCTACATGAGGTAATACTACATGTAAAACCTACATGATGTAGTACTACATGTAAAACCTACATGATGTAGTACTACATGTAAAACCTACATGATGTAATACTACATGTAAAACCTACATGATGTAATACTACATGTAAAACCTACATGATGTAATACAACACAGGCCATTTTGACGAGCTCACTAATGACACTGTGATTGTAGTTGGTAGTTATTTTACCCTGTAATGCACCTTCTATTTCTTTAAAATAGAAGGGTACTTGTAGACATAAAGGATGTAGTTAAAGCTATATGAAGTTAAAGCTTGAGCAAGAACCAGCAAATGTTTCCCAAAATAAATTTGAGAATGTAAGCATCAAAAAACCCCAACCATTTCAAAAGCAGTAGAAATTAATTACTACAAAATGTGTAAAGTTTTGAATACCCAGTCATTCAACCCCTTTCATTAGCACAAATGAAAATGTGAAGATTTACATTGTCATTCCATTAACATGCAGTTTGGGTAAATTCTCTTGGTTTTGTTTTTTCTGTAGAAACACCATCCTGACCTTCAAAAATATTTATGAAGGTTTATTCTGGTAAGCTAGTTTGTGTAAGTGCTGGAAGCACACAGTATTTTTTCCCTGTTTAGTTGGTAACTCCAGAATGGACCTCCAGTTCCAAAGAAAGATGATTAAGGTAACATGTCTCATTTATAGGTCACTGCATCTAAAATTCTTCATTAACTGTAATTTCTGTTACAATGCTCCCTTATATATCACTATATTTGTGCTTTTCATGAAGACCTCTAAGAATCAAGAGAATACAAGAAAATTTCAACTTTTATTAAAAAGCACTGCTGGTACAAAAGGTTTGACAACACCAATTGGAGCCATTTTACTTCAGAAAAAACTAAAAGAAGTTTAATACATTATTTAAAGCCTTCTACAATTTTGAACCTAATATATTTGTTTTTTATGGACTTAATTCAAAAACTTTGGACTTTTGGACATTTGCAGTGAGCATTTTTATATTTTGATAATTAAAATGTTATCGCTCTGTGGCTAGAAGATGTGTTCAGCAGACTTTGGAGGATATTATTTACATATGATTTGGCTTTGATAGTCATTTTTTTTGAGTAACATTTCAGTCACAAGTAGTTCAATTGGCTTCTATGAGTACTATTCAATATGATAATGTGAGGAGAGGTAGAAAATCTGCTCCCTAGGTTAATGCAAGACAAGCCACAGTTACTGAAGGTAGAGCAATGATTTCCGGTTGTCTGTTTTATACATCCATCACTAAAGCCCACATGAAAACATTTTGCATTTTGGTATTTCTGTTGCAGAAATTCAAAGTTAAAGGGATTACTGAAATGTTTCTTTATTGTTAATTTTCCCAGGTTTAGATTTATGTTAGAGGATGTGTCAACTGTAATCATGATCAAACCCTTAAGACGTTACCTTTTTATTCTCCCTCTTTTTGCATTGTTTCTATCAGGGTTTTGGCTTTGGTTTTCTAGTGTTCATAATCCTCTAGAGCAGCCTGAGTTTGAAGTTGTTTTTCTTGATGATTGTTATGGGGATCTTCAGGAAAAGCATGTGCATTTACAACAAATCTAAGAACAAATTGCAGTGTTTTGTTTCATTTTTTAGTCCAGGTTTTGTTAGAAGTCTGAAAATAAAGGGCAGTGTCGTGGCATGAGTGGAGGGACCAGGAGCACTGCAGTCCAGTCCTCCCATAACTTCACCAGATGACAGTGGGTTTAGCACACCAAAGCCAAGTGACTCCTGCAGACCACCCCATGTGCAGGACCTTCTCCAGGGGATGCTCCTGCACGTCACCCATGAGGGGCAGTGGCACCACCCTGTGCCACTGGCTTTGCCCAGCCTCATCCTGGGGCAGCAAGCACTGCTTTCTTTCCAGGGCCTGTAAACACCTTAGTTCAGTTCTGAGTGCTTCCTCATCTCTTTAACCTCTTCCCATCTAACAAACATGCATGGCTCATCTCCCTGGGCTCCACTTCTGCCACACAAATCAAACCCCTGGCAGTGGCCTAGAGCTGTGCCACACAAAAGCAGCAGCAATGATGTAGAGGCTTCTCTCATCCCAGACTGTCAAAATGCTCTTTAAAGTCACCTAAGTTCAACTGTAAGGTGTCTGTGGAGTGAGACTGTGGCATTTTCAGGAATTCACACTGATCTGAAGGTGGGCTGCTCAGCTCCACACAGGGATGAAGGCAGAGATGTGTTGCTAAACAGATCTCTATTTTGCAACAGAACAGGACAAGTCTTCCAATAAAATGGGATGCACATTGGAAAGTATGCAAGGATGCAAGATTAGAAAGAGGCCCAGGAGTGTTCATAAACAATGGACTTATCCCAATTAACCCAAAGTTGGGATACACACAAGATATCCCAGCTGCTAATACAGTCTCCAAGGAAACAA